>ML781381.1:839140-915575 GCA_009831015.1 Picea engelmannii | reverse complement strand
CCCTTCTATTTCCCCCCCTCTCTCTGGTACATTCATATGTCTATGCACCAATGCTAGTTCCATCCACAAGTGGTTTTCGATATTACGTGACCTTTATTGATGATTATTCCAGGAGGACATGGATTTACTTCATAAAGACCAAGGATGAAGTCTTCAGTAAATTCAAGGAGTTTAAATCTCTGGTGGAGAATAAGATAGGAAAGAAGATCAAAATTTTTAGGTCAGAAAACAAAGGTGAACATACCTCCAGTGAGTTCAATAAGTTCTATAAGGAAGCAAGGATTAAGAGGGAGATGACAGTTCCTTTAAACCCACAATATAATGGGTTTGTAGAGAGAAAGAATCAAACCATAACTGAAGCTGCCAAGGCAATGTTACATGACCAGGATCTACCCATGATGCTTTGGGAAGAAGCATGCAACACTGCATTTTATGCTCAAAACAAGAGACTTCATAGGATCTTGGAGGAAAAGACTCCTGAAGAAGCATTCACAAGAGTGAAACCTGAGATAGGGAATCTAAGGATATTTGGTTGTCCAATCTACATTCATGTTCCTAAGGAGAAGAGAACAAAGTTGGAACCTTTGAATAGAAATGACATGCTTATATGATACAATGAGACTTCAAAGGCCTACAATATCTTCATTCCAAGAAAACGATATGTTGAGTTTAGTCGGGATGTCAGGTTTGAGGAGGACTTGGCCTTCAGGAGGTCCCTTGATATTACATCAGGTGGTGAGGAGCAGGAGGCTCCAAATATTGAGGAATGTATAGTCCCTTTCAATATAGAGTGGACCTCAAATCATGAGGAGTAGTGAGAGAAGTTTTTGGATCTAGTGGATCCTCCAGACATGAGACTTAGATGGATTCAATAAATACTTCCTTAGCACTCCAACGACATAAAAAATTTAAAACATGAGTTGATACACTATTAACCCCACATTCCTCTATTCTAGCAATTACATTATTAGATACAACTTGTGTATGTTTTTAATCAATAAATACAAGTTGTTAGAATACCTTGGGAATTTTTTTTTACCATGGATAGACATAAATTCATAGCTTCCCAACAATATTTCCAGGAACCTAGTCCAAAAAGAGATGTNGGAAGAAAATTGTAAAGGAAGATTATTCCAAAATAAAACAGAATTAGAAAAATATGAAGATGGAATATGCAGACAAAGAAGTAGTTTCCACCTTACTCAAATTGAGGACACCAGAAAGAAACCCTTTGAAAATCAAAGAAAAGACCCAATCTTTAGGAAAGAGTGGACAATCACCTAGGATAGAAAGAACTAGATCCCAAACATCCCCTGAGATGATCACACCTATATCCTCCACCATAGTAGACTTGGTGTAAAATCCTATCCCTACTAATATCCCTTCAAGGGCACAGGAGGAGGATAAGGTAGCAACCCGACCACCTAGAGATCATGTTTTCAACTCACTTTAAGTGAGCTATAGGTAGCAAGGGTAGAATCCCTCAAATGGAAGAGCCTAGTAGAGACCAAGATCAACAATAAAGAGAATGTACAGAGTAGTGCAGATGATTTGGAGCAACAACTTCATAACTTGCAAGAAATTTTCAAAATCATGAGAATGCAAGGTATTGATCACAAGAAACAACTTAAGGTAGAAAATAAGTCTTGAAGGAGGATCTGGCCAAAACTAGAAAGGAATTGTATAGCTAGACTAAGAGAGTAGAGGTAATGGAGGAACACCTCTCCAAGATGGCTCGGATAGTAGAAAAAATGATGAATTGGAAACAACCAGTAAAAGTTTGCGGTATCTTCCTCAAATAAAAATGGCATAAATTTAATATGCATATACAGGTATAGTAGGTCCCCTTAAGAGTAGATAGTCCCAAGGAATTTTTCAATCCATGCCAAGAGGGAAATGATGAGGAAAGAGCTCATTTGTGTGAGTTCTATTTGCACATCCTTTCTTTGACACAACCCTAAAAATGGACCCCAAGTCCATATGCTAGGTATTTCCAGCTGAGACATATGTATTCTTGGATCCACCATGAGGAATTAAGGGAAAATGAGCTAGAGAGGTATAGGGAGGAAGAAATAAATGGCCCCCTGTGGATCAAAGATGAGATTTACAAACTAGAAGAGCCCATTTCCAACCATGAGACCCTCACATCTAATTTAGAGCTTTCTCCTATCTTAGAGGAGAAGCAAAGAAGGGAAATTTCCCACTTTGAGGACACCATTATACTTTCAGGAGAAGAGGAATCCAAAGAATGATAAATAAGGTGGAATTCATTATTACATGGTATAAAGAGGAGGTAGCATCACTTACCCAGTAACTTGCAAGTTATCCTATTTAGCGCCCAACTATGGAAAGATTCATTGAGCAAGCTTAAGTTAAAATGGATTGGGTTGAGACTCAACCCACCTCTCCTGCTACAATATTCACCAACAAAAACATTAGATGAGGAGAAATAGAGGGAAAATTGGAATGAAGTTGAGAGAGATGTTGGATAATATGGCAAGGGTGACATCACCAAATATGTAACATGGTATTTGAGGTAGATTTGCAAGGTAATTCAACAAGAGAGGATAGCAGTAGCAAGTACATCACCATTTTTGTTTGCACAAGGATGTGTGAAACTCTAAACTAGGGGGTGATGATGGGCCTCTCCATTGTAGTATCATGAGGCCCATTTTTGAGACATTCTAACCATATTTGTACTCTATAAACCTCTCTTGACCATGATTAATATAATTGTGTGGGTTTTTATGTAATTGATTGATGGAATGTGTTGGATGATTGAGTGTATGTTTTTTCTTATTAGTTATGGTTTCCATGATTTTATGTATGAATAAAAGCTACACTAACCCATTCTCCAAGCAGGTAGACTCAAGAAGAGATCTTATTCCAACATTGCATGAGAAGAAAGAGGGATTGTGCCCCCTCATCCCTTCCAAGGTATTTCCAACCCTTCAATCACCCCAAGGAACCAAATATATCATGAACCATTTGAATCATTGACTCAAGAAAGTTAATCTAGGAAGGGATTGTATCCCTAAAATATAGGTCCCTGATTATAGGAATCCTTAAGACACAATCCCTTCAATCAAGGACGGATTGAAGGGATGATTGATGTAATATTTTAGTATAAGTAGGAGCTAGGGGATATCACTATGATTTATTCATTTTTGTTCATCATTAGTAATTCTTAGATAATTCAAACTCCTATGAGATATATTGTTACTTTCAGTAAGTGTGATAATGTAGATAAAAGTTCTCATTGATAGTTTTTAGGCTCCCTGTAGAAGCCTTGAGCTAGTACCACTCAAGGATGAATAAGGATCCTCTGTATTGATTTTTCATTCCTTTTATTTCGGTATTTTTTAGTTCATCTTACTTACATTTCATGTTATGAATAAATTTCTACAATTAGCCTTTATTTCCTAGAGAATACTTTTATTTCCTGTAACAAATTTCAGTGTGTTGTTGAAAGTAGTTTCATGGTATGTTTTCATTGATAAGGAATCTTTATTAAACTTGGTTTGCTTCATCCTTGTAGCAGGTTACTGCAAGAGGGATTGCATTTGTTTTATCATGCTTTAATTCAATTTTGCAATAGGGGGTTTTTTCATAGGGTTAACTATGTTTTTAGTAGATTAATTTAGATAAATCCGATTTTGTTTCCCATCAATTTTATTTTTGTACTTTGGGTCAACAACCTAAACCTGGCTCACTTGTATTTGTAGCCTTTCATCCCATATTTCCTTGATGTCAGGATAAGAAAGATTGGTCCCTTGACTGCATGGTCTTTTCAAAAAAAAAAATCAATATTCTTTCAGTTAAATTGCATCTTTCTTTTAGTTATATTGTATCTTTATTTCATTTGAATTGCTAAGGAGGCTCTATTAAACTTCGGTTGTTTCATCCTTGTAGCAGGTCACTTCAAGAGGGATTGCCTTTGTTTTATCATGCTTTTATTTAGTTTTTCAATAGGTGATTTTGGCACAGGGTTTACTATGTTTTCAGTAGATTAATTTAGATAAATCCAATTTTGTTTTCCAACAAGTTTATTTTTGTACTTTGGGTCAACAACTTAAACCTAACTCACTTGTATTTGCAACCTCTCATCCCATGTTTCCTCGTTGTCAAGATAAGCATGATTGGTCCATTGATTGCATGGTCTTTTCAATTTTGTTTTTCAATCTTCTTTCAGTTAAATTGTAACTTTCTTTAAGTTATATTGTATCTTTATTTCAATTGAACTGCTAAGGAGGCTATATTAACATAGGGTTGCTTCATCCTTGTAGAAGTTTAATTCAAGAGGGATTGGATTTGCTTTATCATGCTTTTATTCAGTTTTGCAATGGGTGATTTTTTCATAGGGTTTACTATGTTTTCAATAGATTAATTTAGATAAATCCAATTTTATTTTCCAACAAGTTTATTTTTGTATTTTGGGTCAACAACCTAAACCTTAATCACTTGGATTTTCAGCCTTTCATCCCATATTTCCTTTTTGTTGGGATAAGAAGGATTGTTCCCTTGATTGCATGGTCTTTTCAATATTGTTTTTCAATATTCTTTCAGTTAAATTGTAGCTTTCTTTCAGTTATATTGTATCTTTCTTTCATTTGAATTGCAACTTTCCTTTGAGAATTTTTGAATGGATTATTAGTCATTTCCTTGGCTAAAGTAACCCTTTCAATCCTAGGATGAACATGTTTCCCCCTCATTAGATAGGTGCATGTATGAGGTTTGCACATATAGTGCACAAAACCTCTTAATTTTGTACAAACCCTGGGTTAACATTTAAAGTAGGTAGCTAAGGAAGTTCAATATTGTTGTTTCAACTCTTTGTCATCCATCATGTGGCCCTTATCAAACCATATCATTCATTCAAACCATTTGATATAGTCTTTTTTAACCACCATTATCTCGTAAATTCATTAATGTAATGGGGAGATTTCACATGGAAATTGAATCAAAAGAGGGTTCCAATATTCACCTATAAATAAATCCCTTTAGGTCACACCATTCAACCACATTCCAAAGTAAGGTTATGTTACTAGAATTTTTCCATAGAGACTATGCACATTTTCTCTTTTCTAACTACCATTGAGATTTCCATCATTTTTGTGCCAATATTGGAAAAGGAGAAGGAATATCTAAACACGGAGGTGAAGGACCCATCCCAAGGAGAGGCTTTGGAGTCCACCTAGCTAAACCAAGCTTTATTCCCAAGTGTTTTAAGTCATATTTCCATTGGATTAATAAAAAAATGATTATTCTTTCATTATATATTTTGTTATGGATATTAGGTGTTTATGTTTAGAAAAAATCAGGAAGACATTCTCCCAGATTAATAATAAATAATATGATTATTAATTATTAAACAATATTATTAATGTAATAATATATTTTATAAGGTATAAATATATATAATAAATAATTATTTATGACGAGTGTTCCATATATATTTATTATCCAAGGGATGCATCCTTTCATGGATGGTCACCATATGTTCTATATATATGGAACACTCATCATTGTAATAATACATATTCATATACAATTCCATAAATTATGGTGGGTAGTAATTTCTAGTAAAAATGTCTAATTTCCTAAATATGAGGAATGCACCACATATTTAGTTCTACCTAACAATTTAACAAAGTCAAATACCATGTGGATGGATTATAACCAAATTAATATTTGGGTAGTTACTGGACGTATTCTCCAACTATTTATAAGAAATAAAATTTAATTTAATTTTAAATTTAATTTTCAAAGAGAAGTGTCTCTTTGGATCAATCTAATATTACTATAAAAAGACACTTGAAAGACACAACAATAGACACATATTTTTTCTCTCACACACGTGGGAAGTGATCTAAGGAAGAGACAAAAGTTTCTAAGTAGTTGAAATTTTATGAGTATAATTACTTTGTGATATTCTAGAGTTTACTAAAGTAATATCGTATATCATTGGAAATAATTACCACTTGAGGAAAATTGTGCTTGTCTAATTTAACGCTAGAAAATAAACATGGTTATCCATATCCCATTAGATATATTATGGATGTGTGTTGGTATCTGAATGACATCGATTATATGATGGATGTGTGTTGGTCATAGTAGAAGATGTATCATTTGTGGGGTCACTGCCACATGTAATAGCTCTAAGAAGGAGCCATAATGATAGTTGTAGGAATCAACATGAAGCAAGACTATCCAGACATAGAGTTGTGCACATCCTTGTAATGAAGAAGAAGAGGAGGTCAGCACATGCAAAGACAGAAGATGACTCCAAAGACTATATAGCCTCAGAGGGAGTCAAGCTTCAGAGGGAGCATAAAGACTTTGACTGGGTAGGGAGTGCAGTGGATCGGAAGAGTACTTCTGGATGTTGTTTCAGTATGGGATCATTGTGATCTCATGGTTGAGAAGGGAGAAGTCATGTGTAGCACTCAATACACCTAAGGCTGAATATGTGGCAGCATGTGCAACATGTAGAGAGGCAATGTGGCTTCAGAAGCTGTTGTCTGGGTTATTTGGTCTCAAACTGGAGGTGACCTACTTTTTGTGTGACAACTAGAGGTGCATGAAGTTGTCAAATAATGTGGTGTTTCATGACATTTCGAAGCATATCGAGGTTAAATGTCACTATATCATAGATATGGTGCAGAGGGGAGCAGTGGGACTCCAATACGTGACTACCGAGGAGCAGATTATGGACGTGTTGACCAAGCCATTGTCTAAGATGAAGTTTGAGTACTTCAGGGACAAGTTTAGTGTGGTCCCTCTTCAGAGAGAGTTTTTTCATCCACCATGAAAAAGGGGTGGCACTGAAATAGGTGGAACTCATCCATCATGAAAAAGGGTTGGCACTGAGTGTTCTCATCTAGCATGAAAAAGGGTTGGCATTAAGACACGTGGAACTCATCTAGCATGAAAAAGGGTTGGCACTGAGTGTTGTCATCCAACACGAAAAAGGGATGGCATTTAGACATGTAAAACTCATCAAACATGAAAAAGGGTTGGCACTAAGTGTTCTCATCCAACATGAAAAAGGGTTGGCACTAAGACAGGTGGAACTCATCCAGCATGAAAAAGGGTTGGCACTAAGTGTTCTCATCCAACATGAAAAAGGGTTGGCACTAAGTTTTCTCATCCAACATGAAAACGGGTTGGCACTGAGACAAGTGGATCTCATCCAGCATGAAAAAGGGTTGACACTGAGACCGAAGGTACACATGATGAGGTACAGATGTATTGCGAAGTAATGATTGTCATGGTGACATGTTGAAGCTATTTGAGAGATACCCACATGTAATCTTCAGAGGTAATCTTGGCATAATGTAGAATGTCTTCCTCGCTAAGAGGAAGTGTTGAAGTTAGAAGCATCGGGCAGACATTCTCCAGAGTGGTCATGTTGATTTGACTGAGGAGAATGGCCTAGGTGCAATCTTATGGACTCGAGGTGCTTGAGGTGCAGAATGTCTCCCTTGTTGAGAGGGAGTGTTGATGTTTTAAAAACACCAGGAATACATTCTCCCAGATTAATAACTAATAGTATGATTATTAATTATTAAACAATATTATTATTGTAATAATATATTTATATAAGGTATAAATATATATCATAAATAATTATTTATGATGAGTGTTCCAATATATTTATTATCCAAGGGATGCATCTTTTCATGGATGGTCACCATATGTTCTATATATATGGAACACTCATCATTGTAATAATACATATTCATACACAATATCATCTCTTATGAAAAATCAACATTAGGTGCCAGTGAATAAATTCATCATTTTGTTACTTGCACCCTTTCTCTCATAATATAAGTTAGTATGTTGCATGCATGAGTTCTTTGTTTTCTTATATTTTCATTTTTTTATGTCTCTAAGAAGGAAACTACTTAGAGTATGGTTTTTGACACACTCTTATGACAAAAATATGACAACTATTTATCTCAAATAATGGTCTAGATTTGGGGAAATACTTAACTTAACATTGTATATAACTCCTTAATTTGTATATGGTCATTTTGTCACTTAACAAAAATGGATATATTTCTAATTTTGTTATATAACTCCTTAATTTGTATATGGTCATTTTGTCACTTAACAAAAATGGATATATTTCTAATTTGGTGTATGAATGGTAAACTTTGGGATCTTTTGGTTAGTTTAAATAAGGAAGTAAACATTTCCATAAAAAGGCAAACTTCAATGTATCCTCCTATCTTAGTCAATGCTCTCAATACTCAATTATTTACTTATATGCATGAACAAAACAAGAAGGGTTTAATTAGGATAATGATATTTTTATAATTCTTACTCATCAATATTGTTATTTCATTATTATAATTTAATATTGCAATAAGGGATACTTGGTACTTCTTTCACAATTGTTATAGTTCATAGTTAACATCGCAATATGATCCACTACAAGTGTTTAAAGATTGTTAGTTTCTAAAAGATAAGTATATCAAAAATAGTTACAATGACAAAAACAATATGATGAGTTATACTTGGATCAATGATACAATAATATACGTTTAGAGAAAACAATGAGATCAAATTAAAAAACAATGTTGTCAAAATCAGTGGCTTAAAATTATAAATATAATACAACTACTTTGTTACACTAACTCTATTACTATATGTAAGGCTCAAAGACCATTGTACAACTCAAAATCTAATTCAATTTAGAAATGAGTATTTTTTTACAATAAGAATAATATACAACTTTCATGATATGATCAAAACAATAATAATAATACTATACAACTCTCATGATCTTTGTATAATTGATGAATCCATTGTTTATAATAATTTTTAATTAATTAGAAAAAAATAAGACATAATATGTTATAAAATAGTTTTATCCATAAATTTCTCTCATAAAGTATTGTTCATGAGTCAAATTTGGGTGAATATTTATTTTTTAATTTGAAAATATAAATATTAATATTAAATATATGTAAGAAGGCCACGCTTTAATAGAATATTTAGTTTAATTGAATGTATAGTTGATTTTATATAGTTCATAATAATAATATTATAAATAAAACTAAAAATTGGTTAATATGCACATTTAAAGTAGTTGATGATGGTTGGTGATGATGAAAGGAGTAGATTATTTGGTCGACCCAATAGAGGGTCAACCACATATGGGAAACCTCAAGATTTATCCAACCAGTATTTTATGTCGGGAAGGAGGTGTTTGACGGGGTTAATCCCATTGGAGGAGGACACATTGTCCATTATAGGCGAGTTGTCCCAAGAATTAGCCATCATTGGTGCCATAAGGGATATACAATCGAAGGTGAGGGTGAAAGTAATAGATGGTGAGTACCCTTATGGATTTAATGGTGCACTTGATATCCCACCAGTAGCATACAAAGAGGATGATTTGGAAGATCTCAAACATGATTTCTCTAGACTTGATAGAGATGGAGCCATTAATAACAATTATGATGGTGATGGAACATTTATCCATATGCCTACATTTTGTGGGGATATCCAAATTCAATTTTACAACTCAGTCGAGAATTCTAATGATCAACAGGAGGTAGGGTTCATCAAAAAGCATTTGGATCTTAACCTAATGAGTGGCTCTACTATAGTGGAATAAGGGAGCCTAGGGAAACCCTCACTAGAAGAATAAAGGAAATAAAAAAGGAGAAAATGAATAAAGAAAAAGTTAGATCCAATAAGCCTAAATTTGGGCTAAAAAACTAGGTGAAGTGATGTCATGGAGCTAGAAGAGAAGGCAATAGTAGGACATTTTCTTGGAATAAATTGTCCTATGAGTGTTTAAAGGGTTGGACAAGGTTAAACTTTGAACCTCTTGTGGGTTACACGCCCTATATAATGACCTTGGAAAATGAGTGGTTGGTTTGGGGTTTTGAATCATCTAGAGAGGTAAACAAAGTTCTACAGAGAAGGTGGAAGTGGGTTTCACAAAATCTATTTATGAAGAAAATGCATATAGATTTTGATGTTAGAATGGACCGAGTGGACATACTACCAACATGGGTCTGAATTCTAGGTCTACCACTTGTATTATGGTTGGAGGTTGTGTTTGAAGAAATAAGAAAATATCTTGGAATTTCCTCTAAACACTCAAAGGATAGAAGTCATAAATGAAAAGAGGCACACAGAAGGTCTCTTGAACAAGATACTGGTATTGATAGAGAATCCTTCAGCCTCAAGTCACCATAAGGAATATATTATGGATGATATTAGTGTCAACAAATATTGTCGACCTCTCATGGATAAGTCCTCACAATTAACTTACCCTCATAAAAGAAAATCTTTGGACAAATAGTTTTTGGAACTTGAGGGTTAGATGTAGAATCAAAAGAATTGGAATCATTCCCCAGTATTTCAATCATTAAAAATCATGTGTCTCAAACCCTAATCCCTTTACATATGATCGATAAGGATTTTTTAGAATACTTATCCCAAGAGGGACTTCTGAAAACCCTAAATTGGAATTTGAGGTCAGGGGGGGCTCTTAGGACTCTAATCACCAAGAAACCTCAAAATATAATCTTTTACCTAGGAGAAAGGGAAACCTCAATTTCATAGGGTAGGTGGTAGGGGGTTTAGGGTTCCTTAATGAGAAAATATAAAATCCAAACTAGAGAGGGAGAAAGATGGGAGAAAGTCTTATATGTACATGGCATAGAAATAAGAATCATCTCTTATTGGGGATATTACATTATATGCCCCTTGTAATGGGATTAAATTATCTTCCTTACCCTCAATTGTTGAAAAATGTTCGATCCCTCTAAAAAATTGACCATCAGGAGGATTATAGAGACATTAAAACCCTTTATTATCCTCCTTCAAGAGACAATGACTAATGGGGTGATCCAAAAAATCCTTAGATGCTTATTAATATTTTAATACATAAGAAACATCTACTTTATCTTTGAAATAAAATGATTGCTTGACTGTGTGCAAATTACATGTGAAAAACTTATCTAACCAAATCCACCTTAATGATAAAATAACTTGCAAAATAATTGAGCTTGAAATGAACAACAATAATGAAATCACATATACAAGTTGGAAAAACAGAGTTCAGTCAATTTGGGATAGCTCTCCAGGTTTGTTTCCAATAGAGACCTTATTTCATTAATGATCAAATGCTTTTGTTTTACAATGACCTTTTCATATGTTGCTCATATGCAGAAACAGAGTGTATCGTTGGATTCCTAAAGAAAAATCATGCAAAATGAGTATAAAATTCTCGAAATTCCATCAAGGTACCTCTCAACATGCTTTACGGTGTAGCCTCACAACTTAGGTGCCCTTGGGAACGAATTATGAGACTAAACTCTACATTAATGTTTGTATGTACAACCTCGGTCCATGCACCCATTAAATAGGACGTGGCCTTTAACCAATTTCTGAATTTTATGATCGGCTTTAAATGAAAAATGGTTGGTTTGTTTAAACAAACCATATATATAGTTTGTTGGTTAAGTCATAGAGTTTATATATGGTAATACGAGGGTTCAAGCCCCATCGGCTACCATATATTTACATGTTTTATTGGTGGATGGTTATACTTTATTATAACCATATTACATATGGTTATATCTGTTGGAAATTCCATTAAGCCCTTCCACAAATTAAGTGTGGGTTACATCGTATATTACATAAACGAAGTGCTAAGGGTCAAGGGATTAGGCCCTTGACCATTTTACCACCCAAACAAAACTTTAAAACAACTTAAATGTGATTCATGCTATACATGTGTAAAGTCACAAGTGATGGCGCGATGGTAATGGGGTCTTTGTTATACATTTGGGGGATTATGGAGGTCGCAGGTTCGATCCCTTTCGACTCCATAATTTTAATCAACCTTAACCATTATATTCCAATGGGAGGTCACCACATGGTGACCTATCATTGGCTCATCCTTGCCAAGTATCATCATATGACATGTCCACATGGATTGCACAGATACTGAGTCACCTTAAAACTCATCTGCCCGGTCAACATATGGTCAAACCATGTGGCACCTTGGGGTGTGGCCAAGTCATCAGTGCCACATGTCACCCTTGCAGTGATGACACATGTCACCATTTCACCCCTTTGACTTTGACATTTTTTACTTTAAATTGATTGCTCATAAATTTTTCATATGAACTTTGTTTGAGGAAAAAATTGTGCCATCAGAAATCTATCACCAAGCTCTACGCATTGATGGAATTTTCAAGATAATTTGTGATGGTCAAATTTTGAGAATTTTTGAACCATTCTAGACCTCTATGGATGTTCTGGATCCTCCTAGACCTCTTTTAGCATTCTTGGATCCTCTTAGATCATGGAGGAAAAAGAATTTAGGAACTCTCAAAATGTATTAATGGGTGGGAGTTCAGTTACATTGTTTCTATTGGGAGATCTGGTGGGAATATAACCAAATGGTAGAGGTGTTCATATACCCTTTCTAAATCCTATGCCTTTCCTACATGACTATGGGTATCCATGTTCTCAATAGATATTGGGAAATAAATCTTTGGCATGAATGTATATGTTTTTTACTTAGATAGAGTGGAGTACTAGGATGAATTCTTCAAATAATCTATTAACAGTGGCCTTGTGGTGATAAGGGGAGATATAAACTTTATATTATGAGCTTGAGAAATTTGGGGACCTATTGCTCACATGGATTTTTTCTCAAGTTATTTTATAATAAAGTTGGAAGCAATGGGTTTTCTATACATCAAACCAACAAAACTAATTCCCACATAGAGAAATAGAATGGCCAAGAGGATTGACCTATTCTTAATATCTAAAGGATTTTTGGATGAAGTTATTCGAGTAATAAAATGGGTATCCTCGGGAGGGGACTTGGACCATAATCCTATTGTGTTAGAAGTTGCCCCTACTCAGGAAAAAACAACTAGTCCCTTCAAGCTAAATCCATAATGGTTGAAGGTTTCTTAAAAAGAACAAGGATTCCTAGAATCCCTATAATGATCTTCTAAGTGAATCTACCTCAATTCAATTTCAACAAAATATGAAAGGGTAAAGAAGGTAAAATCCCAATGTTCCAAGGACAAAAATAGAAAAAATATGAGAGGCTTCTAAAATATTGGAAGAAGGTCTAGAGACCCTTTATAATAGTAAAGGATTTGGATACTTAACTAAGACTCAAAATTTGGAAGTAAAGCAACTATAATAAAAAAAGAGGAATATATTACTAGAAAAGAGAAGGAATAGAGGCTCAAGAATAGGGTAATTTAGCTTCAAGAAGGTGATGAAAACTCAAATTTATCTCATAGATTTGCAAATGGAAGAAAAAATATAAACTCGGTCTGGAATATTGATAAAAGAAATAGCAAGTGGGAAACAAATTTTAAAGACATAGTTGATGAAGGAGTCAATCATCTCTCCAATATATCCAAAGAGGATTCTTGGGCCAAAATTGTTAAAGTAATAAGGATATCCAACTCTTTTTCTAGTTTTTTAAACAATGAGGACAACTAGGAGTTGATGAAAGAAGTGCGGAAAGATGAATTTCACCAAACCTTATAGAGCTTCCAAAGGGATAAAATCCCAAGGCCAGATGGCCTACTTATGGAATTATTCCTAGGATGTTATGAATTCATTGAATATTATTTAGGAAAGGTGGTGGAGACCATTAGAAACACAAGAAAATATCTTGGGGATTATAATACTACCTTCATTTCTTTGATCCAAAAAGAGGATAATTCGACATCTTTTCAAAAGTTTCAGCCAATATCCTTATGCAATTGTATATACAATTTATTATTTGAAAGGTCGTATCCAGAAGACTAAAAAAGTTATTATCAAAACAAATCTTAGGTGAATAGTTTGTAGTTTTTGAAGGAAGAAAAATTAATGAGGTGGTTGGGATAGCACGGGAAATCCTTCACTAGATCAAGACCAAAAATAAACGATTGATGGTAAACAAAGTGTACCTCTCCAAATCCTATGAAAAGGTAAGTTGGATTTAACTGAGATCGATTCTCATTCACTTAGGTTGTCGTCATATTTTTTTGGTATGGGTGATGAGATACATTACCTCTATTGTTGTCCTAATCAATGAGGAAACATCCCCTTTCTTCAAATCATTCAAGATTCTTGGACAAGGATTTCCACTTTCCCCGCTCATATTCCTACTAATCATTGAAGGTATGAGTAGATTATTAAAAGATATATAAAAAAATGGCAACTTTAAAGGGATTTTCATTGGTCAAGAGAATTGACCTATTCTTAATATCTAAAGGATTTTTGGATGAATTTATTCGAGTAAGATAATGGGTAGCCTTGGGAAGGGACTTGGACCATAATCCTATTGTGTTATAAGTTTCCCCTACTTAGGAAAAATAACTAGCCCTTTCAAGCTAAATCCAGAATGTGTGAAGGTGGAAGAGTTTGTTAAAAAGATCAAGGATTCCTAGAATCCCTATGATGATCTTCTCAGTGAATCTACCTCAATTCAATTTCAACAAAATCTTAAAGGGTAAAGAAGGTAGAATCCCAATGTTCCAAGGACAAAAAATAAAAATATGAGAGGCTTCCAAAAGATTGGAAGAAGATCTGGAGACCCTTTATAATAGTGAAGAATTTGGATACTTGACTAAGACTCAAAATTTGGAAGCAAAGCAACTAGAATACAAAAAGAGGAATATCTAACTAGAGAAAGTGAATATAGAATGGCCAAGACGATTGACCTATTCTTAATATCTAAGGTATTTTCGGATGAATTTATTCAAGTAAGACAATGGGTAGCCTCGAGAGGGGATTTGGACCATAATCCTATTGTGTTAGAAGTTGCCCCTACTCAAGAAAAAACAACTAGTCCCTTCAAGTTAAATACAAAATGGTTGAAGGTGGAAGTGTTTGTTAGAAATATCAAGGATTCCTAGAATCCCTATGATGATCTTCTGTAATATTCCAGATATGAAAAGTATGGAGAACAAAAATAAATAGCTAGAAATGGCAGATAAAAAACAATATAACTAGAACAACACCACAATAATACCAAAATGATACCACAATAAGACCAAAACGAGCACTTTGATTACTGAGAGCAATGTTCACTTGCCTCTTCGAGGGGGAAACCTCCAGCAGAGAAGACCTCTATTAAAATAATATCCAAGACAAAAATTCTCATACACTCGACTCCCATTTATACTAAATATGTCTATCAAAAGAACCATCTAGAGGAAGATCCTTCTAGAAGCGAAATATTTATTAGGTCTTCTTACATTGGACTTATCCTTCCTTATTGCTAGGCCTTAATAATATTGAACTTTATTACATGGAAATATATTATTCTACCTACGTGAGGGGTTAGGTCCCTAACATGTTCTCCCCCTTAAAAACAACCTTGTCCTCCAGGCTTGAGATGGGGATATTGTTGCAGAATGGTAAATGGTTCCCAAGTGGCATCTACTGGAGTGGTATATTTCCACTGGATTAACACTTCCTTGATGGTTCGCTGACGCAAATGATGCTCATGTTGGTCCAAAACTGTCTGTGGTTGTAGCCAAATGGATCCTTATTCATCCAACTCAGGAAGGTTGGTTTGAGTTTGGAACTTAGTTACAATCACCTTCTTTAAACAAGAAACATGGAAAAGAGGATGGAGCTTAGAATGATTGGGAAAATCTAATTGATAGGCCACCTGTCCCACATGCTTGATAATGGTATAAGGACCATAAAATTTGGGTGCCAGTTTCTGACAATGGTCAGCCTTGAGGGAATTTTGCTTGTAGGGTTTCATTCGAAGAAACACATGATCTCCTTCTACAAATTGACATTCAGAGTGTCCTTGATCTGCTTGTTGCTTCATGTGATTCTAGACCATGACCAAATTCTCTTTGAGGGTACGAATAATAGCCTCTCGAACTGTAAGTGTTTGGTCAACCGCCTGGACCTTTGAGACACCTGGGAAATATGAGATAAATGAAGGTGGATTTTTTACATATACCGCTTCAAAATAATTCATGTGGGTAGTTGTATGGTACGAAGTGTTGTACCACCATTCAGATAGTGGTAACCATTGATCCCACTTCTTTTTCCTTTCTGATGAAAAACACCTCAAATATGTTTCCAAACACTTGTTGACAATTTCAGTTTCACCATCAGTCTGGGTATGATAAGTTGTGTTGAGATGCAATTGGGTGCCTTGTAGCTTCAACAATTCTTGCCAAAAATTGTCGGTGAAAGTTGGGTTGCGATCAGAGACAATAGAATGTGGCATGCCATGAAGCTTGAAGACCTGATCCATTAAAATTTGAGTGACAGTGGATGTTGTAAATGGGTGTTGAAGAGAACATAAATGAGCATACTTGGAAAGACAATCAACTACCACCATGATGACTAATTTACTGCCTGATTCAGGTAAGACTACAATAAAATCCATAGAGATATCCCGCCAAATAGCAGGTGGAATCAGAAGTGGTTGTAGTGTGCGGGGAGATTTGACTATTTCTCCCTTGTTGTGTTGAAACACATCACATTTAGCCACAAAATTATAAACTTCTTGTTTCATACCATCCCCAAAAAAAGAAAGTTTGACCCTGTCATAGGTTTTGGTAAACCTAGAGTGCCCAGATGTGGGTGTAGCATGAAGCTTAGAAAGTACCATGGCTTTAATTTTTTCCTCTTTACTCAAATACAAATGACCTTTGTATCAAAGCTCATAATTGATCCAAGAGTACCCTGGGGAAATTGGAGAATTGGACTACAATTGTTGTATCAGATGCAAACTTTTGGGGTCGTGTAGCCATTCTTGGAGAACATCTTGGAAACAATCTAGTACAATGAAGGAGAGAGAAAAAAGGGACCCTTCATCTTCATATTTTCTGGAAAGTGCATCAACAACCACATTGTCTTTTCCTTTCTTGTAAATGATCTCATAATCATATCCAAAGAGCATAGTCACCCATTTTTGTTGCTCTGGGGAGGAAAGGCATTGTTCCAGAAAACACTTGAGACTTTGATGATCTGTCTTAATTTGGAAGCATTGCCCCAATAGATAAGGGCACCAAAGATCCACGGCATGTAGAATAGCCAACATTTCCTTTTCATAGATTGATTTTCAAAATTTCTCTCGGACAATTTTTTATTGGTAAAGGCCAAAGGTCGACCCTCTTGCATAAGGACAATGCCAATTCCTTTCCCAGAAGCATCACATTTCAGGACAAAGGTCTTTGTGAAATTAGGAAGGGCCAGGATTGGAGTGGTGCACATGGCCATCTTCAAGATTTGAAAATCCTGAGCAGTTGTTGGATTCCAAGTGAAAGAATTCTTTTTAAGGAGTGCAATGAGAGGTGCCACAATATTTCCATAATTCTTAACAAACTTGCGATGATAAACTGTTAAACCCAGAAATCCATGCAAGCTTTTGAGGGTATTTGGGTGAGGTGACTCTTGCATAGCTTCAATGTTTTTAGGATCCACCCTGACACCGACCTTTCCAACTATATGACCCAAGTACTTGAATTCTGAGGCACCAAAAGCACATTTAGATTGTTTGAGTAAAATTTGGTGCTGAGAGAGTAGAAATCCATGCAATCTTTTGAGAGTATTTGGGTGAGGCCACTCTTGCATAGCTTCAATATTTTTAGGATCCACCCTGACACGGGCCTTGCCAACTAGATGACCCAAGTACTCGACTTTTGAGGCACCAAAAGCACATTTAGATTGTTTGAGTAAAAGTTGGTGCTGAGAAAGTATATGGAGAACTTGATCCACATGAGCAAGATGGGTTGTCTAGGTTTTACTATAGATGAGGATATCATAAAAAAAAACTAAGACAAAATGACGGAGAAAAGGATGGAAGACATGATTCATGAGGCTTTGGAAAGTGGAGGGAGCATTACGCAAGCCAAAAGGCATGACCAAAAACTCATAGTGGACCTCATGATTTCTAAATGCAGTCTTAGGAATGTCGGCCTCTTTCATACGGATATGGTAGTATTCAGAACGAAGATCAAGTCTAGTAAAGAACTGGGTGCCACTCAATTCATCCAAGAGGCCATCAATGACAGGAATGGAAAATTTGTCTTTCATGGTGAGTTTTTTTAGTATGTGAAAGTCAGGACACATGCGCCAAGAACCTTCTTTCTTAAGGACCATGACCACAGGTGAAGAGTAGGGGCTTGTACTAGGGCGAATAACATCTACGTTGAGGAGGTCTTGAACAATTTTCTCAATTTCATTTTTTCTGGAAAAGGGGTGAATATAGGGATGGATATTGGGAGGAAGGCTTCCTTGGACAAGGGGAATGGAATGATCATGAACACCACAGGAAGGAGGAAGTCCCTAGGGAGTGGAAAAAACCACTTTATGTTTAGAGAGGATGGGTTGGAGATCCTGTGGCACAAAGGGTATCTCAGTTGCTTGTATGGCATGGAGTTGGGAAATAATTCCAGAATGACCTTTTTTGAGCAGCTTTTCCATGCGATGGGAACTAATGATCTTCAAGGAACTGGTGGTGATGCCTTGGAACTTATATTGTTATCCCTCTTGGTCAAGTTGCATGGTTAATTCCTTAAAATCCATGAGAATGGGACCCAAAGTTCTTATCCATTCTACATCGAACACAATGTCACATTGCCCATGTTGATAGCAAACATATGAGATTTCAGGTGGTATTCACCAATTTGGAGACACACGTTTTCACAACGCCCTCCACATTTCATGGACCCACCATTAGAAATCATTATTTGAAAATTATTAACTGCACGAATATAGCAATTAGTTTCTTGGGCAATGTGGAGATGAATAAAATTATGGGTGCTTCCACTATCAACAAGACTAATGACCTTCCTATGCTTGATGAAACCAATTATCTTGAGGGTTTGGGGAGAAGAGAATCCAATGAGAGAATTTAGGGAAATGATTGTTTCTACTTCGGGAGGGTTTGAGGGAGGGTTTATGTCAGTGGGTTCAAGTGACACTGACACAAGGGGAGCCTCAACAACCTCTTCCGAAACATCCTCGGAGATGGCCATACAAATATTTTGTTCCTTACACTTGTGTCCTAGAAAATATTTGTCATCACAATTATAACAAAGGCCTTTAAGTTGGCGTTCAACCATTTCAGCCTTGGTCAATTTCTAGATCTTTAGCGGAGAGAAGGAGGAGTAGGAGTTACTAGTTTAGTGCGAGGAATAAATGAGGGTTTTCGGTTTTGAGAAGAGACAACCTGTTGTGCTTCCTTATATATTTTAGTAGCATCCACCCAACTTTGAGGCTGAGCCATGAGGACATGAGCACAAATCTCATCCTTGAGGCCATTGATAAAACATTCTCGGAAAAAAGCATCAGACATGCCCTCTGTACGAAAATCCAGTCACTCAAAAGAAGCTATAAAGTCTTCTACTGTGCCAGATTGTTTCAACTTTTTCAAATCGCCTAAATGGTTGGTGTCAATGTCAAAGTGTTCATAAAGCTCTGCCACAAAGTGTGTCCAAGCCACATACCCTTAGCGGGCATTTTTTCTCCATTTTTCCACCATTGCCTATGTTCTTGTTCTAGATTGAGAACACCATACCGTAGTTTTTCCAACTCATCTGTAATGCCATACAAAGAGAAATAATGTTCCATTTGGGTTACCCAACCAGTGGGATCTTATCCATCAAATTTGGTCACATCCACACGCGGAAGGCGTAGGTCATGCTGAAAGTGATGGGGATGAAAATTCTGGGAATGAGAGGAAGTTTCACCTTTGGTATGAAAAGGTGGATCAGATAAGGGAAGATATGCAGGGATATGCAGCTTGGCATAGATCATCGTAGTGACAGATTCAAGATAGGTAGTAATGTCTTGTTTGAGTTTCGCGATTGAGGTGGCAATGGATGAAGCATCTTTTGATTAATGGTGGCAATATTGGCACTGATCTGTCGCACTTCTTATTGGGTTTCTATGAAATTCGAGTCCAAGGTAGTGAAGCAAGATTCCAAGTCTTGGCTATGGTTATGGGCCATGATGACGAGGGAATACGAAAAGGAGTGGGTGGGACCACAAAAAAATGGGTTATGGGTGAAGTGTATCACAATGATCAGGGAGATGAGTTGAATCCCATGGGGTAATGTGAAAATAAGGGTGTTGGAAGGGGGTCGGATCCACAAGAAAAAAAATTATTGAAAAATGATAGCTATGACTACGATAAGGGCGAAGAGACAAATCCAACAGAATAGGTCTCAAATAATGGTGCCAATAGGATCCAGTTTTTTTTTTTTTTTACTCCTATGGAGTTATACTCTGATCTGAAGAATATTGCAATGATGAAATGCCCAAATGCTTAACATGAAGAAATGTGTATTAATTTTGCAACTTGAATGCAAGAGACATAGTTGCGCTGCAATAGATCTTGTCTGTTTTGTTTTTGTTTCCATCCCAAGGGTTATGTATTCAAGGGTTCTACAAACAAGGGTTTTCCCTGTGCTATAGCTCTCTAATATACGTGCAGGGTCCAATAGTAGTACTCGACCCAATATCTCAAGGAACCAACTAAGGATACTAGACCGTGCCTTAGCCATACTACCCAACTACCCAGGTACTAGAGAGTATCTTTCTGAGTGTTGTTCTTAGTGGCACTATAACAGTTAGGCAACCGATCAGTTTATCTATGGAGGGCTTCAGGAGATCCAGGTAGATCCGTATATAGGTGTTTTCTGATGCGCTACCACTTGAAGGGGTACCAACAGGGGTTACAAGGGTGGACAACAGATGTGCGCTTAAGTACCACCTGCATTTCATGTGTATATGAATCTCCAACTGTGGTTTTATGCACGTAATGAGATATATATGTAGCTTAAAGACGTCAGAATACGTCTCTACCTTGGAAAAAATTAACCCATAATTTTCTGTCGAGGAAAGTGCTCTGATACCACTTGCAATATTCCAAATATAAAAGTGTGCAGAACAGAAATAAATAGCTAGAAATGGCAGATGAACAACAATATAACTAGAAAAACACCACAATAATACCAAAATGATACCAAAATAATACTAGAAAGAGCACTTTGATTACTGAGAGCAATGTTCACTTGCCTCTTAGAGGGGGAAACCTCCAGCAGAGCAGAGCTCTATTACAATAATATCTAAGACAAAAGTTCTCATACCCTCGACTCCTATTTATACTAAATATGTCTATCAAAAGAACCATCTAGAGGAAGATCCTTCTAGAAGCGGAAGCTTCTATTAGGTCTTCTTACATTGGACTTATTATTCCTTATTGCCAGGCCTTATTAATATTGAGCTTTATTACATGGAAATATATTATTCTACCTATGTGAGGGGTTAGGTCCCTAACATCTTCTTAGTGAATCTACCTCAATTCAATTTCAACAAAATATGAAAGGGTAAAGAAGGTAGAATCTCAATGTTCCAAGGACAAAAAATAAAAATATGAGAGGCTTCTAAAATATTGGAAGAAGGTATGGAGACCTTTTATAATAGTGAAGGATTTGGATACTTGACTAAGACTCAAAATTTGTTACCAAGCAACTAGAATAAAAAAAGAGGAATACATTACTAGAGAAAGAGAAGGAATAGAGGCTCACAGGGTAATTTAGCTTCAAGAAGGTGACGAAAACTCAAATTTATTTCATAGATATGCAAATGGAAGAAAAAATATAAAATCGGTCTAGAATATTGATAAAAGAAATAGCAGGTGGGAAAAAAAAATTAAAGACACAGTTTATGAAGGAGTCAATTATTTCTCCAATATATTCAAAGAGGAATCTTGGGCCACAATTGTTAAAGTAATACGGATCTCCAACTCTTTTTCTAGTTTTTTAAATAATGAGGACAAACAGGAGCTGGTGAAAGAAGTGGGGAAAGATGAATTTCACAAAACCTTATAAAGCTTCCAAAGGGATAAAATCCGAAGGCCAGATGGCCTACTTATGGAATTGTTCCTAGGATGTTATGAATTCATTGAATACGATTTAGGAAGGGTGGTGGAGACCACTAGAAACACAAGAAAAATTATTGGGGATTATAATACTACCTTCATTTCTTTTATCCCAAAAGAGGATAATTCGACATCTTTTCAAAAAAAATAGCCAATATCCTTATGCAATTGTATATACAATTTATTATTTCAAAGGTCATAACCAGAAGACTAAAAAAGGTATTATCAAAACAAATATTGGGTAAATAGTTTGGATTTTTTGAAGGAAGAAAAATCAATGAGGTGGTTGGGATAGCACATGAAATCCTTCACTAGATCAAGACCAAAAGTCAAATATTGATGGTAAGAAAAGTGGACCTCTCCAAAGCCTATGAAAAGGTAAGTTGGATTTACCTGAGATTGATTCTCATTCACTTGGTTTGTTGTCATAATTTTGTGGTATGGGTTATGAGCTACATTACCTCTATTGTTGTCCTAATCAATGAGGAAACATCCCATTTCTTCAAATCATTCAAGATTTTTGTACAAGGATTCCCACTTTCCCTGCTCATATTCCTACTAATCATTGAAGGGATGAGTAGATTATTAAAAGAGATATAAAAAATGACAATTTTAAAGGGATTTGCATTGGTCAAGAGGATTGACCTATTCTTAATATCTAAAGGATTTTTGGATGAATTTATTCGAGTAAGACAATGGGTACCCTCAGGAGGGGACTTGTTAGGATATTTAGACACTTAGGAGTTAGTTAAGATCTACTTGGTCTAATGTGTCGTTAGGTAAAAGTGTGTTTCTTAGTGTATTTCTTTAGTATGCATTAGTATGCATTTGTAGTTAGGCAATCCGATGGTCACGATATGTTCCCGACATAGAGTGATCGGACGGTTCATACTCTCCTCGATATTAACGGCCATTGATCCGTGGCTTAACACCCGATTGGTCCATGATCTCTATTTAAAGAGCATGGAGGTTCATTTGCCGATGATCGATTGTGAGAAACTCTCTTGTAAAATCTCTCTGTAATGTTTTTCTTTGCATTAATAAACTACTCCAAGTGGTCGCGTTAGCTGGGGTCGTGGATGTTTCCCCGTAGGGGTTTTACCATGTGAAAACATAAGTGTGTTGATCTTTGATATGGTTATGTGAGTGGTTACTAAAGGTTTTCTTCCTCTGTTGGAATACCTATGTTGTCGAACATGGTATCAGAGCCTGTTTGAAGACCTGGTAGATCGAGATCGTGAAGCCGAGTTGTCTCATATCCATTTTTTGTCATTTTTGTAAATTTCTAGGCTAAGAGGACTATTACATTGTGTCCGGATCACTCGTTTCAATCAAGAACACTTTTTGTTTCACTCGAAAAGGTTTCTATTTGCCCAAGATATGGCCATTACAGTCAGATCCGGAGGTATAAAGCCTGAATATGCATTTTTTAAATTTCTGCAAAGTTTTATTTTGGTTTTATTTCGGTTTGATATTATTTGTTTCTGAGTTGCTACTCTTTTAGATCTGCGTATGCTCTTTTACCTGCACCCTATGCGATCTTGAAAAATCAGAAACAGATAGGAAAAGGTGCATCTTCCGAGTAAGTTAATCGAGATCTAACCCTTGTTGTCATCGAGAAGCAAAATTTTTTTCTTCTGTGAAAATATTTTTTTTTTAGCACGCTCTTCAAGGCTGTCTTCCACAACAACAACAAGAACACCCCCAATCCTTCTTCTAAACATTACAATATGATTTTCTAGACCATTTGGTTAAAACTTGCCTTATTAAGTAAGAAGTCTTGGGTTCAAGTCTCTCTTTTGTTACCTTTTTTGAAAAAGTTCATGCTAAAATTGTAAAGTGTATTTCACTTCAAGTATAAAAGTGAATCACTATAAGTAGCTTTAATATTTTATTTTAGACTTATTTGTTTTGCATGCGACTTTTCTGTTATAAAGTAACTTCACTGTAAAAGTGATCCCCACTTCTCTTTATAAAAGTAGGTCACTTCATAAAGCAGTTTACACTATCACATGGCCATTTGGTTACCGTTTATGCCTTTTTTTAAAAGCGCATAACTCTCACATCCGAAGTCTGTTTTCAGTGCCGTTTTTTTTTAAACCGCATAAATTTTTAAGCTCTTTCCATCCAAATCATCAGTTTTAGTTTTTAAATCCATATTATCTACATATTTAATATGAATTCTACAAGTAATGTTTTGCTTACCAGCACCAACTACTTCCAATGAAAATCTCATATGGAAGATTTATTAAGAAGTAAAGGCTTGTACCAGATTACCTTGGGAAAGGAAAAATAACTCATTGATGATGATAAGAAATCCAAATTGGATAACAAGATTGATGAAGCATATGGACTAATGGGAATGTCCATCTCTCCTAATTTAAGATACCACCTCCAAGAAATTGATGACCCCGAAGAAGCTTGGGACAAGATTGAATATGTGTTTGGTAAACTCAATATTATTCGAGCACAACAGTTAGAAAATCAAGTACTAACCTTGATTCCAAGTGATTTTTATTTCCTTGGAGACTATCTATCTAGGTTTAAAACACTCATAATTTTATGTGAAGAATGTAAGATAAAAATGGAGGAAGAGCATTGCATCTATCTTATTATTTCTAAGCTAGGTAGTGCATATTCTGTGTTTGTATCTACCTTTTATGCCATGAGAGAGGCTCTAGGGAAAGCTTATGAAAATCCCACTCTTGAGTCCTTTTTTGTTTCTTTGATTAGAGAGGAAGATAAGCTTGTACAACTTGGAGTGATCAACACTGTAGGTACCTCCAACAAAGCCTTAGTTGCCCAACAACAAGATAAACCCAAGAATCGCAAGAAGAAACATCTGTGCCACAACAAAAAGCAATATAAGGGTCCCAAACCCACTCAAATAGTTTTTTATCCAAATGGAGACAAAGGAGCAAAATATAAAAATAAGAAGACTGACAGACATTGCAACTTTTGTGATAAAGATGGTCATGATGAGTCCAAATGTTTCAAGAATATGGAAACTTTAGAAGTAGCGATGAAGAATCACAACATCAATATTGATCCTACTTCTTCTTCTTTTTCTCATGGACATGCACTTTCTTCCTCTAGTTTCTCCTTCAATACACCTTCTACTTCTACCTCTGATAAGTGGCTTATTGATTCTGGAGCATCTTATTATATGGCTAAGGATAAAGACATATTTTCTACTCTAAATGAATGTAACACCAAGAAAATATTTTTTGGTGATGATAGATATCTTAGTGTTAAAGGATATGGAACAGTACAAGTAGAAAATAACCATTTCAATGATGTATTATGTGTTCCAAGTATTTATTGTAACCTTCTATATGTTTATCAAATCACTCATTCAGGTGAAGGTGAAACCGTAGAGTTTTCACTTCACCAAGTTGTAATCAAGGATCTAAAATATCCTAATCATGTTCTTGCAACTAGAATTGTTGATTATATTACCAAGTTGTACAAGTTTGACAACTTTGGGTCATCATCTTTTTCATCAGTTTTTGTGGCTCATAGCGATGACTTGAGAAAAATTTGGCATGAGCAGTTTGGTCATCTAAACTATCGCTCATTTGCAGCAACTATGTAATCAACAGATGGTGACTGGTCCTCCTCTTGTTTCATGCAGAGATGGTGTTTTTTCCGGTTGTGTTCTTGGCAAAAATCATCAGGACAGTTTTGAAAAACATGCCTCTTGGCATGCCTCGGGTCCTTTGCATCTTGTTCACAGTGATTTGTGTGGTCCACTTTCTTCTCCTTCTTTTTATGGGTGCAAGTATTTCTTAACTTTCATTGATGACTTTTCCATACGTACTTAGGTTTACTTCTTAAAACTTAAGAGTGAAGTTTTTGACAAGTTTTTGGCCTACAAGGCCCTTGTAGAAAAGCAATCTGGACATCAAATTCAAAGGTTAAGAACAGATAATGGAGGCGAATATGTGAACAATAATTTTACAAATTACTGCACTACACAGGGAATCCAAATGCAACACATTATTCCATATACACCACAACAAAATGGTGTTGTTGAGAGAAATAACCACACATTAAAAGAAATGGCTAATTGTATGATCCAATCTAAGGGATTAAGTCTAAAGTATTGGACGGAAGCCATCAATTGTGCAAATTACATAGTAAATCACACTCCCACAAAGTCTCTTAAAAATATAACACCAAAAGAAGCTTGGACTAAAATTAAACCATATGTAACTCACTTTCGTGTATTTGAAAGTATAGCATGGGCTCACATTCCTGATGAGAAAAGGAAAGCATTGCAGCCTAAAAGTGAGAAGTGTATATTTGTTGGTTATTCTAAAGATGTCAAAGGTTACAGACTTCTTCAATCACATTGTAATGAAATTATTATTAGAAGAGATGATAAATTTGATGAAAATCTCTTGGCCTGCGAGCCTAATTCGGTGTTTGTGCCTTCTTTGGCCTGCGACCCTAATTCGACGGTTGTGCCTTCTTCAGCCTATGAGCCATCTTCGATGTTTGTGCCTTCTTTTGATATGGTTTATTCTTCAGATGATGACAGTGAGGATGAAAATCCACCTCTGCCTGCTCACCCTCCTCCAGATGAGTCATTTGAACCTGAACCAACACTAGTTCCACCACTTCCTAGATGGGTTTGTTCAACACGAGAAGCAGTCGGTGATCTTGTTGGTGATCCTTCATATCAACGTTGGACACGTTCACGTTTCTAGTGAGCCTCTTATCTTTTGGCTCAAGTTTCATAAACTCATGATCCAAAGACATTTGCAGAAGCTTCAGGTCATCCAGATTGGGATACAACAATGAATGAAGAGTATCGTTCTTTAATGGAAAATGATACTTGGGATCTTGTTCCTCTTCCAAAAGGATGAAAACTTTTCAAATGTAAATGGGTCTACAGAACTAAGAATGCATCATATGGAAGTGTTGAAAGACACAAGGCTTGTTTAGCTGCCAAAGGATTTTCCCAAGTTGAAGGAATTGACTATCATGAAACCTTTGCCCCTGTAGCCAAAATGAATTCCATCCACCTTGTTCTTTCCCTTGCTACCTCACATAAATGGGAGGTCCATCAAATGGATGTTAAATCTGCCTTCTTGCATGGAGATTTGCAAGAAGAAATCTACATGGAACAACCTCCTGGATATGTCCAAAATGACTCTAGCCTTATTTGTCACCTTAAGAAATATCTTTATGGTCTCAAGAAAGCTCCTCGAGATTGGTATGCCAAAATGGACACCTTTCTTATTGGAACTGGATTCTCTAGATGCCATTCTAATCCTAATGTCAATACCAAGAAAGTAGGAAGCCATCTCATAATCCTTGTCCTTTATGTTGATGACCTTATCCTTACTGGTAGTGACTCAAAACTTTTAAACCATGTGAAAACCAGCCTTAAGAATAAATTTTTAAATGACAGACTTAGGTTTTTTTCACTACTTCCTTGGCCTCCACATTTTGCAAACCAATTAAGGAATTTTTCTTTCCCAATCTAAGTATGCTTGTGACCTTCTTCATCGCTTTCACATGGACGACTGTAAACCAACTGCATCTCCCTTCCAGTCTGGATTCAAGCTTACTGCCACCTGTACTTGTCCCGAAATTGATGCCACCCTGTACCGTTAGTTAGTTGGTAGCCTCCTATACTTGACTCATACCCGTCCTGGTCTTTCCTTTGTTGTTGGTCTTGTTGCCAAGTATATGCAAACACACCATGAAATCCATTGGAAAGCAACTAAAAGGATACTTCGCTATGTCTGTGGTACAGTTCAGTTCGAGATACATTACAGTTCAGGGGGGATTGCCTTATTGGTTTGTTTCACTGATTCAAATTAGGTCAACGACCCTGATGATTGGAAGTCTACTGCAGGTTATGTTTTCAGCCTTGGTTCAGGACCTATCACTTGGGCCTGTAAGAAACAACCGGCTATTGCACTTTCTTTAGCAGAAGCAGAGTACCGAGCAGCAGTAAATGCGAGTCAGGAAACCTTGTGGCTTCGACAGATCCTTTCAGATTTTGGATTCCAGCAGAAGCATCCGACCAGCCTTTGGTGCGACAATCAGAGTGCCATCAATCTCTCCAAAGACCTAGTTCAACATCAACGTAGCAAACACATCGATCTCCACATGCACTTCATCAAAAATATCATTCATGATCAAGTTATTGAAGTGCTCTTTTGTCCTACAGAAGATCAAGTTGCAGACATTTTCACAAAGTCTCTTACAGAAGCGAATTTTTCCAAACTTTGATCTATGTTAGGAGTTTAGGAAGTTGTCATTAAGGTGGGATAGGCTCTAATGCCTCCTTCCTTATCCTATTGTGTCACTATTGTAAATCCTTCAATACTATCCCAAGTTCTTCTTATGGGGGGATGTTAGGATATTTAGACACTTAGGATTTAGTTAAGATCTACTTGGTCTAATGTGTCGTTAGGTAAAAGTGTGTTTCTTAGTGTGTTTATTTAGTATGCATTAGTATGCATTTGTAGTTAGGAAATCTGATGATCATAATATGTTCCCGACATAGAGTGATCTAACAGTTCATACTCTCCTCGATCTTAACGGCCATTGATCTATGGCTTAACAATCGATTGGTGCATGATCTCTATTTAAAGATCATGGAGGGTCATTTTTCGATGATCGATTGTGAGAAACTCTCTTGTAAAATCTCTCTGTAATATTTTTCTTTGCATTAATAAACTGCTCCAAGTGGTTGCGTTGGTTGGGGCCGTGGATGTTTCCTCATAGGGGTTTTACCACGTGAAAACATCGGTGTGATGATATTTGATCTAGTTATGTGAGTGGGTACTGAAGGTGTTATTCCTTTGTTGGAATATTTGTGTTGTCGAACAAGACTTGGACCATAATCCTATTTTGTTAGAAGTTGCCCCTACTTAGGAAAAATAACTATTCCCTTCAAGATAAATCTAGAATGTTTGAAGGTGGAAGAGTTTGTTAAAATGATCAAGGATTCCTAAAATCCCTATGATGATCTTCTCAGTGAATCTACCTGAATTCAATTTCAACAAAATCTAAAGGGGTAAAAAGGTAGAATCCCAATGTTCCAAGGACAAAAAATAAAAACATGAGAGGCTTCTAAAAGATTGGAAGAAGGTCTAGAGACCCTTTATAATAGTGAAGGATTTGGATACTTGACTAAGACTCAAAATTTGGAAGCAAAGAAACTAGAATAAAAAAAGAGGAATATCTTACTAGAGAAAGTGAAGATAGAATGGCCAAGAGGATTGAGCTATTCTTAATATATAAAGGATTTTCGGATAAAGTTATTCAAGTAAGACAATGGGTAGCCTCGAGAGGGGACTTGGACCATAATCCTATTGTGTTAGAAGTTGCCCCTACTTAGGAAATAACAACTAGTCCCTTCAAACTAAATCCAGAATGGTTCAAGGTGGAAGAGTTTGTTAAAAATATCAAGGATTCCTAGAATCCCTATGATGATCTTCTGAGTGAATCTACCTCAATTTAATTTCAACAAAATATCAAAGGGTAAAGAATGTAGAATCTGAATGTTCCAAGGACAAAAAATATAAATACGAGAGGCTTCTAAAAGATTGGAAGAAGTTCTAGAGACCCTTTATAATAGTGAAGGATTTGGATACTTGACTAAGACTCAAAATTTGGAAGAAAAGAAACTAGAAAAAAAAGAGTAATATCTTACTATAGAAAGAGAAGGAATAGAGGCTCAAGAACAAGGTAATTTAGCTTCAGGAAGGTGATGAAAACTCAAATTTATTTCATAGATATGAAAATGGAATAAAATATATAAACTCGGTCTGGAATATTGATAAAATAAACAGCAGGTGGGAAACAAATTTTAAAGACATAGTTGATGAAGAAGTCAATTATTTCTCCAATATCTTCAAAGAGGATTCTTGGGCCATAATTGTTAAAGTAATAAGGATCTCCAACTATTTTCCTAATTTTTTAAACAATGAGTACAACTAGGAGATGATGAAAGAAGTGGGGAAAGATGAATTTCACCAAATTTTATAGAGCTTCCAAAGGGATAAAATCCTAGGGCCAGATGGCCTACTTATGGAATTATTCCTAGGATGTTATGAATTCATTGAAGATGATTTAGGAAGGGTTGTGGAGACCACTAGAAACACAATAAAAATTCTTGGGGATTATAATACTACCTTCATTTCGTTGATCCCAAAAGAGGATAATTCGACATCTTTTCAAAAGTTTCAGCCAATATCCTTATGCAATTGTATATACAATTTATTATTTCAAAGGTCATAACCAGAAGACTAAAAAAGGTATTACTAAAACAAATATTGGGTGAATAGTTTGGATTTTTTGAAGGAAGAAAAATCAATGATGTGGTTGGGACCTCTCCAAAGCCTATGACAAGGTAAGTTGGCTTTACCTGAGATTGATTCTCATTCACTTAGGTTGTTTTCATAATTTTATGGTATGGGTGATGAGCTACATTACCTCTATTGGTGTCCTAATCAATGAGGCAACATCCCCCTTCTTCAAATCATGCAAGAGTCTTGGACAAGGATCCCCACTTTCCCCGCTTATATTCCTACTAATCATTGAAGGGTTGAGTAGATTATTAAAAGAGATATAAAAAATGGAAACTTTAAAGGGATTTTCATTGGTCATGCATGCAATATCACACATTTCTTATTTCTAGATGATATTTTGATTGTATGTTAAGGTACTAGAAGGATAGTCGAGAAGTTTAAAAATATTCTAGACTTATTCTGTAAAACTATTGGTATGATAATAAATAATGATAAATCCACACTATCCATGTGGGACATACTAGAGCAAGAGAAAGGATATGTTTCTTATTTATTCCTTACTAGGTGATAGATTTGGATAAAGGATTATAGTATTTGGGATTCTAGTTGAAACCAAACCTATACAAAAATATGGTTGGGAATGATTGATTGCCAAAGTAGAAAAGAAGATAAATCACTAGTGCAATCGTTGGCTCTCAAGTGGGGGTAGATTGGTACTTCTTAAATTTGTACTCAAAGTCATACCACTATATTGGATTTCATTAACTTAGGTTCTGAAAGGTTGTTGGAGATAATTAGAAAATTTTATTACAAATTTATTTGGTTAGGATATTAAAAAATAAGAAGAAGAAGAAGAAAGGACTTGTGATGAAATCCTAGAAATAATTGGCTATTCCAAAAGAAAATGGAGAGTGGGGCATAAAAAACCTCTTCCTCTTCTCCAAGGCCCTAACTACAAAACAATTATGGAGGATTGTGAAAGGAAAAGGATTGTGGGTCCAGGTAATCAAAGACAAGTACTTGTACCTAGCCATAGTAGAGGATTGGGTGATCCAGGAGGATCTATGTGGCCACCCACCTTGTCCAACTGACTCAAAATAATTTTTTGGCAACTTGCTATTTTTAGCAATTTTTCAGTTCCTAAACTTCCGTGGCCATTTTGAGGTCCTAAATGATTCTTTTTCGCGATCAAGAACCTCAATGACAGCCAAAGGCTCTCATTGATCCCCCTAAATGAATATCCTCGTTAATACATTTCCAACGAGCTATTGTTCTCCCTAAACGGAGATCGTATGAAGAAGTTATGACCCCGGGAAGTTGATGTACTAACTTACCCCAATGGGGCCCACGTGACTTTTGGCGCTTCATATCCTAGGGTTAGGTTTATGGATGTATAGGGTTTTGAAATTCATGTTTATTGTAAAAAGGCCTTCAGAGCCTCATTGTACTTATATTCTTGTGAATGAGCGTAGTCGTCACATCTCTTCTTAGAGATAAGCTGACACCATTCTAGCAAGCTTGTTTTCAATCTGCATTTTACAGTTTTCAACATATTTCTTATTGAAAAGAAGCTAAGTTTTATTGTATGTCTGTTATTGTTCACTATGTCTCTGTGTTAATATTATAAATATGTGGTTTCATTTCATTCCTCTCATAAATCTGGATCAGTGGTATCAAAGCAGTCTGCTCCTTGTCGTTTTTTTTTAATGCATATCCCCGACGCAGTCAAGGTATAAAGAGTTGGGTCTCGAGCTTGTTTCTCTTGAGTAAAATTGATCTCACATGCCTAAGAAACCATCCATGGTGGGAGAAAATAAAGACGGTGAGACAAGAGATCCTTTCAAAATGTTGCTCAAGGAATCCCTTGAGAGACAAAGGAACAAGATGATGGGCAACTTTGCACAAATCCTTCGACGGTTGCCGACAAGTGACAAATCCACCTCAAGCGGAGGCATTGCCCCCTTCAAGGTACATATCAATTTTTATATTCCTATATTTTAAGGTCAAATAGATTTTTATGTCGTAAATAAATGGTTAAATCTTCTAGAAGGGAATTTTTTTGTCCACAACTTTTTCGATAGAGAAAATATTACATTTGTGCTCCTCAAGGTCGGCCCACATGTCAAAGATTGGTGGGAGACTTTATATTAGAAAAAGGAAATAAATGGATCCACATTATTTGCAGTTGCACCCACTTGGGGTTCCTTCAAGGATGTTATTAAGGAACAATACTACCATGTTGGAAGTTATGACGACTTGCACACAAGATGGACCACACTGCGGTAGAAAAGAGACCAAACAGTGCTAGATTTCATTCATGTCTTCCATAACTTACACACCAAGTTGGGTATCAAATATTATGAGCTAAATCTATTGCTCAAGTACCATGGTGGTTTGCATAGATAAATCCGGACAAAAATGGAGTTTTTGGACATCTCACCCTTAGGCGTGGCCTATCAATATGTCGTCAAAATCAAGCAGAAGTTGAAACAAAAGACGTGACAATTTGGGTTTGGGAACCCCTCACAGTAACAACAAGGCAAGGGAAGCACCAACCGGCAGAACGAAGGACAAAGAAAAGATGAGAAACCTCAAGAAAACTAGTCCAAGCCACAAGAAAGAAGGGAAATGGGAAGACAAAGAAAGATACCGGGAAGTGGTGTGACTTCCATTAGAGCCCCTAGCATAACATTGTTGATTGTCGCTCAAAGAAGTCATTGGTAATTGAGATAAAATCCTCTGAATTAGATGTGAGTTCCAACTATGATTTAGAAACAGAAAAGGGGAGACAGATCATTGACGTGGAACCCAGTGCCACCGTTGCTACCACCAAGATCCATCCTAGTAAACCTGATGAGCCAGAGGAGGGTGAGCGCCTCTTTCATTCACAGATGTGGGTAAAAGGAACTTCGTTGCACTTCTTCGTTGACAATGGTATCCAGAAGAAACTCATCTCAGAAGAGGTCATCAAGTAGCTAGCCCTGCCGACAATGTTGCACCTGCAGCCCTACACCATCGGATGGCTCCATCAAGGAAGTGATCTTTGCGCCATCCAATAGTGTTGCCTATCGTATGACATCAAGCCATTCAAAGATGAGGTATTGTGTGATGTTTCTCCTGTTGAATTTTTTTATGTTCTTTTTGGCCAACCTTATTTATGGAAACTTCATGTTATATATGAGTCTAGGCTTCGCAATGTTATTATTATTTTGAATAGGAAATTGTACAGGATACTCAAGGTAGTCCCACCTAGTGTTATTTCCTTGATCTTTGCCAAGCAATGCAAGAAGGTCATTTATCAGACCAGAAGTTTGTCTCCTTCGTGATTCACTCTCACAGTGAGAGAAAAGTTGTGCAGCCACATCCATGGCCTCTACAACCGACCTCTCTACGCAACAGAAGAAAGTGGATAAGGTCGTGGAGAATACAAATACATCTTCTTATCATCTACTGGGATACCTCTGCACTTTTAGGTCAATCATCCCATTGATTTGACCCCTGATGCATCGCTACCCAATGGGCCAGTATATCGTTTCTCTATGTTAGAAAATGAGCAGATCAAGCGTCAGATCCAAAAACTGCTCCTCAAGGGGCACATATGAACCATATCATCGCCTTTTGGAAGCCCAATCGTGTGGGTGCAGAAGAAAGACAATACTTGGTGACTCTGCATTGATTATCGAGCCCTAAATAAAATCACACTTAGGAACCGGTACCCAATTCCCCGAATCAACAATCTCCTTGATCAACTCTAGGGGTCCAAATACTTCAGTAAGATTGATCTGAAGTTTGGCTACCATCAGGTCCCAATAGAAGTGACAGATGTATAGAAAACTACCTTCAAGTCAAAAGAAGGTATTTTTGAATGGTTGGTCATGCCCTTTGGTTTTACAAATGCCCCAACAAATTCATGAGGATGATGGAAGATATCTTGCATCCTTTCACTAATTATTTTTTGGTGGTGTATATGGATGAAATCCTCACCTACAACAATACTTGGGCATAAAACTTGCAGCATATTCAGCAGGTTTTGCACACTCTGCAGCAACACAAGCTATATGCCAACTTGGAAAAATTATCCTTCTCTATGGATAGGGTCCAATACCTAGGCTACATTGTTGATGTGCATGGTGTGCATTTTGATCCAGCCAAGATACAACCAAGATACAAGTCATCCGTGTCTGGCCAACCCTAACCAAGCTCACTGATCTTTATAGATTCTTAGGCCTTTCCAATTTCTATCGAAGATTCGTGTTGGGATTCTCCCATATTGCATGGGCCCTCAGCCAAATAACTAGAGGTGGTGGTAAGGAAAAAATTGTGTGGGGCCTATCCCAACAGAAAGCATTCGATTATCTAAAGAATCACTTGTGCTCTGCCCCAGTTCTTTCACTACCTGGCCTACAACAACCCTTTGAGATCAAGACAGATGCTTCAAACTATGTTGTGGGCACAGTCATCACTCAACATGGCTACCCCATGGCCTATCATAGTGAGACACTATTAAATGTCGTCCATAAGTACCGTACTTACGACAAAGAAATGTACTCCATTATGCAATCCTACCACTAGTGGAGGCATTACATTCTCAGGAAGGAGACATCCATCCACACTGATCATAAGTCGTTATAGTTCATGCAGAAAAAAAGGAAAATTGCATAATGACCACCATCAAAAGTGGTCCACATATTTGCAGCAGTTCCACCTCAACATCAAGTATAAAGTAAGAAGTACCAATCGAGTCAGTTATTGCCTCAGCCGACCTCCAATTGTGACACTCACCTTAGTGCTCGATTCTTGCGGCCATAAGACCTCCGGATGGCCCCATGATGCAAAAGAATCGCTCCACCTCAGCAATGCACCAACATTCCAACACATTAGTGTGCATTTCAGAGAGGGAGAGGCATTAATCCTCCCATTTTTAAATTTGAAATATAATCCTATACGGATTCATGTTGTAAGATTGAGTGAAAACCAAGCCATATCTCTGAACAAACAGAAGATAAGGTTGCCTTTAATGGCTGACAGATTGATGGCTCTAGGTTCAATTCAGAATAGATGGCCATTTATGAAAACTTCAATGTAATAGATGAGGTTAGGTGAGAGAGGACGAGCTCGTAGAGCCCTCTTTTGTAAGGAGATCTGGCATCATATTTCATGATGAGAGTTAGGAGACTTGAGAGAGAGATCTCGGGTAGAGAGAGGTCTTAGAAGAAGCAGAACTTAGGATAGAGTTAGAATAGGAGAAAGAACTGAGACTCTGTCGTAGTCTAGTCTATGTACACATTTGTAAACAAGCATTCATCTTAATACGAAGAAAAGCAGTTTTTCCTGCACACAACGTGTTTATAAATTATTTGTATTATGTGAATTTTATATGTGTGTTAATGTGTTGTAGATGTATGATAGGTTTCATCTGCAGTCGGAAGATAAATTCCTTTATCTTTGGTTGAATTTTAAGTATCATTATGTGTTCTTTAGGCTGTGTAAGGAGTGCACAAAAGAACATTTGAGGTTTTGTAGCCAGGGTAAGGAATGTGCATATGAACTCTGCGGAGTCAGGAAAAAACGTGCCAGGAGGGTGCACCAGAGTGATAAGAACTCAAGGAGGAACCTCAAGGTTACTGAATACCTTAGAGGAGGAATCTGTGCAGAGAAGGCACAAAGAGATAGAGTTATTGAACACTCTGTAAGGAAGAGCTCTGCAAGGTGTGCATCGAGTAAGGAGAACGCTAGGAGGGCGAGAAGAATTTATTTCCAAGAAATCCTTCGGATCTGGGTTTGACGAAATCCCAGAAACGCAAGGAGTGCGTGGGAGATCGAAAAATTTGAAGGAGGGATAAGCTCAGAAGACATAACACAAAAAGTGCATGGGTGAAAGACTTATTCTAAGTCCTAAAGCTCAAGATATATAGCATTTTCAAATGCGCAGGCGAGACCCAGAGGTCAGGTTCGCGGGAGAAAGTTCAAAGGCCAAAAAAAATATTTGAACACTTTAAAAATCTTCCAAGTAGGGAGAAGTTGGAAGCTCAGGAGGAGGAGCGAAAGAAACCATTAGATTGGTTGTGGGAAAGGAGCCTAGACCATTAGATCAATGTCCAGTGACATAAGGAAGTGCAGAGGAGGAAACAGATCTCAAGTGTTGGATCTGAGCGTAGAGGATCAGTCATCGTCTGATCACAAGAAGGTGCACGAGATTTAATGCTTTTTGTACATGCAGGAGGGTGGACTCACAAAATTCCTGAAGTCCCGAAGTCATTTGGGAACATCCATCATTTGGGAGGACACGTGGCAGAAATCCATTAATTTCGGGTGAAGGCGCTCTAGGAGGAATGAGCACACAAAAGGTTGAAACACCCAAAGCCCAAAGAGTCGAATGGTCGAGAGATTTCGATCTGAAAAGGGACACTTGTCAATAGATCGCGAGCTTCGGGTAAGTTGTAGTGAGATTTCATTTGAGAACTAAGATCATTGAAGCCCGAAGAGCCAAAGAAAAGCTGGACCGTTAGATCCACGAGGGCACGTGGCGAGAGATCATTAATTCCGGGTGAAGTCACTTTGGGAGAAAGTGAAGGAGAAATGTTTTACATCGTCAAAGCCCAAACAACCAAAGAGAATGATAGCTGTCGATCTGGAAGAGGACAGGTATCACCAGATCATGGATTTCGGAGTATTCCACTCCAAGGTTTTTATGGAATGAAGTTTTAGAAAGTTTCGAAGCGCCGAAGGCCAAAGTGGTTAAGGGTCGTTGATCCTACAAGGATCATGTGGATCATTGATCTGTGAAGGGAGACATGGAGGATGAAGATTCACTCTGTTAGACAGCCATTGAACAGTCATTAGATTAAGAGAGGACAGGTGTCAAAAGATCCAGCACTATGAAAGATTTCACTTCGGAGATTTGTGTTTGTTGAGATTTAAGAACGTTGAAGGGCGAAATCCTGGAAACGAAGAGAGTTGTCGATGTGAAGGAGGACACACGACACCATATCTAGGAGTCCAGAGGAAAGTGGAGGAAGGATAGGTCCGAAGACCCAGAGAATATCTCGATCATTGATTGAGGAGGGAGCGGAAGGACCATCGATCTGATTGAGGAGGCTAAAGTCCCGAAGCAGGAGCACAGTCGTTGATTGGGGAGACATGTGTTAGCAGACCTTCCACTCTAGGAGATACGCAGTCAACAGAGGCGAGAATTTGAGAATCGAGATTTCCGAAGGCTGGATTCATGGAGGGAATCCTATCCGTAGGTTCAGGGAGACAGGTGGCAACAGATCTTTCACTCCAGAATATTGCCATACAAAAGAAGCGAAAGTTTGAGATTCAAAACTCCCAAAGGCCGGAAAGTCGGAATCAACGACAGTCGTTGATTTAGAGGGGAGTTACGTGACGATAGATCATGAAGGTATGAGATCGTGCGTGAAGGGAGTAGAGGTTGTTGATTGGATAGTTGGCCAAAGATAGGTAAAGATTCGATAATAGTCGTTGATCAAGAAGTATCACCGATAGGTTGAAGATCGAAGATGGGGAATAATTGTGGGTCCAGGACAAGCTCGGAAGATAATATTTCTTGAGCGTGCCGCAATTTCAACCACTTTTTCGATGAAGGGATACATGGCAGTTGGAGGTGAATTGTGGGGCAAAAAGCGGGTTGGTCTAAACTACTCTTGCTCGCGCCCGCAATCACATAGCTCTGCAAGGTTATAACCCAGGGACATATTGAAGGGAGGGGCTAGTGTAAAGGAGCTAGCACCCAAAAATTGAAGAGCACTAGAGCGCACAGACAAGGGGTGTGGGTATTCACAGGACCTGCGCCTAAAGAGGAAAAAGGGACTTGTGTAGATTTGTTTAGGGTTTGATTAGGAGTCAAAGAGTCGATCTGATTCAGAAGAAGGAAATATGTAGAGACCGAGAGGTCATGTAGACCCAGGAGGGAAGGGGTTATGCATCAGGTTTACTACTTTGTTGCTGGGAAAAACATGAGCTCCTGCTCATGAGCTTCTCTTATTCAGTGTTGAAATCCTCCGGGATCCCAAACTCTTCCTTGGAGTTGTCCTCTTGCTCCTCTGCCTTGTTGTTGTTGTTGCTTCTACATCTTCTTCTTCTTCTTTCTGGCTGCTATGGAAGGCTCTGTTAGAATATAGAAGATTGTGCCCATTTTACCATTGACAATACCCTTGTCACCCAACCATAGGCCGAAGCCACCCTCCGAGCACCTTGACCTTGAAAGAGAAGAGAATCCTAGTAGCAATCCAATAGCCAAGAGAGGCTAATGCACCAAGCAAGAATAGAAACCAAGATGATCAGATAATCCCACCCAGACGCTAGCGCACACCTTCCCAGAGACTTGCGCACAAGTTGGTACTGCACCTGCGCAGATCCAGTTCTCTATGCAATTGCTAAGCTATGAACAATGAGAACTAACGCCTTGTATTTATAGTAGTCTGGGCAGTTTTACTGGGGCCGACTTCTCCTTCTGGGTACTAATAAATTCATTTTAAATATATTTCTGCAGCCGACAACTTATCTAGGGTTTCCTTCATTTCTTTGCTTCCTTATGGAATATTCTAATCTCTTCATAGGTCATAATAGAGGTTCATACCTCTCGAAGCTACCATAATATTATCACGCCCTCCTAGCTAGGGAGGTATGGTCTTGAGCACAATAGACCATTCAACTGGTAGAAACACGAGCACCGTCATTATTATCCAACTGGATAATTTCCTATGACAACTAGTACAATATTATTTGATAGAACACGCATGTGTTTATTCAAGGTAGTACGCAACTAATCAAACCGTGACACATAGTCACAAATAGTGGAACAAATCCACCACAGTAGTATATCTCTACTGTCTAGAGACAGGCAGTCTCCATAACAATCATCTGATGCCAACCTGCACAGAAAAATATTGTTAAAATAAACTGAATCATTTGGGCCAATCTTTCACTCACGTCTATGAGATATGAAATAATATTTTCCCTCAGTATAGAACATCAGCAATGGGCTATCTGCCCTATTCTTGTCAAACAAGGAAGAAGGATTGTTTCTGATTTCTGAGCCTAGACCATTCCTCACCCTGGGCCATTCTTCCTACACTAATCAAAGTGCACCCTGGATAGAATGTATAAACCCTAAGGAATGTTTGAGTCTAGACCATTCCCCACCCTGGGCCATTCCTCTTACACTAATCAAAGTGCACCCTGGAGAGAATGTATAAACCCTAAGGAATGGCTGTCCCTGATTACTGAGCCTGGACCATTCCCCACCCTGGGCCATTCCTCCTACACTAATCAAAGTGCACCCTGGAGAGAATGTATAAACCCTAAGGAATGACTGTCCAAACCATTTCCTCCGTTAACCACAAGAGGAAAAGATTGTCCTATATCAACCTCCAAAACAAACCATTCCTCATGTTAACCACAATGAGAAATAGTTGTTCGGCGAGGTGAGCCAGTCTTCTTGAGTAACCCTCAAGAAGAGATACTTCCCTAGACCACTTCCCATGTTAACAACAATGGGAAGTCGTTGTCTATGATACATCAGCAATCAGACTACCTCCCATGTTAACCACAATGGGAAGTCACTGTCTGTCAGAAATCTCAATCCACTTTCCAAACATGAAAGAATCTGTCCAATCTGGACTATTTTTTCAATTACAAAGATAGATAATATTTTCAGTTCTCCCTCCTAATCTGGAAAGTCATTTAGTCACAAAAATAAATGTTTTCAATAATATGTTTCAGTGCTTTCTCCTAACTTGGAGAGTCTTCCCTTTCAGCGAAGGGAGTTATTTCCATGATCCCCGTCTTCTCTCAGAAATATGCAAATTTAATTCTAGATAGAGGTTTTGTCAGGATGTCTGTTGTCTACTCATCAGTGGGGATATACTCGATATTTACCTCTCCTTCCTGGACTTTATCTTGAATAAAGTTGTATTTGATCTCAATGTTATTTTACCTTTCATGAAACACTGGATCTTCTGATAATCTTATACAACTCTGATTATCACAATGTATTATGGTCGATTCTGGAATCTGATCAAATAAATCGAAGATTAACTTCCTTAGCCATACTGTTTCTATGCATGCTTCACATGCTTCCATATACTCTGCTTCTACTATGCTTAGTACGACAGAATTTTGTTTCCTGCTGCCTCAAGATATCATAGTGGAGCCCAAGTTGAAACACATACCTGAAGTGCTCTTTTTGTCTTCTGCACTTCCTGCCCAATTAGAGTCTATGAATCCATGAAGTTTGATATCACTGGATGCAGTATATCTCAAGCCATAGTTTATTATCCCATGAATATATATTAGGACATGATTTGAAGCTATCCAATGCTCTTGTCTAGGTTCCACCTGGAACTGACTTAATGTATTTACAGCAAAGCAAATATATGGTCGAGTATTTACCAAATACATCAATGATCTAATTAGTTGTCGATATAGAGATGGATCTACTGGATCGGAATATGGGACTTTCACTTTTCTTATATCTGCATTCATAGGAGTGTCAATGGACTTACATTCCATCATTTCAAACTTTTGAAGGATCTTTATTGCGTACTTTCCTTGTCCAAGGAATACTTCACCACGCTTCTGCCATACTTCTAGTCCCAAGTAATAATGCATGAGACCTAGATCTTTCATATCAAATTCAGAGGCTAATCCCTTCTTGCACTGGATAATGAGAGATTCTTCACCTGTTATGAATAGATCGTCAACATATAATAGTAGAATCACAGGTGCGTTATCCACAACTTTGTAATAAAGGTTTGGATCTGCATGACTCTTGGAGAAACCAAGTCTTGTTAGATAATTGTCCATTATGGCGTACCAAGCCCTTGGAGATTGCTTGAGTCCAAATAGATATTTCTTCAATTTGAAAACGTGAGTGTCTCTGGAATGTACCTCGAATCCTTGAGTTTGTTCAATATACACTTCTTCTTCAATAGCTCCATTAAGGAAGGTTGTCTTTACATCCATCTGATGTAGATTCATTCCCATGGAAGCAGCAAGAGATATGATAGCTCTGATGGAGGTATACCTAGCCATCAGAGAAAAGGTTTCATCATAATCTTCTCCCTCCTTCTGGGAGAACCCTCTGGCCACGAATCTTTCCTTGTATTTATCTAGGTACAATTTCCCATACTTCATTTTTCATAATGGATTGATGTTCTTCCACCATAGCTTCTTTCCATTGTCCCTTTTGGATTGCTTCTTCAAATGTGGTAGGTTATTCATCTAGAAGCTTCGTCATGTATGTTGCATAACTTGAGAATCTTTTCGGTCTTTTACTCTTCCTGGATGTTCCTTCTGGAACTTTGATTCTTTATGCATCTTGTAATGTAGCTTTAAGCCAAGATGGTCGTTTCTTGGTCTTCGGTATGATATCTGAATCATTTTTTTCACATGGCTCCATAAGATGATCAGGTTGATCCTTTTCATCATTTTTGTTTTCTATGTTTTCTTCATTAGGTTCTTAAAGCTCTTCTTCTTCTGTAATTTATTTGATGGATTTCCTGAAGGCCATCCTTTCATTGAACATTACGTCTCTGCTAACTTATATCTTGTGTTGTTCTGGAATATATATTCTATAGGCTTTGGATGAATCATTATATCCCATGAATATCCCCTTCTTTCCTGAGGGTTCTAGTTTATTCCTTTTGTCTTTGGGAATATGAGAGTAAACTGGACATCCAAATATTCTTAGGTTTTCCACGTTAGGTTTCTTACCTGAGAAGGCTTCTTCTGGTGTCATGTCCTTCAATATAGGATGACGGCTTCTATTCTATACATATATTACTGTCATTGCTGCTTCTCCCCATATAAACATGGATAGACCTTGATCGTTCAATAAGGCTTTTATTGTTTCTTCGATAGATCTGTTCTTTCTTTCAGCTACACCATTTTGTTGAGGATTATGAGGAACAGTCAGCTCCCCCTAATCCCTGCCAATTTGCAGAATGCAATTAACTCCTTCGAGGTGTATTCTCCTCCATTATCTGTTCTTAGTGTCTTAATCTTCTTGTTCATGATGTTTTCTATTTCTACCTTGAATTCTTGGAACTTGCTGAATACTTCGTCTTTTGATTTCAGTAGGTATAGCCACGTCTTTTTTTAATAGTCATCTATGAATATTACGTAGTAAATATATCCTCGTAGAGATATGACTGGCATTGGACCGCAAACATCTAAGTGTATTAGATCTAGGATTTCCTTGGATCTATTGTTGCTGCTTGGGAATGGTCTCTTGATATTCTTTCCAAGGGCACATCCCTTGCAAATTCCTTCATGTGTAGATTTCAATTCTGGTATTCCTTCAACCATTTTTCTGAGAAAAGGTAATTCTTGATAATTGATATGAGCGTACCTTCTATGCCAAAGCTCATTAGGGTTGACTTCGTCATGTACTAGAGCTTCTTCATTTTTTTCTAGTAGTCTATACATATTTCCTTCACAACTTCCAATAACCCTAGCATCCTCTATGCTGGAATTCTTATGCCATGATAACACCTTTCCATCCGTGAAGGCTATTTTGTTTCCTTTTTCTTTTAAACATGATATTGATACAAGATTCTTTTCTAAACCAGGTACATATAAAACATTGCTTAAGTGAACATGATTACCTGATTCCAACTTGACGGAGGTTTGTCCAAATCCTTCGACGGGGTAAGTGCTTTTGTCTCCAAACTCCACTTTGTACGATGTCTTTCTCTCATTTAGATTTGAGATTCTGGCTTGATCTCCCATCATGTGCCTAGAAGCTCCACTATCGATTATCCACATGTCATCTTCAATCGTCCCAGTAAGTGTTGAGTAGTGTAAAAGACTGATTGTTTCACACATGTCTTCAATTGACTGGTAACTGGTCATGCCTCAATCCAAAACTTCAACTTTGTCATTTATGTCTTCTGAGAGAGCTAAGAGCTGCGTTGAGTTAGGGTGCATATGAATATCTTCTTCTTGAGTGAGATGCTCCATCACAAGGTGTCGGATCGGAGATTTAGGGTTTCTGCAACTGCTTCTGCTAGTAACCCTAGCTGCAGTGTTTTGGAAGTTGCTCCTTCTAGTAACCCTAGTGATAGTTCCTCAGCAAGCTCAATATCCTAGCGGTTATGTTTCCTTCCAGCGTTTTAGGATGAATGAAGGGGGTGTGGGAAAATAGCCTGTTAGAATATAGAAGATTGTGCTTGTTTTACCATTAACGATACCCTCGGCACTCAACCATAGGCCGAAGCCACCCTCCGAGCACCTTGACCTTGACAGAGAAGAGAATCCTGGTAGCAATCCAATAGCCAAGAGAGGCTAATGCACCAAGTAAGAATAGAAACCAAGATGATCAGATAATCCCACCCAGAGGCTAGCACACACCTTCCCAGAGACTTGCGCACAAGCTGCTACAGTACCTGCACAGATCCAGTTCTCTTTGCAATTGCTAAGCTGTGAATAATGAGAACTAGTGCCCTGTATTTATAGTAGTTTGGGTAGTTTTACTGGGGCCGACTTCTTCTATTGGGTACTAATAAATTCATTTTAAATATATTTCTACAACCGACAACTTGTCTAGGGTTTCCTTCGTTTATTTGCTTCCTTCCGGAATATTCTAATCTTGTCATAGGTCACAATAGAGGTTCATACCTCCCGAAGCTACCATAATATTAACAGGCTCTCCTCTGCTCAACTTCCCTTTGTTGAATGCTTCTGCTGACCTCAACATCAACTTCCTGATCTCCTCTATCACCCTGTCCAACTATTCTAGTGGTTGTTTCTCCTTATGCAGTCTTCTCAACTGCAACTCTTCCTTATCAGTGGGTAGATCAACTTGATCCCCCTTGTGACTTTCCCCGTCTCTTGTCGCCTTAGCTTGCCACCCTACTGAAAAACTTCAGTTCTATAGTCCCATCGTTGAGTTGCGGCTCAGTTTCTCCTTCTGGCAGTTTTTCTTCTGCCAGTTATCCTGTTGGTATATCTCTAGCTCCCTCCAACCGTTCCTCGGGCTGGTATGTTTATCCATCTTCTTCCAACTTAACTTGTCGGATGTGAAAGATTTTCACCATTACCCTTCTCTCTAAGGCTTCCAATTCTTCAAACAGATCAGAAAAATCCATGTTGTCTGTTTCCTTTGCTACTGCAGGCTCAAGTGCTGCAGTCATCTCTATTTCATCTTCCTAGCTGAAAAATTTGGGCCACTCTTCTAAATCCTCCTCCCCTTCTGTTGGGGTAGACATCAATGTCTTCTCCATTTCTTCCTCTTTGATAGTTTTTGTTGGTTGTCTTTCCTTTTTTGTTGCACCTTCATCACGTGCATTGGCCTCTACTTAGTTGTATGGTAGGAATGTCTTGATCCCTCCAAAAATCAGAATGCTCCTCTAATCCTCCTCTTTGATGGTGGAAGTATTTAACTTCTCATCGTATTCATTCACATGGTCTGCAAATCCACATGAACCTTCACCTATTAACACTCCTTGCTAAGATGAACTCACTTCTAAGCTCCTCAGACTTTCTGACAGTCTCAGCTTCCTTCACTTGCCCACCTGGCAGTTTGGGACTTCTCTTCTTCCCACCTGGAAGTCTATGAGATAAACCAATCCCATCTCATTGCCCACCTGGACACTTGAGCTTTTAGCATTGATCCTTTTGCAGCATACGGGACCTCCACTTGATATCTTTCCATTGCCCACCTGGCAACTTGAAAGTCCAATTCTTCCCACCTGCCAGTTTATGAGATCTTCATCTAATCTCACCTCCTCCTCATCATTGAGGTGCCTCCCTGTCTCTGGTTCATAGATGTCAATCGGTTCCTCCTCTACGTCACTGAGGTTTTCTAATTCCCTCAGCCACCTTCTCAACTCGTGTTGCTTCTTTCTGGCCAACAACTTTTGCACAGGCCATTTTTCCTTCCTGTTCACAATACATCGGTACCTCCAATGTACCTTTGCCTCTTGCTGCATCCTCAATGCTATCTTTTCCATCCTTTCTCTTATCTCATTAAGCTCCAGATCCATCTCTGGATTTCTTTTTTTATTTTGTTCTTTCCTTCGAACATGCTCATGGCCTTCAGTATCCATTTTCACCTTCTACCTACCCTCCTGGCAAGTCTATGGATTATTCTACATTTGAGAGCATGTCCATCTTCTTTTACAACTCACTTGGATGTTTAAATTTTTTTTTGTTGTCGCGCGTGTGAAACATACATCTTACAGAGCATAAACACTCTACCTTCCTTTCACCCGTTGTGATACCACCTGATGTTATCAGGTCATCTCCTTTCACTGTCTCTCCTTTGGCTACTGTCTACAACAAATTCCAGCCTTATGATACCACTTGATGTCATCAGATTACCTCCTTTTCCTACAGAAATCAATTATGTGCTTTGATACCACCTGATGAAGACCCCCTTCCTTCCTGGGGTTGTGCAACCTCCCAGACTCTGGATCTTTCCTTCTTCTGAGTCATATCGACTCTTCGGCTCCTAATCAAACCCAAAACAAATCTACACAGGTCCCTTTTTCCTCTTTAGGTGCAGGTCCTGTGAATACCTGCACCCTCTGTCTGCGCGTTCTGGCGCTCTTCAATTTTTGAGCGCTAACTCCTTTACATTATCCCCTCCCTTCAATATGTCCCTGACCTATAACCTTGCGGAACTATGCAATTGTGTGCGTGGGCAAGAGTAGTTTACACCAAACCGCTTTTCGCCCCGCAATTCACCTCTAGCTTCCATGTATCCCTTCATCGTAACAGTGATTGAAATTGCGTCCCACTCAAGAAATATTATCTTTCGAGATTGTCCTGCCCCCACAATTCTTCTCCACCGTCGATCTTCAACCTCTCGACGCTACTTCTCGATCAATGACTGTTATCGAATATTTACCTGTCTCTGGCCAACTGTCCAATCTGCGACCTCTTCTCACTTCATGCATGATCTCAAACCTTCATGATATGTCACCATGTAACAACCCTCTAAATCAACGGCTTTCGTTGATTCCAGCTTTTCGGCCTTCGGGAGTTTTGACTCTCAAACTTTCACTTCCTCCGTATGGAAATCATCCGGAGTGAAAGATCTGTTGCCACCTATCTCCCTAAACCTACGGCTAGGATTCCCTCCGTGAATCCGGCCTTCGAGGATCTCAATTCTCAAATTCTCTCCTCTGCTGACTGAGTATCCCCCGGAGTGGAATATCTTGACACGTGTCTCCCCAATCAACGGTTGTGCTCCCGCTTCAGGACTTTGGCCTCCTCAATTAGACCGAGGGTCCTTCTGCTCCCTCCTCGATCAACGATCGAGATTCTCTCCGGGTCTTTGGACCTATCCTTCCCCCACTTTCCTCTTGAGTCCTAGATCTATCATCACGTGTCCTCCTTCGTATCAACGACTCTCATTGTTTCCAGGTTTTTGGCCTTCGGCATTCTCAAATCTCAACAACCACAAATCTTTGAAGTGAAATCTTCCAGAGTGTTGGATCTTCTAACACATATCCTCTCTTGATCCAATGATTGTTCAATGGTTGTCTAATGGAGTGAATCTCCATCCTCCACATCTCCCTTCGCAGATCAATGATCCACATGATCCTTGTGGGATCAACGACCCTTAACCACTATGGCCTTTGGTGCTTCGGAACTTTCTAAAACTTCATTCCATAAAAACCCCGTAGTGGAATCCTCTGAAGTCCACGATCTAGTGAAAATTGTCCTCTTCCAGATCGATGACTATCATTCACTTCAAATGCTCAGGCTTCCGTGATGTCAAACATTTCTCCTTCGCGTTCTCCCAGAGTGATTTCGCCTGGAATTCACGATCTCTCGCCACATGCCCTCCTGGATCTAACGGTCCATATTTTCCTCGTCTCTTCGGGCTTCGACGATCTCAGTTCTCAACTGAAACCTCACTACAACTTACCTGGAGCTCACGATCTATTGACAAGTGTCCCTTTGCAGATCGACGTATCTCGTCTCTTCGGGCTTCGGGTTTTTCAACCTTCTATGTGCTCGTTCCTCCCAGAGCGCCTTCACCCGAACTTGATGGATTTTCACCACGCGTCCTCCCAAATGATGGAGGTCCCAAATGACTTTGGGACTTCGTGACTTTTGAGATTCCACCCTCCTGTGTGTACACAAAGCGTTAAATCTCGCGCACCTTCTCCTGATCAGACGACGACTTATCCTCTGCACTTAGATCCAATGCTTGAGATTTGATTCCTCCTCTGCACTTCCTTATGTCACGGGACGTTGATCTAACGGTCAAGGCTCCTTTCCCACAACCAATCTAACGATTGTTGTCGCTCCTCCTCCTGAGCTTCCACCTTCTCTTGACTTGGAATATTTTGAAAGTGTTCAAAGATTGTTTTTGGCCTTTGAACTTTATCCCACGAACCCGACCTCTGGGTCTCGCCTGCACATTTGAAAATGCTATCTCTCCTGAGATTTAGGACTTAGAATAAGTCTGACACCCACACACTCTTTGTGTTATGTATTATGAGCGTGTCCCTCCTTCAAAGGTTTTGATCTCTCACGCACTCCTTGCGTTTCTGGGATTTTGTCAAACTCAGATCCGAAGGATTTCTTAAAAAGCAATTCTTCTCACCCTCCTAGCATTCTCTTTTCTCGATGCACACCTTACAAAGATCTTCCTTACAGAGTGTTCAGTAACTCTGTCTCATTGTGCCTTATCTACATATATTCCTCCTCTAAGGTATTAAGTAACCTTGAGGTTCCTCATTGAGTTCTTATCACTCTGGTGCGCCCTCCTAGCACGTTCTTTCCGGACTCCACAGAGTTCAGATGCACATTCCTTGCGCTGGCTACAGAACCTCAAATGTTTTGTTGTGCACTCCTTGCACAGCCTAAAGAAAACAAAATGATACTTCAAACTCAACCAAATATAAAGTAATTTATCTTGCGACTGCAGATGAAACCTATCATACATATACAACACATCAACACATAGATAACATTCACAGAATACAAATAATTTATAAACATGTGGTGTGCATGAAAAACTACTTTTCTTCATATTAAGATGAATGTTTGTTTACAAATGTGTACATAGACTGGACTACGACAAAGTCTCAATTCTTTCTCCTATTCTAACTCTATCATGAGTTATGATTCTTCTAATACCTTTCTCTACCCGAGATCTCTCTCTCAAGTCTCCTAACTCTCATCATGAAATCTGATGCAATATCTCCTTACAAAAGAGGGATCTATGAGCTCGTCCTCTCTCACCTAACCTCATCTATTACATTGAAGTTTTCATAAATGGCCATCTAGTCTGAATTGAACCTAGAGCCATCAACCTATCAGCCATTAAAGGTGACCTTATATTTTTTCTATTCAGAGATATGGCTTGGTTTTCACTCAAGCTTACAACATGAATCCGTATAGGATTATATTTCAAATTCAAAAATGGGAGGATTAATGCCTCTCCCTCTCTGAAATGCACACTGATGTGATGGAATGGTGGCACATTGCTGAGGTGGAGCGATGCTCCTGCATCACCCCACCTCTATGAGACAGATCTTGGTTTCGCCAACACCTACTAGATGTTGGGCGCAAACATAGTTGTCACTAATTTTCATCTTCAAGAGGGGCTGGTGTGCTATATGGGCCATATATGTGTTCCATCAAGCGAGCGAGCGATGCTGATTTTGGAATCCCAATATAGTCGGGTGGAAAGACACTTTGGCATGGAAAAGACAGTGGTTTTTTTGCAAAGACATTTCTATTGGTCAAAACTTGGACAAGATATCAGCAAGTATAAATGTATCGGATGCACTGGAATCCTATTGAAACCTTTGAATGAGAGTCCACACTTCTTCATCATTATTCCATTCATCCCTTGCTTATGTTATCCAATCAGGTTTGATGATAGAGCTAGCATAGATAAATGCCTTGACATCTTCATCCTTTCTTGAGAGTTCATCTACCACAACATTTTCCCTCCTTTTTTTGCAGATGATTTCAAAGTCATAACCCAACATCTTGGTCACCCATTTTTGTTTCTCTTCTAAATATAGTCTTTGTTCCAAGAAGTATTTAAGACTGTCATGATTTGTTTTAACCTTGAATTGCCTACCTATTAGCTAAGGGCACCATTGCTTCAATGGACGTAGTATTTCCATCATTTCCTTCTCATAAATGGGTTGTGTAATTCCTTTCCCTTGATTGTCTAACTTTCAAAAGAAAGGGGCCTTCCTTCTTGCATTAGAATAACACCAATTGCATTTCCCAAGGCATCACATTCCACAATAAAGGATTTTGTGAAGTCTGGTGTGTTAAAGATAGGAGTTTTTCACATTTCCTCTTTAAGTTGTTTAAAATCTTGAGTTTCCTATGGATTCCATGAAAATGCATCCTTCTTAGTTAATGTAGTTAAAGGTGCTTCTATTCCTCCATAGTTTTGAACAAACTTGTGGTAGTAACCTGTCAAACCCAAAAATCCTCTAAGATTCTTCAATGTTTTGGGAATTGGCTAGTCCCTCATGGCTTTAATCTTGTTAGGGTCTACCTTGGCACCTTCATGAGATACAATATGACCCAAATAATCTATCTCCTTCACCCCAAAGAAACATTTGGATGGTTTGGCATATAGTTGTTTCTCCTTTAGTATCTATAGCACCATGTCAACATGTCGAACATGATCTTGCCAAGACTTTCTATAGATTATTATATCATCAAAAAACAATAACACAAATTTTCGAAGGAAGGGCTTGAAAATGGAATTAATCAACCCTTGGAATGTGGAAGGTGCATTTGTAAGGCCAAAATGCATGATCAAAAATTCATAATGGCCTTCATGAGTTATGAATGTTGTTTTGGGGATATCTTCTTCCTTCATTCTAATCTGATGGTACCCTGAACGAACATCCAACTTGGTGAAGTAGATTTCTCCATGTAGTTCATCTAACAATTCATCAATGATGGGAATGAGAAACTTGTATTTAATGGTGATATTATTGATCTCTCTATAATATGGACACATATGCCATGATCCCTCTTTCTTGAGTACCATTGCCATCGTTGCAGAGTAAATACTTTGGCTAGGTCTAATAATGCCATCGTCTAACATTTCTTCAACCATACTCTCAATTTCATTCTTCTGGGCATAAGGGTATATGTAAGGTCTGATGTTAGGAGAAACATTCCCAAGAATTAAGTGAATATCATGATCATGATCGCGAGTGGGTGGAATACCTCTAGGAATATCTTCAAATACTTTGGAATGCTTATCAATGATCCCTTGGAGATCTATAGGAATAAATGGCTTAGATTTTTGAACATCTAGTGAGCATAGTTGTACAATTACACCATGATGCCTCTTTTTCAATAATTGTGTCATGCCATTAGATCTTACCACCTTACTGGGTTTCCCTATGATACCCCTTAACTCAGATTTCTTTCCTTCCAATGAAAATTTCATGAAAATTTATTGAAAATTAAAAGCCATTGTTCCTAATGATTGTAACCATTGGACCCCTAGTATGACATCAACACCACCCATGGGTATAGAAATCATTGGAATATTCATTACATAATCCCCCTTAGTAATATTGATGTTATATCATTTTCCTGAGAAATTGATAGTTCTTCCATTTGAAATCATCACCTGAAATTTTGGTGCTAGATATATAAATCAATTGAGATATTTTTCTAATTTACAGTGAATGAAATTATGAGTACTACCAGAATCAATAAGCACTATTACCTTTTTCTTTTTGATATATCCTTTGATCTTGAGGGTTTGAGGAGTTCTAATTCCAGCCAATGCATGACATGATATGGTGGGAGTCATCTCTTCAAAGGAAATCTCTACATATTCATCTTGAGATGTTTCTTGTTCTTGTTAGTTTTCCTCTTCACAATCTGTGTAGAATAATTTATTCTCACCACACTTATGTCCCTTACTGTACTTTTTGTCACAATTAAAGCACAAACCTTTTTCTTTTCTTTCCTTCAATTGTTGAGGTGTCAACATTTTAGGTCGAGGTGGTTTAGAAGAAGGAACATTGCTCTCTTGATAGATATTAGGGGTGGTCCTTCTAGTAGACATAGCCATATTTTTAATTTCAAGATTTCTCGCCACCCTAAACGCATTCTCCAATGATTTGGGTTCCCAAAGGTGAACCTCGTGTTGAATGTTATATTTAAAGTTCCTATGAAGACATCAATCAGGTGCTCATCTGGAATATATGTTACCTTTATATTCAATCTTTGGAAGTTCTCAATGTGCTCCGCAACTGAACCCTTTTGCTTGAGATTTATCAATTCGTTGAAGAAGGTATTTCTCCTTGTATCCTCATAGTGTGCTATCATTTCTTCCGTGAAAATTGTCCAAGTGACAAGTAATTTGTGAGAACAAAGCCATCGATACCACATAAACTGATTAGGTTCTAAATATAATGATGCAATTCGTACCTTTTGTGTGTGTGGTACATCATGTAGATCAAAGTGTTTCTCCATTTGGAGTATTCATTTGATTGGATCCTTTCCATCAAACTTACTCATATCGATCTTAGGAAAGTGATTGGTAATCAACCCAAAGATGGAGTTTCTCCAGTCTTGATTCATATTCCTTGTCTTTGTATCATGAATTTCATGGGATACATTGTCACTTTCAAGTGGCCTCTCTATTAGAAACTTTTCAACCCTTCCATGATCTACCCTTTTAATCCATCCATCTTTGTATCCATCAACGCTTCTAGCTTAGGTTTAGTTGAATCCATCATCCTTTGTAGTTCATCTTTTGTTATTGCTTTCTTTTGTAAATCATCTATGTCATTGCGCATTTCTTCACCTTCATCAAGATTCCAAGTAGGATTTTCTGAGGTTTTATTTGGTGTAGAAGTTCCTTTTTTTGGTCGCATGTACGTGGAAGAACCACATTGTCCCTAGGTTGTAGCACTGGCAAGTAATGACAGATCCTACAATTAGAGACGTTGAAATATGTATGTACCTAAAAATCCCTAATATTCTCACAATTTTATGTGATACTCCTTTTATCCCACTTTATTCCACTTTTTGAATCACCCCAATTGGATCTTGCACTCAAAATATATGCAAAATTCCAAAAACAAAGCACCTTTTAAAACCTTGATTTGGAGACTATTATGTTAGCCGACCTTTCCTCTGCTATAGCTTTGCAATTTTGGCCCTTCTGAGTCTAAATTTTTTTCCTTAGGTATCATGATGTGTCTTCTTTCCAACCCCATAGGTTATACCAAGATTGGATTCTCCAAGAGAATTTTATGATATTTTTCCCAAGATGTGTTGATTTTCTTCCCTTCCGGGAGAGAGAACTTGTACGGACTGCCACGTGTCACTTTATTCACTTACAAACTTGAGATTTGTACCAGTAAAAATTTGGTCCATACTATAACAAATGGAATAGGTCTCACTCAATTTGGAGGTCAGTATCTTCAAATATAACAAATTTCCCAAGAACGCATGTTTTAGACTGAAATCTGGACCAACCAAAACCCATAATTTCCTCAGAGAATAAATTTCAGAGTACATCAAATAAAGGGATGAAATTTGTACACATGATACTTCACTATTCCTTCTTCATAATTTAACATTTCATAACCACCAAGCTGAAACAATTGGGAGTGAAAATTCCAAGAAGACATGTTTCAGACTAGTTTCAGGACTAGTCAAAAACCCTAACTTGAACATAATGTATTTCCAAACATATAATGAAACAAGATATGAAATTTGGACCCAATTTATCTCTATATGTCTCCTCTACACCATATAAATTCAAGATCCTGAAACCTTCCATAAAAAAAGTTGTAGCAAAAATTTCAAGAAGACTTGTTTTAAAGAAGCCAGTCTCGTGGATTGTCTAGCTCTGATACCAAATGTTAAGAACCAAATATCAAAATAAAATAAGAAAATAAGAATAAGTAATCAATTCTTTGAAAAAGAGATAATTTCATATAATAATCCTCTTTTAGGGGGAAACCTCCTTATACATCATATGAATTCATAAATACAAGATGATTCCAAATGAAAAGGTCTCGTTATATATAGGAGACTAGGAGGTTCAATTACAACTAATGGACCCAAGATGACATAAATAAAATAAAAATACTAATGTAATATGCCTCAATTAAGGGGTAATGTGCTACAATTTAGTTCTTAACAAAGTATATGGAACTTGTGAGTAGCATCATTGATGTTGAGCCTTCCAGTTTCGAGGAAGCACTAGATCAATAGGTATGGCAAGATGTCATGGTAGAGGAGTACACCTCTATTATGAGGAATGATGTTTGGGACATAGTGTCGAGACCAGAGGGGAAGTCGGTTATGAGTTCCAGGTGTCTTTACAAGATAAAGTATGTTTCATATGGTAGCATCGAGAAGTTCAAAGCAAGCTTTGTGACAAGAGGGTTCTCCTAGAAAGAGGGAGTGATGATGAGACATTTTCTCCAGATTCTATGTATGCTTCTATTCAAGTTGTTATTTATTTTTCTTCAATTATGATATGGAAGATACATCAGATGGATGTGAAAACAACTTTCCTCGATGGGATCATTAAGGAGGAAGTAAACATAGAACAACCTCGGGGATTTGAGGTACATGGGAGGGAGTCTCATGTGTGTATGCTTAAGAAATCCTTGTATGGACTCAAATAGGCACCCAATGAATGGTATTCCAAGATCGATGTATACCTATAGAATATAGGATTTACCAAGAGTGAGGAGGATCCTAACTTGTATTTCATACTTGTTGAGGAATGTCCACTCATCTTGGTTTTGTACGTAGATGATTTATTTCTCATAGGTGAAGAGGAGCTTATTGCAAGGTGAAAAGTAGATTTGGATATTGATTTTGAGATGAAGGACATTGGATTGATGCATTATTTCTTAGGGTTAGAGGTATGGTAGGTATCATGAGAGATCTTCCTTAGTCAAGGGAAGTATGCAATTGAGATATTGAGGAGATTTAGGATGGAGGATTGTAGACCGATGGATACACCTATGATTACCAATCTAACGAAGGTTATCACTTCATATTCATAGTTGGTGGATCCTAGGATATATATCCAGTTGATAGGGTCCTTGATGTATTTGGAAAATACCATGCCAAATATATGTTTTGTTGTAAACACCTTAAATCATTTCATGGTGGAGTAGAGGTAGGTGCATTGGATAGCAGCAAAGCATGTGCTCGTGTACTTTAGAGGTACAATGGAATGTGGATTAAGGTATATTGGAGGATATGGAGGGGATTTGTAGGGATATACAGACTCATATTGGGAAAGGAGTGAAGTAGATAGAAAGAGCACCTCAGGGTGTTGCTTCATCTTGGGATCAAGAGTTATTACTTGGTTCAGCAGGAAGTAGATTTCTGTAGCACTCATTTCAGTAGAGTTGGAGTATATGACAACGAGTATGGATAGTTGTAAAGCCATTTTTCTTCACAAATTGCTTACGAGATTATTTGATCGGGAGTTGGAGGCTACGATGATATACTGTGATAATCAGATTTGTATCAAACTCTCAGAGTATTAAGTATTCCATGAAAGGTCTAAGCATATAGAGATCAGATATCACTTCATTCAAGATAGGATCCAGAAGGGAGCAGTCAAGCTTCAGTATATTTCCATAGATGAGAAGGTTGCAGATATTATGACCAAACCCTTGGTTAAAGGGAAATTTATTTTCTTCAAAGACAAGCTTGGAGTGGTACATAATACCTTCCTCGCTAAGAGGGAGTGTTGATGTTTGGTAGCAACAGATAGGTATTTCCGCACAAGTATATGACAACGAGTATGGATAGTTGTGAAGCCATTTTTCTTCGCAAAGTGCTTACGAGATTATTTGATCGGGAGTTGGAGACTACGATGATATACTGTGATAATCAGAGTTGTATCAAACTCTCGGAGTATCAAGTATTGCATGATAGGTCTAAGCATATAGAAATCAGATATCACTTCATTCGAGATAGGATCCAGAAGGGAGCAGTCAAGATTCAGTATATTTCCATAGATGAGAAGGTTGCAGATATTATGACCAAACCCTTGGTTAAAGGGAAATTTATTTTCTTCAAAGACAAACTTGGAGTGGTACATAATACCTTCCTCGCTAAGAGGGAGTGTTGATGGTTGGTAGCAACAGATAGGTATTTCCACACAAGTGTAAGTGTCTAGACGTGTGTATATTTTACTTTATTTAAAAGAATTATTAAAGTAAAGTGTTTTTATTATTTAATTGAGTTATTTAAGGAAATGCTAAAATTAATTACCATTCAATATTATCCATTGATCTCAAGTGAGGTGATAAGTAATCTTAATTTTCAATCACTTTGGATATTAGGGTTAGGTCATAACTCAAACTTATAAAAACAAGGCTAGGGTGAAGGAGAAGACATATGACACTTGATATTATTGAGAGTAGAGAAGGATTTTTGCTCAGAGCTTGGATCATGAAAGACCGTGACTCAAGCAGATGTTGGATAGGTTGAGAAGGACTTCCATCTAGAGATCAAGTCAAGGAGAAGAGAGAAGAGAGGCAACCACAAGTGAGTTTCAACAAAGTGAAACCAAAAGAAAGGGTCTAGTCGTACATAGTTTTCCATACAATCCTTGAGGTCATGTCTGCAAGTTTCAGTGGAGAGAAACGTGTATACACAGGTTTTCTTAAGGAAAGGTGTGTACACCTTGAAAAGCATGTCATATCTAGGTCATACAAAAAAGTAGACTTTGCCAAGTTTTTTTGTAGTTGTATTTCTCTCAGTGGACCATTATCCCTGTTATGAGAGCCCTAATTTTATCATAATAGAATCATCTCAATATTGGTTTTCCCTCCTGGGTTTTTCCAAGGATGTCTACCCAAAAATATTAATGTTTATGTGTGCATGATTTGGTTTCCAATATTGCTTCCACTATCTTTATTTGAGTTAAATATTCTAGCAGTGTATTTTTGTTCTGTGAGCTGCTAACTAGATTTGCAGTAAGGAAATCACTAGATAACAAGATACCTAGGTACCAAAGTAAGGATTTCAACAATATGAGGTACTACAAAAAAAAAAATTTAGCTCGGGATGGTGTAGCTTATTCCAACAAGTAGCGAAAAAATCCCTTACTTTTAACTTGTTCATTTTCCAAAGAGATGTGGAAAGAAGTTGGAAGAATGATATGGTTAAGGAATGTATAGGAAAGAGGAAATATTGAATAAGCCTTTGGGTCTTGGTATACAAACAAGGACACAAAGAATATTAGAGCTCTTCCACTCAATATATCTTTGGGAACATGGCTCATTGGAAACCTAAAGCTATTTGAAGGAAAGGAGACACTACCTCTCAAATGTGCAATGTGTAATCTGGTCTCTAAATATCCTAAATGCTTATCCATAGGTTGAGGAAAAACAAAAGGGTATAAAAGAAGAAGTCATCAAGAAGGACATTCCTTGGGCATACTTTGATGGTGCCTCTAAATGGAATCCTCCAAAAGGAGACGCACGATGAAACTTCTATCTCTCCTCAAGCACAATAGAGATTTCAAAGTTGGGATAGGGCAGGGAACTAATAATTCTTGTGAAATTTCACATAATTTAAGGTTTTTTTTGGATTCACTTCTGATTATCCAATGGTTACTAAAAGAAGCATCACTCATAAATTTCAATCTACCACCATTATTTGATAATATACAACAACAAAGGAGATTCTTATCACACATTTCTTTGTCTCATATATATAGGGATGTGAACATGTTAATTGATGGCCTTTCAAAAGAGGCATCCTTCGGGATGGGCATACAAATTATTGCACTCATGCTCGATGGCTATAAAAAGAAAAATCCAAATAGTAAAGAGATTTCAACGAACAACTATCACTTGATATATATTTTCTCTATTAATTCTTCGCGATCAACTATCACTTTTTTGATGATATAGTTGACTGACATATAAAGCATGTATACAAAATTGTTACTCGATCTAAGTACAAAGTGCTTGTTTTAACTGCATTGCAACATATTACAATATAAAAAAAATTATAAATAAAATGATGAATTTTAATATATACTTAAAATAGTTAAATAAACAATTATTTTTTCTAATTATAATAAAACTCAATTTTCCTACCATTCTAAATATTTAAATTTCATTTTATATTTAAAAACTTCAAAATATCACAAGATAAATCAATCATTCTCACATAACACCATTACAATATATTACACTATCAATAAATATATCCCAAACATATTCTGAAACCACACCATTACAATATTTTACACTATCAATAAAATGATTTTTAATATATATATATGGGAGGAAGACAATCTGCTACTATATATTGTGCAGTGAACGAACAAACGAAGAAGACGGAACAATTGTGCAGAAGAAGAAGCAGATAGATAGTTAAAGCATTGAAGAGTGGAAATGACAGGTAAAACGAAGTAATTGCCAGGAATCATGAAGACGTGGAGTCATAAATGGAAAGCGTCAGTGGATATCGTGACAGGATGAAAAATCAAGGAAAAAATCAGGCGAAAGATTTGCGATTAATGCACCGTTAGAGCAGGTATTGCTTGCACAAGACTATTGGATTAGACAGTTAATTCAGGCGTGAAGGTAGATGGACAACTATTGAGGGGGAACAAAATCCACTGAGGGTTCGATGGGCCAATGTTATGGTTATTTGGGAGTTTGAAGTAAGTAGAGAGAGTCGAGAGAAGAAGTTTTACAGATCCCAGAGAAATGCCACAGAGCCGAAGGAGTTGTCATGGGTAACAATATTGTAGAAATGGCACCGCCAAAGGTAGCAACATCGAAACAAAAGAAAGGTCTAACTAGAGCAGCAACTACACTACTAGAGGTTGAGGAGACCCCGAGAGCATCCTCATCGGAGACGACGTTTCCAAGGGAGTACATTCCACCGAGGAAGGACAATGCCAAACCAGTCAAGTTAAAGAAGGAGGCCAAGTATGAATTGGTGATGCCCAAAATCCTAGCTGGGGTAATCATTGAAGAGGATATGCTTGGAAAGGTGTCACGGTTGAAATACACATACCATGACATCACAGATACAATCAAGTTCCCCAACCTTGCATCGAGGCACTTCTTGGAGATGAAAATCGATGCAAAGACGTACCTGCTCGTAGCTGAGCCGTAGGTATGGGCCATAGGGTTGGAACAAGTTGGCCTATTGAATATATTTGACATCCCACACTTTGGTAGGAGCCAAGATATTAATGCATGTGTAAAGATGTTATTAATCTGTGTGCATGGCGGCTACTTGTGGTTAGACAGGCTGATTTCTATAAACATAGATCTAATTGTGCAGATCATGGGATTACTGACATACGGGAAAGATTCTACATTGGTGTTTGTAGACATAGAGCATGAGAAGGGTCTGTCAGAGGCCATGAAAGAGAAATTCCACACAGTTAGAGGTGTGAGTAGATTGGATGTGCCAAGTATATGTGATCCAACAGTATGATTTGAGATGCAAGCGTTGGCGTGCAAATTGTCGAAAAAATGCACGAAAGACCAAGTTCTTGTAGACAAGATAGCTACCGTCGAGAAGTGTGCAGAAGGGTTAATGATGATCTGGGCGTCATTTTTGCTAAACCAGTTCTTGAAAGGGTGCACCAAAGCATAGGACAAAGGTATGGAATTCTACTATTCCTAGTTGTTCATTCTGATTACGTTAACAACATGGAAAGAACCATAGGATGCAAAATTTATGGGTATGAAAGGTAAGTCGTGTTTGGCCGCCAAGTATCAAAACTTGTGGTACACGACGCACAAAGGACGACAACATGAAAAAAATATTGAATTATTTTTGTATAAGGAGATGATTAGGCAATGTATCCAAGATACACCACATATTTTTCCACAGCTTGTAGAAACTTACAAATCGATTATGCAGTTCATGGTGGACTGTCATCATATGTACATATCAGTAAAGAAATATCTGAGAAAGGAATGGGTCAAGACAAAGTATTGAATAACCCAGGAGGACATAGAAATAATTATGTTGGACTAGGACCCAGACTAGAAGATCCCATTGGACGAACAAGAAATAGAAACACAAGATCCTGAGATTGAGGAAGTACAAGGCCCAAGAAACGACGCAGGAAAGAAGAGGAAAGACGCAGAGATAGAGCAGGGAAGATCAATGATGCATCAAAATAAGTGAAAAGAATACAAAGAAATGAGTCCATTGGCACTGATTGAAGATGAATTTGAAAGGTTTGGGGAGAAAGTTAAGGAGATCATTGACAATGTGTTTCAATGCACGGTAGAGCAACAAGAAGGACTGAACAAAAAGATATAGGAAGAAATGACTATGTTGCACTAGTTGATGGAAGAAACCAAGATAGAAATTGCACAAAAAATAACTGAAGGACAAATGACATGCACATCAAGTCCAGTGGAAACAAGATAACTGGGGAGCACCGAACAATTAAGTTGGACCCACGGGTGATTGAGTTCCCATCGGTGAAAATGCAGGAGAAAGCGCATGCACTAAGTCACTTTGACATAGTCTTATCACATATACCAGGAGAAATGTTGCATGGGTTGCAGGAGAGCATAGAGCAAGAAGTGGACCTGTGTGCAACAAAAACATATGATGCATAGGCAAAGGCCATAACAGATATTTCCAACATACGCGTTGACTACAACAGAGTTGAACGGGAAAGGGATGCAGCTACGCAGAAGGTTGAATAGGTGATGCAAGTGTTTGACAAGGTTTGCAAAGAGATTATGGAGGTACGAATGGAGGTGGATACTTCGTTGGAATATTAGGTAGTGAATATTAGAGAATCCATCCAAGGATTTTGAATGAAAAATTGTTGAGTTAGAAACACAAACAACACCAAGCACACCTCCAGAAGAAAGAGACCAAAGGGAGGAGACAATAAGCACTGTAGTGGAAGGTATCAGGACTTTGGAAGATGAATGTGCTAGGTTGTATGAAGACAACTGATCCAGGTGGATATTGGTGGCCACCCACCTATTCCAACTAGCTCCATGTGTTCGTTATTTATTCAACACGTCTTTCTATACTCCTTTATAATTGTGAGTTATGCACTTCTAGGGTTCTCTGAAGCCTCACACATTCTCCAGGTGGATACGGGTGGCCTCTCACCTAATCCATTTGGATTATTTTGTTTGTTTTCATGTCAGCACATCTTGTTGTACTTCCAGGGTTGTTTTGGGTCCCTAAACATTGTTTTCTTGACTCGACACATCCAAACTATAAACAGAGTCAAAGTCTAGTGGAGGAATGTGTAGTTCTCTGAAAGACCTTTCCAACGGTCTATCACGCGCCTAAAACGAAGCTCGTATGGAAAAGTTACGACCCTAGGAAGTTGAGGTACCAAATTACACCAACTTACCCATAGGGCCCACATGACTTTTGGCGTTTCACCTTCTAGGGTTAGGTTTTTGGATGTCTAGGTTTTTGGGATTCATGAGTAATATGTAAAGGCCCTCTAGAGCCTCATTGTAATCCATTTTTCTGCTCAAAAGGATGCGCGTAGCAGCGACATCTCTTCTCAGAGATAGCTACCACCATTCGAGCAAGTTTCAGTTCTGCAGTTTTACAGTTTCAACCTATTTCATTATTTAATAGAAGATATTGTTCATTTGATATTTGTGTTATGCTTCCTATCTCTCTATTTATTGTATTCAGTCTACTAATCAGTTCGTTCTGCTCCTAAATCTGGATCAGTGGTACTAGAGAGGTCTGCTCTTCATTTATTTTTCTTCGTGCATGTCCCCGACAAGGGTTGGGTACAAGAAGTTGGGACTTGAACCAATCGAGCCATTACCATATCGACGCCGAGCCTGACAACAACCCATGGGAGACGAAAATAAAGATGATGGAGCAGGATATCCTATTAAAATGTTTCTTGAGGAAACCCTCGTGTGACAAAGGAACGAAATGATGGACAACTTCGCTTAGATCCTTCAACGATTTCCCATGGAAGAAGCATCTTCATCAGGCGGCCATGCAACCCCCTTCAAGGTACAAGTAAATTTTGATATTCCATTATTTGAAGGACTGATAGATGTGAATGTTGTAGATAAATGATTGAATCTGCTCGAAGGATATTTTTCGGTCCACAATTATTTCGATCAGGAAAAGATCACTTTTGTACTCCTTAAGGTCGTTCCTCATGTTAAAGACTGGTGGGATACTTACTCTGAGCAAAGGGCTGTGGAGAAATCTGCAATTTTTGGTGGTGCCCCCTACATGGGATTCCTTCCAAGATGCCATTAAAGAATAGTACTAGCATGTCGGAAGCTACGAGGACCAATGCACCAGATGGACCACCCTACATCAAGAAAGGGACCAGCCAATACCAGACTTCACCAATATTTTCCATACCCTACGCACCAAATTGGGTATCAAATATTCTGAGTGTCATGTGGTTCTCAAATACCATGGTTGTTTGCATAGATACATTCAAACAGAAATGGATTTCCTAGACATCACCTCATTGGGCATAGCTTATAGATACGTTGTCAAGATCGAGCAGAAATTTAAGAAGAAACGATAAGAGTTTGGATCTCCAAACCCCTCACACCTGAAGCAGGGCAAAGGCAACGCCAACCCACACAGCAGGGGATTGATTTGAGATGGCTTCCCTCGAGAAAATCCATCCAAGCCGCAACACAATATGGGCAACGAGAAGACGAAGAAGGACACGGGAAAATGGTGTGAGTACCATAAAAGTCCTTCGCACAACACCGACGAATGTTGCTCCAAGAATTCCCTCATGGCCGAGTTGAAGGCTTCTGAGTCAAAGGTTGATTCTGATTCCGAGTCAAATCCTAAAGGAGGGAAGTGGATTATCGATGTTGAGCCCAGTGCCACGATCGCTACCACCAAATTTCGGCCAAGCGAACCAGAAGAACTAGAGGAAGGGGAACGCCTCTTTCACTCGCAGATGTGGGTCAAGGGGGCTCTAATTCATTTCATTGTCAACAATGGTAGTTAGAAGAACCTGATTTTAGCAGAGGTCGTCAAACAGCTGAACCTGCCAATGACACAACACCCAAATCCCTACACCATCAGCTAGCTTCGTCAAGGAAGAGATCTTCGTTTCAGCCAACAGTGCCATCTGCCCTACGACATCAAGCCTTTCAAAGATGAGGTACTGTGTGATATTTCTCCCCTTGAATTTTGTGATTTTCTTTTAGGACAACCATATTTGTGGAAGTGCCATGTTGTGTATGAGTATAGACCCCGCATTGTTATTATTACTTTGGGTAAACAATTGTACAGGATCCCATAGGCGGCACCGCCTACTGCTATTTCATTTCAAAGACCGGGAAGTTCGTCTTCTTTGTGATCCATGCTCACAGTAAGCAGAAGGTCGTCGCCACATCCGTGGCCTTTACACAAAGAATCTCTTTGTAGCAGAAGCAAGTGGACATGATCGTGGAAGAATACATAGACATCTTTGTCTCACCTACAGGGGTACCGACACACTGCCAAGTCAAGCATCCAATTGATCTGACCCCCATCACACCTCTACCTATTGGACCAGTCTATCGGTGCTCGCTGATGGAGAATGATGAAATCATGCATCAGATCCCAGATCTTCTTCAAAAGAGACACATCAGACCCAGCTCCTCCCCTTGCGAAAGCCTGATTGTACTGGTGCAGAAGAAGGACGAGACTTGGGGACTCTACATTGATTACAGAGCCTTAAACAAGATCATAGTCAGGAACCGCTACCCCATTCTCAGGATTGATGACCTTATTGACCAACTCAAGGGGGGGAAATTCTTCAGCAAGATTGACCTAAAGTCTTGCTACCACTAGGTTCCCATTGAACCAACTGATATCTGGAATACAACCTTCAAATCTAAAGAAGGTCTCTATGAATGGCTAGTCATGCCCTTTGGGTTAACAAATGTACCAACCACTTTCATGTGGTTGATGGACGATGTATTGATACCCTTCACCAACTCCTTTATGGTAGTATATTTGGATGACATCCTCATCTTCAGCAAAACGTGGGAGGAGCACATGCGGCATATTCAACAGGTTTTGAGCACTCTGCAGCAACACAAGCTTTATGCCAACTTGGAAAAATCCTCTTTTCGCATGAGCAGGGTCCAATACCTGGGTTACATTGTTGATGAGCATGGGGTACATGTTGATCCATCTAAGATCCAAGTCATTCGTGACTAGCCATCCTTGACCACACTGACCGAGCTTCAGAGCTTCTTGGGACTCGCCAATTTTTACCAACAGTTCGTGTTGGGATTCTCCCATATTGCATGGGCCCTCGTCTAGGTGACCAAGGGAAATGGTAGGGCCAAGTTCATGTGGGGGAAGGAGCAACAATGAGCATTCAAATATCTGAAACATCGTTTGTGCTCATCTCTAGTCCTCTTCTTTCTCGATCTGCAACAAGCATTCGAGATTGAGACTGATGCATTTGAATATGTTGTGGGTGCATTTCTCACTCAGCACGGGCATCCGGTGGCATACCATAGTGAGACACTCTCCGATATTGTCTGGAAATACCCCACCTATGACAAGGAAATGTATTCCATTGTACAAACCCGCCTTCAATGGAAACATTAAATTTTGGGGATAGAGACGATCATACACAATGATCACAAGTCTCTGCAGTTCATACAGACACATGAGAAATTGTAGAACGACTGCCATCAGAAGTGGTCCACCTACTTGCAACATTTCCATGTCAACATCAAGTATAAGACAAATATCTCCAATCATGTCACTAACTGCCTCAGTCGGTCTCCTATGGCTGCACTTACCACTATGCTCCATTACCGTGGACATGAAACATTGAAGTGGCCCCAACATTACCAGCAAGATGTGGACTTCACCACCACATATCATCTCTTGGGTACAGGTGCCACTGTCACTGATTTTCACATTCAGGACGGACTCTTATGCCACCTAGGCCATCTTTTTGTTCCTACAAGCGAGCATGCAAAGTTGATTTGGGAAGCCCACTACAGTCGGGTCGCAGGACATTTTGGTGTAGAGAAAATTGTGGTCATTCTTCAGAAACATTTTTATTGGCCAAAACTTCGATAAGAATTCAGCAAGTATATCAGATGTTGTAATGCCTATGCTATTTCCAAGCCAACCATCAAGAAGAAAGGCTTATACACACCTCTTCCTATTCCAAAGAAGTCGTGGGAATCCATCTCCATGGATTACATGTCTGGTTTTCCATCCACCAAGCACAAAAATGACTATGTGTTTGTGGCCGTTAATCGGTTTTCAAAGATGGACATCCTCACAGCCTGCAAGAAGAATGTCATTTCCATCGGTCTCTCCATTGTTCCATCGGCCATAGCCCATTTTAGGTGGGTCTAGGATTCCAACCCTTGGGACCCATTCATGTTGCACTTCCTCTTGCCACCGTACAAACAGAATATTCCCCTGATCAGTAACACCCGACAAAGCCACCAGATTCATTGAGTGGATTCATAACATCCGCCAATAGGTCCAGGAGATTTTGCAAAAATCCAATTCTAAGTATAAGCAGTGCCATGATAAACACAGGGTACCACACCAGTTTCAGGTTGGTGAAAAAGTCTAGTTACATTTTCATAAGGAGCATCTCGTCGGGCCCCATCGGAAGCTTCACCCACTTCGTTATGGGCCTTACATTATCACCAAGGTTGTAGGTAGCAATGATTTTGAGCTCAACACTCCACCCTTCCTTAGTCTGCATCCAGTATTCAATGTGGACCTCCTTCGGCCGTATTTTCCACCATTATTGGACACCTATGAGATCGTCAAACAACTGACACCAACAAAGCTCAACCCTGACTACATGGAACAAGCATCCACTGATCAGATAGTGTACATGTAGATCAAGGCCTCTCGCCAGCAGTGAATCCAACTTTATCGGGTTGTCAAGGCAGGGAAACCCCTACACCAAGGCAAGTGGCTCACCCAGGGCCAAATCCATCAGAAGTTTCCTCACCTGATGGAGGAACTCAACGCAATGGAGACCATTGCTTCCTAAGGGGGGAGGATTGATCCAGGTGGATATTGGTGGCCACCCACCTATTCCAACTGGCTCCTTGTGTCCATTTTTTATTTAGCATGTCTTTCTATACTACTTTATAATTGTGAGTTCTACACTTATGCGGTTATCTGAAGCCTCACACATTCTCCAGGTGGATACAGGTGGCCTCTCGCCTAATCCAACTGACTTATTTTGTATGTTTTCATGTCAGCAGATCTTGTTGTACTTCCAGGGCTGTTTTGGGGCCCTAAACGTTGTTTTATTGACTCACCATATTCATACTATAGACGAAGTCAGATTCTGATGGCAGAATGTGTAGTTCTATGAAAGACCTTTCCAACATGCTATTACACGCCTAAAACGAAGGTCGTATGCAAAAGTTACGACCCTAGGAAGTTGAGGTACCAAATTACACCAACTTACCCATAGGGCCCACATGACTTTTGGCATTATACCTTCTAGGGTTAGGTTTATGGATGTCTAGGGTTTTGGCATTCATGAATAATATGTAAAGGCCCTCTAGAGCCTCATTGTAATCCTTTTTTTTTCTCAAACGGATGTGCGTAGCAGCCACATCTCTTCTCAGAGATAGCTACCACCATTCGAGCAAGTGTCAGTTATGCATTTTTACAATTTCAACCTATTTCATTATTTAATAGAAGATATTGCTCACTGGATATTTGTGTTATGCTTCCTATCTCCATTTTTATTGTATTCAGTCTATTAATCAGTTTGTTCCACTCCTAAATCTGGATTAGTGGTATCAGAGCGGTCTGCTCTTCATTTATTTTTCTTCGTGCATGTCCCCAACAAGGGTTGGGTACAAGAAGTTGGGACTAGAACCAATCGATCCATTACTAGATCGGTCGCACTGAGCCCGACAACAACACATGGGAGATGGAAAGAAATATGATGGAGCAGGAGATCCTATTACAATGTTGCTTGAGGAAACCAATGCATGACAAAGGAATGAAATGATGGACAACTTCACGCAGATCCTTCGACGATTTCCCACGAGAGAAGCATCTTCATCAGGAGGCCATGCAACCCCATTCAAGGTACAGGTAAATTTGTATATTCCATTATTTGAAGGACTGATAGATGTAGATGTTGTAGATAAATGGTTGAATTTGCTTGAAGGGTATTTTTCGGTCCACAATCTTTCTGATCGGGAAAAGATCACTTTTGCACTCCTCAAGGCCATTCCCCATGTTAAATACTGGTAGGATACTTACTCTGAGCAAAGGGTCGTGGAGGAATCTGAAATTTTTGGTGGTGGACCCTACATGGGATTCCTTCCGGGACACGATTAAAGAACAGTACTACCCTATCGAAAGCTACGAGGACTAGTTCACCATATGGACCACCCTACGTCAAGAAAAGGACCAAACAGTACCAAACTTCACCAATATTTTCCATACCCTACGCACCAGATTGGGTATCAAATATGATAAGTGTCATCTGGTGCTCAAATACCATGCTTGTTTGCATAGATACATTCAAACAAAAATGGAGTTCCTGGACATCGCCTCATTGGGAACAACTTATAGATACGTTGTCAAGATTGAGCATAAATTTAAGAAGAAACAACAAGAGTTTGGATCTGCAAACCCCTCACAACCGAAGCAGGGAAAAGGAAACCCCAACCCACACATCAGGGGACCGAGTCGAGATGGCCACCCTAAGGAAAATCCGTCCAAGCTGCAACACAATATGGGCAACGAGAAGATAAAGAAGGACACATGAAAATGGTGTGAGTACCATAAAATTCCTTGGCACAACACTAACGAATGTTGCTCCAAGAAGTCCCTCATGGCCGAGTTGAAGGCTTCCAAGTCAGAGTTCGAATATGATTCTGAGTCAAATCCTGAAGGAGGGAAGTGGATTATCGATGTTGAACCCAGTGCCACGGTCGCTACCACCAAAGTCCGACCAAGCAAACCAGAAGAACTAGAGGAAGGGGAACACCTTTTTCACTCGCAGATGTGGGTCAAGGGGGCTCTGATTCATTTCCTTATCGAAATCGATATTTAGAATAACCTGATTTCAACAAAGGTCGTCAAGCGGTTGAACCCACCAATGACTCCGCACCTGCAGCCCTACACCATCTGTTGGCTTCATCAAGGAAGAGATATTTGTGCCAGTCAATAGTGTCATCTGGCTTACAACATCAAGCCTTTCAAATATGAGGTACTATGTGATATTTCTCCTCTTGAAGTTTGTGATGTTCTTTTAGGACAACCATATTTATGGAAGCGTCATGTTGTGTTTGAGTCTATACCCCACAGTGTTATTATTACTTTGGGTAGACAATTGTACAGGATCCCAAAGGTGGCACCGCCTACTGCTATTTCTTTAATCTCTGCTAAGAAATGTAGTAAGGTCATTTCACAGACAAGGAAGTTCGTCTTCTTTGTGATCCGTGTTCACAGTAAGAAGAAGGTCACCACCACATCCATGGCCTCTACACAACACCTCTCTTTGCAACAAAAGAAATTGGATGGGATCGTGGAAGAATACAAAGACATCTTCGTCTCACCTACAGGGGTACCGACAAACTGCCAAGTCAACCATCCAATTGATCTGACACCCGACACACCTCTACCTAATGGACCAGTCTATCGATGCTCACTGATGGAGAATGAAGAAATCAGGCGTCAGATCCAAGATCAGCTTCAAAATCAGCACATCAGACCCATCTCCCCTTGTGGAAGCCCGATTGTACTAGTGCAGAAGAAGGATGGGACTTGGCAACTCTGCATTGATTATAGAGATTTAAAAAATATCACAGTCAGGAACCGCTACCCCATTCCGAGGATTGATGACCTTCTTGACCAACTCAAGGGGGGAAAATTCTTTAGCAAGATTGACCTGAAGGTTGTCTACCACCAAGTTCCCATTGAACCAAATGATGTTTAGAAGACAACCTTCAAGTCTAAAGAAGGCCTCTACGAATGGCTATCCATGCCCTTTGTCTTAACAAATCCACCAACCACTTTGACGTGGTTGATGGACGATGTATTGAGACCCTTCACCAACTCCTTTGTGGTAGTATATTTGGATGACATCCTCATCTTCAATAGAACGTGGGAGGAGCACATGTGGCATATTCAGCAGGTTTTGAGAACTCTACAGTAGCACAAGATTTATGCCAACTTGGAAAAATGCTCTTTTGGCATGAACATGGTCCAATACCTGGGCTACATTGTTGATGAGCATTAGGTACATGTTGATCCAGCTAAGATCCAAGTCATCCATGACTGGCCAGCCCTGACCACACTGACCGAGCTTCGAATCTCCTTGGGACTCGCCAATTTTTACCGACAGTTCTTGTTGGGATTCTCCCATATGCATGGGCCCTCAACTAGGAGACCAAGGGCGGTGGTAGGGCCAATTTCATGTGGGGTAAGGAACAACAATGAGCATTTAAAGATATGAAACATCGTTTTTTCTCATCTCCAGTCCTCTCCTTCCCCGATCTGAAACAACCATTTGAGATTGAGACTGATGCATTTGACTATGTTGTGGGCGCATTTCTCACTTAGCACAGGCATCCGATGGCATATCATAGTGATACACTCTCTGATATTGTCCATAAATACCCCACCTATGACAAGGAAATGTATTCCATTGTACAAGTTTGTCGTTAATGGAAACATTACATTATGGGGACAGTGACAATCACACACACTGATCACAATCCTCTGTAGTTCATATAGACATAGGGGAAATTGTAGAACAACTGCCATCAGAAGTGGTCCACCTACCTGCAACAGTTCCATATCAACATCAAGTATAAGACAAGTATCTCTAATCATGTTGTTGAATGCCTCAGTCAGCCTCTTGTGGCTACACTTACCATTGTGCTCCATTCCTGTGGACATGAAACATCAGATTGGCCCCAACTTTACCAACAAGATCCAGACTTCGCCACCACATATCATCTCTTGGGTACAGGCACCACTGTCACTGATTTTCACATTCAGGACAAACTCTTATGCCACCTGGGCCATCTCTGTGTTCCTACAAGCGAGCATGCAAAGATTATTTGGAAAGGCCACTACAGTAGGGTGGCAGGACATTTTGGTGTAGAGAAAACTGTGGTCATTCTACAGAAACATTTTTATTGACCAAAAATTCGAGAGGACGTCAGATAGTATATCAGATATTACACTATCTGCGCCATTGTCAAGCCGTCCATCAAGAAGAAAGGCTTATACACCCCTCTTCCTATTCCATAGAAGTCGTGGGAATCCATATACATGGATTACATGTCTGGTTTTCTATCCATCAAGCATGGAAATGACTACGTGTTTGTGGTCGTTAATCGGTTTTTGAAGATGGCCATCCTCACATCCTGCAAGAAGAATGTCACAACGACAGATATTGCCAAGCTCTTCTTTGAACGAGTGTGGGTTCACTTTGGGATACCACAGACCATCATCTCCGACCGAGACAACAAGTTCCTCAGCACTTTTTGGTCGAGTCTCTGGTCTCTGTTGGACACCAAGCTCATTAATTACACCTCTTTCCACCCCCAAACCGATGGCCAAACCGAGGTCATCAATCAGATGATTGTGCACATCCTACGCATGTACAATTCTAAGCATCCCCGTACATGGGACGAGAGTCTCGCATATGTCCAACATAGTTACAACAGGGCTCTCCATCGTTCCAACGACCATAGCCCATTTCAGGTGGGTCTGGGATTCCAACCCTTGGGACCCATTGATGTTGCACTTCCTCTTTCCATCACACAGATAGACTCTTCCCCTGATCAGTCTGCAATCGACAAAACCACCAAATTCATTGAGAGGATTCAGCACATCCACCAACAGGTCTAGGATATTTTGCAGAAATACAATGTTAAGTACAAGCAGCGCCATGATAAACACAGGGTACCACACCAGTTTCAGGTTGGCGAAAAAGTATAGTTACATTTGTAGAAGGAGCATCTCATCGGCCCCCTTGGAAGCTTCACCCACTTTGTTATGGGCCTTACACTATCACCAAGGTTGTGGGTAGCAATGCTTTTGATCTCAACACTCCACCCTTCCTTGCTCTGCATCCAGTATTCAATGTGGATCTCCTTCGACCATATTTTCCACCATTATTGGACACCTCTGAGATCGTTGAACAACTGACACCGACAAAGCTCAACCCTGACTGCATGGAAAAAGAATCAACCGATCAGATAGTGGACACACAGATCAAGGGCACTCGCCAATAGCGAATCCATCTTTATCGGGTTGTCAAGGCAGGGCAACACCTACACCAAGGCAAGTGGCTCACCCAAGGCCAAATTGAGAAGAAATTTCCTCACCTGATGGAGGAACTCAATGCAATGGAGAACATTGATTCCTAAGGTGGGAGGATTGATCTAGGTGGATATTGGTGTCCACCCACCTATTCCAACTGGATCATTATGTTCATTTTTTATTCAACACGTCTTCTTGTACTACTTTATAATTGTGAGTTTTGCACTTACGAGGTTGTCTGAAGCCTCACACATTCTCCAGGTGGATATGGGTGACCTCTTGCCTAATCCAAATGGATTATTTTGTATGTTTTCATGTCAGCACATCTTGATGTACTTCCTGGGCTGTTTTGGGCCCCTAAACATTGTTTTCTTGACTCGCCACAGTGAGACTGTTGACGAAGTTAGAGTATGACAACATAATGTGTAGCTCTCTGAAAGACCTTTCCAATGGGCTATCACGAGCCTAAAACAAAGGTCTTATACAAAAGTTACGACCCTAGGAAGTTGAGGTACCAAATTACACCAACTTACCCATAGGGCCTACATGACTTTGGCATTTCACCTTCTAGGGATAGGTTTTTGGATGTCTAGGCTTTTGGCATTCATGAGTAATATGTAAAGGCCTTCTAGAGCCTCATTGTAATCCATTTGTCTGCTCAGAAGGATGTGCGTAACAACCACATCTCTTCTCAGATATAGCTACCACCATTCGAGCAAGTTTCAGTTCTGCAGTTTTACAGTTTCAGCCTATTTCATTATTTAATAGAAGATAGTGTTCATTGGATATTTGTTTTATGCTTCCTATCTATGTGTTTATTGTATTGAATCTATTAATCAGTTCTTTCCGCTCCTAAATCCATATCAACAACACAAAAGTTTGGAATCAACTGTCGAAGGATGTCGAATTACAAAGTATTGAATAGAATCTTCAAACGGTGCAGGGGAAGGCTCAAAAGATTAAGAAAACCATCAGTAGTTTTACACCAGTCGAGAAGATGACGAAAATGAAAGAGAGTAAGAGACTATAAGCTTATATGAACCAACGGAGGGTCGAGCAACAAGCTTGCATGCAACAGATAAAGACACTACAGGAAGAAGCATTACAAGTTGCAGAAAAAATATCTGAAGTGCAATGCTAGATCAAACAAGCAGTGGAACAAGCTGAAGAGAAATGACAGACTCATATCACTATATAATTAGTAGAATTTTTTTTTTCAAATGAAACAAAGGTCAAGGAGAATACCAATACAACAAAGGATATTTCTAAAAAAATCAAGGAGAAGTTGAAAAAGGATTAAGTGGCTCGGGAAGAGCCACATGTGAGTGTTGGGGGCTTTTTGGATGAGAATAACTAAGTTTTGGGAACTGCTACATAGCATAGAAAAGAGTAAAATATAGGACTGGTGTGCACAGCAAGGGTGAGGAGTTCAACGAAAAAGTAGGGAAAAACAACAGTTCAACGCAAAAGCATGGAAAACAATAGATCGTCACTAAAGAAGGAAAATCGATAATGACCCATCAGTGTTTTTTGGGATAAGTTGTTATTAGGGTTTTTATCCATAATTCTATGTATAAATATGTGAAGGGTCGGGGAAGATAGGGCTGGCTACTGAGAGGAAGAAATTAGGTTTTTCATGATTGATGAAGAGAGTTACACAGAGATAAGATTCCACTGTAGAGAGGTTAGGAAGGTTTGGGGATTACAATATGTTGTATCTTTTGTAAGAAAAGTGCACAAGCCTTAGATGATTATTGCATGAATACTAATATAAGAAGCCAACCATTGTGGACGTAGCCCAAGGATTTGGTGAACCACATTAAAATCATGTGTTTATTGTGTCTGTTGATGTGATTATTTGTGGATGTTATGTTTATTCATGATTAGTATATATATGTTTAACATATGATTGATGCGCAATATTACTGAATGATCCAGTGGATCAGTTACGTCGCGATCTATATTATACAATTTCTACACACTAAAGCTTAGGGTATTTAGTGCATCTTAGATGGGTTAATGTTGCACAATTGTTTTGGTAAAAGTAATGATTATTAGTTAATGGAAGTCATGCATAGGGTTTGTTTATTGATAAGAGTATGTTAAATAAGGATAATGCACACATGGTGAATAAGTATTAATAGTTACATTGATATCCTCACGTCCCCTCATCCATGTAGAAACTTGGTTCTTGCAACCCGAGTAGATGCCTCGAGCAAGACTTCACTCGCATGAAGGTGATGTCAAAAGGGTCAATGTCTAAGGGTTTTGTTGGTTGAATAACGTGAACATAGGATCTTATAACTATGCACCATCAATCATTATCTTTAAAAGATGAATATATATGTTCTTTACTGACAAGTTGATCTTGGCATGTATGCAAAATAGAAAGATATTCATCATGTTGATAGCTAAACATTTCATGAATGTCTTCTTCACGAGGGATTTCTAGAATTTGAAGAGAATATTCTTGTAATTCATACTTATCAAAAATATTTTGCCCATAGGAAAATTCATTATCAATTAATTGCACCAAAGGTTCATCAATTAGTTGTTCATAACTTTTTTCCTTTTTTATGAAGATATTGATGATCTTCCTTAAGCATAGATACATCATTATGTTCAATAAGATCTTGACCTTTATCTTCTAAATCTAGAAAAAAAATTGTACCTTCTTGAAAACTTTAAGGTGCATTCAAGTCCAAACTCTCCAGAGATGTTTCTTCATAGACCAACAGATCTTATTCATCCTCACTATTGTAGTAAACTTGTTCTTTCAACTCTTGATAACATTCCTCGTTAGTAAAACCTTCATCATTATGATTTTCATGTGGGGCATGTTATGTTGATTCTTCATTGCAACAGTCTTCAAAGATAAGTTCACCTTTGAAAATGTTTCTAAAGTGATAATGAAAACATGCATGGAATTCTTTTAGAGAAGCAATATTGCCAGGTGGTAAATATTTGTATCATTGTCATGCATCTCCTACCAAGGAAAACATAAACATTTTCATTAATACATATTCATGAACAATACCTAGTTGATGCATATATTGATGAAAAACTATTAGATGCTCAATTGGACTATCTCCATCATCCTCTCTGAATCTGGGAAGATAGTCTCCCCATTCCTCTATGTGTGGGACAAGATTTGAAAATCCAAGTACAACTGAGAAAATAAAAGGTGAAAACCTTGCACCTATCTGAGCCTGCATATGTCTTCTTATGTTCACCATCAGAAATCAGATATGTTCAATGTCATACTCCTAGGGAAGATAAGTCTTACAAATATGTTTGTCGACAACGACGCCAAAAATATGGTGTTCCTGAGATTGTTCTAGGCTCAAAGAAAAATGTCAAGGAATCTCACAGTAATAATTCAATTGATTAAAATGTCCTTTTAATTCCCTAATTAATCTGAGTCTTCAATGAATATAAACTAGAAATAAAGAAGCTTTATCTCATTCATAAAGTTCATCAAAATATTAAAACATGAAAGGTAGAATGAAAGAAAAAAAATTGAAACATGGAGCAAGGTATTCAATACAAATAAATCTTACTCCTTAAATAACAACAAACTTATCTATATCATGAAATTACTTGAAATTATAAGCAAGAATGTCAAAGGACATGTCTTATTTTACTCATAGTAAAACATAGGATATTGTGTACTTCAAACAATGTTTTTAAATCTTCCTGCAATTGAGGTTGTACTAAGTTGCATCAACTATGACATAAAAAAATTGGACAAAAGAAAATGGTTTATAAAAACATAGAGAACAAGTAACAAGAAAATTGTTTTTTATGGATTCATTTAGAATAAGCCTTCCCAACTGATTTGAAATTATGTGAATAGGTCCCGGAACCTCATGCATAGTGTAACCTTTTATATTGCGGGACCCTTCTTTACTAGATCAGTCTTTCCTAAACATACAACTTTAATAATCAAACCCGATGTCCAGTGACCCGACATGAAATGGCATGTTGGCATCACCACAAACACGTCACTCCCTCATCGGCCCATGTTGTCATTGATGTGGCAGAAAGACATGCCACATGTCACATGGTTTTGATACATTGTCCTGGGTATAAGGTGGGTACCACATATACACGTGGCAGGAATTCATTTGTTATGACAAATGTTGCGCTAGCAAGATGATGTGGCATGCAAAGTTGTTCACCAGACTGGAAGGGTATCATGGAAGGTAGCATAGAAAATGTCTGGTGATCCAATATATGGTGGCTCAACATGATGTCATAACGGATCAGATTGAATGATGGTAATGTGAAGTCTTATGTCAAGGAGTTGGTGGTCTGGTATGACATGGTAGTGCTGACGTATCTCGGATAGGAAGGGGGTCATGTAAAATCTTTAGAAAAGGTTTGACAACCCGGTGTCGATGGCCCAACATGACATGGCACCTCTTGGTTGGTTGCATACGTTAGTTGACGTATGTCAGTCCTTGGATTTCAGAAGAGTTCAGGATTCACTCTTTCAATTTGTTCTGATGTCCAAGATCCGAAAAGATCCCATCCGTTGATTTAATATGTACCGGATCATATCTATGTGGTTGATCTATAACCCGAACCATTATAATCTGGAGTGTCCATTAGAGTGCTCCATCGAAGTGAATAAGAGTTGTCGATCTCATGTGCACAAACCAAAATTGGCTAAGGCCTTGACAAGGTCATGCTAACGTCAGTATTGACACGTGCCCATTTCCCATTGGTTCATGTTGGCGCTAAAGTGTCTGATAGGTATCTAACATGTGTCACTCGTTTTTTATGTGTTGACTATGTGTTGACCTGTATACCTAGTAGGTTTCTTGTTTCCATGTGGCAGTCAATGATTAGTCCTGGTAATGCTTTGCTAGCATGATGACATGTCATCTGGACAAAAAAACTACGGATCATACAGTAAATCTAGATCGTTGATCAGTCTCTTTTGACACGGGTCTGGGATCAAATCCAAGCTGTCCATCGGTGGGCGCCTTTCAAAGGTGTTGAGACTATGAGACTCTGACAAGGGACTCAGAGTCTGCATCTCGACCATCCATTGGAGGTGTTGAAGAGAAATGAAGGTCGTTGATCTAGTCAAAGTTGAAAATGCAACTCGGCTAAGGAAAAACTGCACGTTGATGTCATCAAGGACACTTTTCAATCAACTTTGATTTTTGGGAAGGAAGCCTTGCTATTTCTTTAATCGTCCATTAGATCTGTACCATTGGTTGGCTAGAACCCAGCGGACTAACTGAAAGTTAAAACGTGAGAGAGAGTCCAATGACGGGATTCCGGCTATTGACAGGAACCGTCGATTGCGAGAGCATTATTTGCAACTGTTGATTTTGGGTGCACGATCAGACAAGGAATTCTGAAGTCCATTTATTTGCTCATTTGGAAGATCACGAATAAACCTGCAAAAAATATACAGCTTTAAAGTATATAAAATTAAAAACTCCATCTAGCTACAAAGCACTTGTTTTGGATGCCTACAATTTTTTTTTTAATAAATAAAATGATAACTTTTAATATATATTTAAAGTATTTAAATAAATAATTGTTCTACTATTTATAATAAAACTCAATTTTACTAAAATTCTATATACTCAACTTCATCTAATATTGAAGAATTTCAAAATATCAAAATAAATTAATAATTATCAAAGGACACAATTACAATATATTACACTATTGATGAATATATCCCAATCATTAAACATTATTTGAAACAACACCTTAACAATATCGTACACAATCATTGAAATGATTTTTATTGTTTGATACATAAGATTATAATAGTTACATGTGAGAACGTATATATATATATATATATATATGGGGGGGTGTGCGCAAGAAATACTTTTGATTTGAATGAAAGATTCAGCTTATGAATCTGTTCAAGATCTCTGCTTTAATTTCTGGTGATTTCATGAGAACTTGGCAACAATAACTCTAAAATACTAACTAAATAGTTGTATTCCAAATTGACCAAATA
>ML781381.1:811394-839090 GCA_009831015.1 Picea engelmannii | reverse complement strand
AGATGCTCAATTGGACTATCTCCATCATCCTCTCTGAATCTGGGAAGATAGTCTCCCCATTCCTCTATGTGTGGGACAAGATTTGAAAATCCAAGTACAACTGAGAAAATAAAAGGTGAAAACCTTGCACCTATCTGAGCCTGCATATGTCTTCTTATGTTCACCATCAGAAATCAGATATGTTCAATGTCATACTCCTAGGGAAGATAAGTCTTACAAATATGTTTGTCGACAACGACGCCAAAAATATGGTGTTCCTGAGATTGTTCTAGGCTCAAAGAAAAATGTCAAGGAATCTCACAGTAATAATTCAATTGATTAAAATGTCCTTTTAATTCCCTAATTAATCTGAGTCTTCAATGAATATAAACTAGAAATAAAGAAGCTTTATCTCATTCATAAAGTTCATCAAAATATTAAAACATGAAAGGTAGAATGAAAGAAAAAAAATTGAAACATGGAGCAAGGTATTCAATACAAATAAATCTTACTCCTTAAATAACAACAAACTTATCTATATCATGAAATTACTTGAAATTATAAGCAAGAATGTCAAAGGACATGTCTTATTTTACTCATAGTAAAACATAGGATATTGTGTACTTCAAACAATGTTTTTAAATCTTCCTGCAATTGAGGTTGTACTAAGTTGCATCAACTATGACATAAAAAAATTGGACAAAAGAAAATGGTTTATAAAAACATAGAGAACAAGTAACAAGAAAATTGTTTTTTATGGATTCATTTAGAATAAGCCTTCCCAACTGATTTGAAATTATGTGAATAGGTCCCGGAACCTCATGCATAGTGTAACCTTTTATATTGCGGGACCCTTCTTTACTAGATCAGTCTTTCCTAAACATACAACTTTAATAATCAAACCCGATGTCCAGTGACCCGACATGAAATGGCATGTTGGCATCACCACAAACACGTCACTCCCTCATCGGCCCATGTTGTCATTGATGTGGCAGAAAGACATGCCACATGTCACATGGTTTTGATACATTGTCCTGGGTATAAGGTGGGTACCACATATACACGTGGCAGGAATTCATTTGTTATGACAAATGTTGCGCTAGCAAGATGATGTGGCATGCAAAGTTGTTCACCAGACTGGAAGGGTATCATGGAAGGTAGCATAGAAAATGTCTGGTGATCCAATATATGGTGGCTCAACATGATGTCATAACGGATCAGATTGAATGATGGTAATGTGAAGTCTTATGTCAAGGAGTTGGTGGTCTGGTATGACATGGTAGTGCTGACGTATCTCGGATAGGAAGGGGGTCATGTAAAATCTTTAGAAAAGGTTTGACAACCCGGTGTCGATGGCCCAACATGACATGGCACCTCTTGGTTGGTTGCATACGTTAGTTGACGTATGTCAGTCCTTGGATTTCAGAAGAGTTCAGGATTCACTCTTTCAATTTGTTCTGATGTCCAAGATCCGAAAAGATCCCATCCGTTGATTTAATATGTACCGGATCATATCTATGTGGTTGATCTATAACCCGAACCATTATAATCTGGAGTGTCCATTAGAGTGCTCCATCGAAGTGAATAAGAGTTGTCGATCTCATGTGCACAAACCAAAATTGGCTAAGGCCTTGACAAGGTCATGCTAACGTCAGTATTGACACGTGCCCATTTCCCATTGGTTCATGTTGGCGCTAAAGTGTCTGATAGGTATCTAACATGTGTCACTCGTTTTTTATGTGTTGACTATGTGTTGACCTGTATACCTAGTAGGTTTCTTGTTTCCATGTGGCAGTCAATGATTAGTCCTGGTAATGCTTTGCTAGCATGATGACATGTCATCTGGACAAAAAAACTACGGATCATACAGTAAATCTAGATCGTTGATCAGTCTCTTTTGACACGGGTCTGGGATCAAATCCAAGCTGTCCATCGGTGGGCGCCTTTCAAAGGTGTTGAGACTATGAGACTCTGACAAGGGACTCAGAGTCTGCATCTCGACCATCCATTGGAGGTGTTGAAGAGAAATGAAGGTCGTTGATCTAGTCAAAGTTGAAAATGCAACTCGGCTAAGGAAAAACTGCACGTTGATGTCATCAAGGACACTTTTCAATCAACTTTGATTTTTGGGAAGGAAGCCTTGCTATTTCTTTAATCGTCCATTAGATCTGTACCATTGGTTGGCTAGAACCCAGCGGACTAACTGAAAGTTAAAACGTGAGAGAGAGTCCAATGACGGGATTCCGGCTATTGACAGGAACCGTCGATTGCGAGAGCATTATTTGCAACTGTTGATTTTGGGTGCACGATCAGACAAGGAATTCTGAAGTCCATTTATTTGCTCATTTGGAAGATCACGAATAAACCTGCAAAAAATATACAGCTTTAAAGTATATAAAATTAAAAACTCCATCTAGCTACAAAGCACTTGTTTTGGATGCCTACAATTTTTTTTTTAATAAATAAAATGATAACTTTTAATATATATTTAAAGTATTTAAATAAATAATTGTTCTACTATTTATAATAAAACTCAATTTTACTAAAATTCTATATACTCAACTTCATCTAATATTGAAGAATTTCAAAATATCAAAATAAATTAATAATTATCAAAGGACACAATTACAATATATTACACTATTGATGAATATATCCCAATCATTAAACATTATTTGAAACAACACCTTAACAATATCGTACACAATCATTGAAATGATTTTTATTGTTTGATACATAAGATTATAATAGTTACATGTGAGAACGTATATATATATATATATATATATGGGGGGGTGTGCGCAAGAAATACTTTTGATTTGAATGAAAGATTCAGCTTATGAATCTGTTCAAGATCTCTGCTTTAATTTCTGGTGATTTCATGAGAACTTGGCAACAATAACTCTAAAATACTAACTAAATAGTTGTATTCCAAATTGACCAAATAGAGGTCATTCATTTATATAAAAAAATAACTCTAAAATGCTAACTTAATAGTTGTATTCCAAATTGACCAAATAGAGGTCATTCATATTTTATGTAAAATCTGAAACAAACCATTTTGTATGGGCTTTGATTAAATATGAGTTAACATGGTCAAAATGTACTTAATAAATAAATTAAACTCAGTTCTTTTCTTCGGGTCATTAACTCTCAAATTATATCGAAAGAAGATTGATTTTATGTTTGTAAAATGTTTTTATTGATTTTATTAAAGAGATTACGTTTCATTCAGGTTTAAAAGACCGGTTTGAAAAAGTTTTAAAGAAAGCTTCTAATTAAGCTTTAAAACTTTTTAGATCCGATGAAATTCAACCATTTAAAAAGTTGGAACTCTAGTAGTAAATGTTTTGTTGAAATTGTTATTATATTTATATTACAATTTTTTTTTTGTTTGACTTAAAGTTGAAGGACATGGGGGTGGGCTTTGGATAGTATTTCTGGGTGCAACCACACGTTCCACCACTACCTCAAGGTGTCCCCATGGCTCCAGGTAAAACCCTTATGAGAATTGAACCTTGCCCAACGGTGAAAAACTCCTCGCTTTCCACCATTGAATCTAACCCCTTTGGACATATTTATATTACAATTTATTATCAAATTGTTATTATTATTTTTTTAAGGTTATAAGAAAATTGATTTATTATTAAATTGTTATTATTATTTTTTTTAGGTTATAAGAAAATTTGATAACTTTTGCTTTGTTATTATTTTTTTAGGTTATAAGAAAATTTGATTACCTTTGTTTATTTCAAAAATAATATTGATAATAAATTCTAAAATCTTTAAGGTACAAAATTGATCAATTACAACAATATATCATAGTTACCAAGTTCAAATTTAATACTATATCATGGAAATTCAAATTTACAAATATACATCTTAAAACTAAACATATATGATTTCATTTCAACTAATTTAACACTATATCCACCACTATATCTATATATAAACATATATGGTTTTATTCAGGCTAATTTGACTATATATTTATGGGGGGTTTCTAGTTGTTCTAGGAAATGATTATTTTCACTAATCACTATTTTTTATTGTTCAAAATCCATTTCTAAATGCAGTAATGGATTCAGTGGGATGAAAAACTTCTAGAACACTGGGATTATACAGAAATAATCACTCAAATCTATGAATCTAAAAATTTCTCATCGTATTTTAGATAAATGTCCTAAAAACCTACAACTATATTCTAATCATTTTCATACTCAACCACTTTCAAATTTAAGTAACTCTCAATCTGTCTAGACAATCCAACCACCAAGGGAAACCGTGCCCAACTTACACCGTGTCATGTTATTCCTGTGTCTGGCTTAGTAAATAGATATTGGAAAGGTATCTAGAAAGGAAGCAACATTGGACAATTATCTCAATGATCCATCATCCAATTGTGTAGTGACAATTATTTGTATTTTAATTAAATTTTTTATTTATTTTTTTCAATTATGAGGAATTTGTTAATTATATAATATACTTATTATGAGCTTAACATATCACTTCACAGAAATAAATCCACATAAAAAATATAACAAATTCTTCTCATATTAGATTCTCATTGATTCTCATATTAGATTCTCATTAGATTCTCATTGATCACAGACGAAGAAAAGACTAAAAGAAGTCCAAACAGAAATTTTAATAACATATCAGAGCAGAGTGTTTAATAAAATATTAAGAAGGCGGTACAAAGGTGTAGCGCAGAGGCACACAGAGAATAACAAACAAACTAAATTCACAAGACGTGAATTTTAATAGTTCACCCTGCTGAGGGGATCTGTATGACACATTCAACTGAGTTGTTATTCAACTGCAGACCCCCTCAGCATCACACAATAAACAACAATACTTATTTTATATCTATAATTATGTAGCAAGTCTTTTATGGCCTCCATGATCAGTTGTGGCAGGTGCAGTCGTTGCACTTGCAGCCTGGTCCGCATTTGCAGTCGTTTTCTGCACCCACAGTTTCCATCTCGTAGTCGAAGCTGCAGAAACAAAACAAAAAAAAATACTACAGATTAAAATTCTGAATTCAGTGGCATAACCAAAGCATAGAATTAGGCGTTTCAATCTGAAACATATGATTGCCAAAACCCACCTCATGTTGTAGCTGGTTTCAACGGTCTCCACCCCGAAGGAGTTGCCCTTCTTGCTGCCATCATTAATAGCAATAGTACACACAGGAAGAAATGTTAGCCATGGACAACTAAAACATTCAAATTACCATCAGGAGACAAAACTGTAAAATTGAATTATGATAAGAAAAGAGACGAGAAAAGTTGAAATAAAAAGGACTTACGTGCACTGGCTTTTGTCAGCGCAGTCACAGTTTCCGCAGCCAGAAGACATGTTTGCAGATTGTTAACAAGCACAAGGAACTGATACAAATGCTTGGCGAAATTGCAAGAGACGGAATATGCTTTGATAGGATGAGAAGGGCAGTATTGCATGGCATTTATAGATGGCCGAAGGGGGCTCCATAGAACCGCCATGAGAAAACACGCAATAATGAAAACCAGACGAGTGGTGGAAACTCTTCGAAGTGGGTCAGGCATTGAGTGCAGAGCACGGGCTGCCACGGGAAAGCCCAGAAGCATCTCAATAATGATGGATGTTTGAACGTTGAAATTAGCTAACCCTTATCCCCTTTCAATCGTAGAGTGCGATTCTTTTGTGGGATTGATCATTTCTATACGGAACTGTCTGGATCATCCATTTCTAATCGTCCACAGTGCCCCCACGAAAATCCGATTAAGAGATTTATGTCACGAAAAGTTGCGTAAGAGATTGCAACTGAAACTGAAATTATTAAGTTGGAAAATATTACGTCCTCACAGTCACAGTAATCACAGTAATTTAGATGGGAAGGATAATAATAATCATTCTAATCATTCTTCATAACCATCCAAATAAACATAATTAATAATTTTTAATTATAAAAAAAAAAAAAAATTTACAAGTAATTTTTTAATATAAATTTATTGTTGTAACTTTATGCACTATGTAGATAGAGGGAAAGTTATAAAACACCAAGGATGAACAAGGTTATGGCGGGCTTAAAACATACCATGAGGAAAAGAAAACCCCTCGGGGAGGGGAAGCCAGAAAGCTCGAGGAAACTCTTGAGGATGGAGAACGCTGCAAGGGAAGTAGAGAGGATGTACCAAGCTTCAGTCCCGCAAAAGGGGAAAGAAGTGGTAGAAAGCTAGGAGGAGGAGATTAAAGAGGAGCGAGGCAACAAGGAGATGGAGACTATAGCCAAGGAAGTGGATTGGATTAAAGACACTCACCTGTACCAGGGAGACACTCTTCCACAAAACACTGGAGATGGCATGGATCACCAAAATGCTAATTGGCAAGGTGAAGGTGGAAGGAGATGAGGTATGCAAGGAGGAACAGACGGAGATGAAGCCCTTGCTTGAAGACATACAAGCCCTTGTTGGAAGACATACAACTTAGGGTGGGCAGGTTGGAGACTATGTTCAAAATGTTGGTCGACATAGAAAAAAACCAACAGAGCAATTTCACTTGCACTGAGGTTCGTCCATCATTTGGACATAACACCAACAGATGGAAGTGGCACACCAACCCAAATTCGTAAGACTAGGACAACCTCACCTAAAGAGGAAAGTAAAGTTTAGATAGGCGGAATGATGGAACATCTCCAGGTTCTCTAACTATGCATTCTTACCGGTTTTCTTATGTTTAAAAGTACATACAACTAAGCCAGGAATGAGTTAGTAGGAAAAATTTCAATTACTAGCTAAGCTGGTTAGTTTTGTTTTGTTATAAATGCTAGTCTTTGAAAGAAACTATAACTAGTTTAGTTTAGTCTTCTATTACATGTTAAGTCTTTTAAAAGCAATAGTAAAGATGGGATTGGATAGGGCTGGGCTTTAGTCATGGAAAAGATAGTTTGGTGTTTTAGCTATTCTCGTTTTTGCTTGGTAGAACAACAACATCCCATTTTTGTACATTATGAACAAAAGTAATATAGTTTTTTCACTGACTTACAAAAAAAAAAATTTCCACCCATCATCAAGGACAAGATAAACTCACTGATTAGAAAAAAGATGCTCCAAGGTAGAATTTAAAGCTAAGCTCAAAGAACACATGGCTGACACAAACCACAATCAATAGCCAAGTGAATTATTGGGAACACTCATTTAAATCTAAGCATCTAATTTGCTTTGACCAAACCAAAAATTTTGGCCACATCACCACATTAATTCCAAAAAATCTCGAAATTGAAAAACACCCCATAACTTTAATCATGAATATGGCTACAATCCTTTAAAAGCTCAAATAACACATTGTTAAAATAAACCAAAACCTGATAGCCAAGTCACATATTGTTGAACACTCTAAATCTAAACATTTAATTTGCTTAGACCAAACCAAAATTTTGGTCATAACACCACATTATTCCTTAGAGAAACTCTGAAAATAGAAAAACACCTCACATTCATCCAATCATAGAAACCAGGCATACATTATCTTGATCATTAATCCTCATTTTATCCTTTATTAATTTATTTATATTTTTCTCCTATCCCATTTTGACAAATAAAAAAAACTTTGGAATGTCTTTCTCATACCATATCCTTTTAATCTTCTTTAATACATATATCTCTTTATTCATTACTCTATTCTCCTTAAATTATTTATTTTTATTTTCAAAATTGAATTAGTTTCAACTACTACTTTATGTTTTTCAACTCTTTAAATTTTATATTAAAGCATATTTTTTTCTAATAAATCAGTGTATCTTATCCTTCATGGGTGCACTGCCTAATCTAAAAGTTAGACATTTCTAAACTATCTACACAATTTAAGTCCTAAAAAATTATACCAATTATCACAAAATGTAAAAACGCACATGTATTGCCCACTCTAAAAAAAATTGGACATTTAAAAACTATCTACACCATTTAAATCCAAAATAATTATACAATTATCGCCCAAAATGTAAAAAACAATATAATTTTTTTTAACTTAAACTTTATTAAAAATTTAAAAATATATTTATAAAAATAAATTAAATTTTAATTTATTAATCCTTGATAAAGATACATTTAAATTTATGTGGATAATTTATTATATTTAACCATAAATTTCAACTAATCTACTATCTTGAACTAGGAATTATTTTTCTATTCAATTATTGGATGATTCGGTCATTATCAAATGAAATGATTTGGTCGTTATCAATCTTGGTATATATTGTTTAGGATTGTAACAGGGTCTTTCCTTCCTTTTGTGAAAGCAAAGTTGATTCAAATTTAACGTTATGCGAAATCGTGGCCCTTGCTACAACTATATATTTATTTTCTTTTGATACGATATCCATCTTCCTTATAGTGTTTTTTATGCTTGGTTAATTTATATAAAATGGATTTTCATGAGGGTTGAGTGATAATTGAAAAGTCACGTTCATGATATTATCATTATTTTAAATAAGTATCACTATTTTAAACAAGTGTTGAATGGGAGTGTAGTTCATGCCAATTTGGAATGGAAATAAATGCACAGGTATGGAGAAATAAGTAGAGGCAAATGGAAACTGCAGCGGACAGTGACAAGCATCATGAAGTGCAGGTGGTATCCATGCAGAAAATCACACGTGGATCCTAGAGCAATTTTGGCATTGAAACCATTTAGTTTTTTAAAGTATTTTCAATTTTTCCTATTACCAGTAGTACAACAGACAAATACGAAAGAGCACAGATATCCCCATCACGTGTAACTTGTTAAACTTGCCATGTTTGAAATTTATGTTCCTATCTTGTATGTTTTATCTCTTTAATGTATTTATGAAATTAATTCACAATGATCTCTGTATACTTCCAACTGGCTTTCATCCCAATATTTAGAGTTAAGTATAGTTTCCATAGTCACTTCTTTAATTTTTCCCATGGACAAATTACGCAACATCCATTTCATTCTATTAAATAGATCATGGCTTGTGTGTCTCTATATGTGTTAGGATAAATAAAGTTATATGCAGTGGCAAAGAAACAAATATATATATATATATATATATATATATATATATATATATATATATATATATTTTGAAGATTTTTTTATCTTCTTGTGTGACCTCTATGTTTGCTAGATTTTTTCTATATATTGTGAGAGGTTGATCTGCAATTTCTCTCTAGGAAGAGGGCATCTTTGTATAGTACCAAATGGACATCTCAACATGTCTATCCAGTTGATTGTTTCTTTGTCAATGATAAAAAAAATTGAAGGTTTCTATTTATGCAATTTGTTAGGACCGAAACAACAACCTAACGAGGATGTCAATCCTACTGTGTTTTTATAGATGAGTATAGTTCAAATGTGGGACTTAGAGGAGTCACACACATTAAACATTCAAATTAAATAAACACAATTTCCTAACATCCAGCATAGTTGAAGATAAAAATTTATGAGCACATAAAAATAAAAGAAGATGATTGATATGTATAAAAAGAACTAATTCTGCATTCCTAAAACAGGGTTACAAGATACCGTCAAGATTGTTCCCGAAGTAGTTTTCTTTGAAATTTATCAAAAAATAATAAGGTTTGTTACATATTCTTGGAAATTTAAAATTTGTGTTTGTCATATAGACTGGGATTAGGGCTCCCGCAGACCATAAAATAAATAAGTACAAGAAATAGGACTGTAGAAAGAAGAAGTGGGCGGCGGTAGAGAGAAAAACCTGAAAAGAAGAAATTGGAAGTTATCAGTCTTTGGTTAGACATTTCTATTTAAAGAGGTGGAATAACTGGATTGATAAACAAAGTAGAATGTGATCAATATACACCTACTATGATGGTATCTATCTCCCCTTTGTTATTTTCTTGCTGATGCATTTTTATTGCTCTCGTTGACAGCTACTGGAATCATGCCAACTACTTGTTGCCCTTCGTCGATGAGATTTCTTATTTCCCTTTGGAGCCATTCTTCAATGTAGCTTCTCATGGGGGCCATGTTGATCTCATCCCGGTTTTTTATTTTGAAAAACTCATTTTCTAATTCCCTTAGATCGATAGAAATATTACGCAGAGCCTAATCAATTTCTTCATTTTGTACCGAATGGTCCACTAACCAGTTGTCCACATCATCTTCACCATATTCAAAGATGTTGTAAAAATTTTCTAAAGACAACCCCTTAAAAATATCAACTTGTTCATCGAAGGCTTGATTGGTTAAGGACACAGAGTTGACGATTAAGTTGGGGTCTTGGACCTCGTGGGAACTTCTGGCTAAGTCTATTGCAATCATCTTTCTGAATAATTCTTTTTTCTTTGATATGGCTTGTTCACATGATTGGACAATGAAATGTAGGTTCTTAACTTTCTCTTTCTAGCATGCATTTAATTGTTTGATCTAATTTGGGGAGGGGAGATCTTCTTGTCTTCTTCTCATATCTATCATGTTGCTAACATCGATGCCAAAATGGAGGATCGTCTCTAGATAGAAACGGTCTTCATTTTTTAAATCCACCTGCAAATTTTCGTGCAAATCATGTGTCCTCGTTCCAAGGGAACCTATATTTTGTGATGTTTCCCATGCCTGAGTAATTAGCTCCATTATTTTCTTGATATTCTTCTACACATAGCCTCTACATGATGTGAGGAGAATGGAGGATTAGCAAGCAATGGGATAGGAATCAAAGCTTCCTCCAATTCCTTGAGTCGATCCTTCAGTCTGGCATTCTTTGCCTCAATGCCTCCAATGGAATCATCAAGAGCATCTTTGGTTGCTCGGTGAAGTCAGGCGATTTTGGACGACTGCATGTTCCTAAGGTTAATCTCTGAACTAGATTTCACTTTCTTATTTCTTATATCTCTCTTTTCAATAATTAAGTTTTTAGATTCACTGTAAAAAATAGCACTCTGGACTACGAAGGATTCATCTTCGTAAAAAAAATTGGTCTCAGTTATTTCCATTTGGGGATTATGGTGGATCGTGTCCCCGGGCTGATCAACGTTGAGGAATACATTATCCAGATCAGTCTCAAGTTCCATGTCTTCACTTTCAATTTCAGCCTCTTTCTCTTTCCCTACAATGTTTTTTCTCTTCTTCCTCACGGGAAGATTGTGAGAACTATCAATTTTACCACGAAGAGGGTTCTTACCTCCTCCTCTGTTTGAAGAATTATGGGTTTCTTTCTTACTGGGGTGGGTCGTTGGAGCGATGCTATGGGATGTCATACTCTTGGGAGTGGTAGTCGGGGATTGAACACTCTTCTCATTAGGGCCTTTTCCCTGTTGTTTGTACAATTCAGTGGTGCTTTGTAATGTCTCTAGGTCATCGGCGTCGGGAGCAGGAGTGTTGTCGTCATTGTCTCTGTCTTCATTTAGGCGTGTTTGGATAAAAGAATTGTTGAAGCCAACTACTATTGGCTTGATGCATTATTTCTTGGGGTTAGAGGTATGATAGGTATTAGGAGAGATCTTCCTTGGTCAAGAGAAGTATGCAGTTGAGATCTTGAGGAGATTTAGGATGGATGATTGTAGACCGATGGATTCACCTATGATTACCAATCTAACGAAGATTATCACTTTATATTCAGAGTTGTTCGATCCTAGGATATATATATAGTTGATAGGGTCCTTGATGTATTTGGAAAATACCAGACCAGATATATGTTTTGTTGTGAACACCTTGAATCAGTTCATGGTGGAGTAGAGGCAGGTGCATTGGATAGCAACGAAGAATGTGCTCATGTACTTTAGAGATACAATGGAATATGGATTGAGGTATATTGGAGGATATAAAGGGGATTTGTAGGGATATGCAGACTCAGATTGGGAAAGGAGTGCAGTATATAGAAAGAGCACCTGATAGTGTTGCTTCATCTTGGGATCAAGAATTGTTACTTGGTTCAACAGGAAGCATATTTCTGTAGCACTCATTTCAGTAGAGTTGGAGTATATGACAACGAGTATGGATAGTTGTGAAGCCATTTTTCTTTGCAAATTGCTTACGAGATTATTTGATTAGGAGTTGGAGTCTACGATGATATACTATGATAATCAGAGTTTTATCAAACTCTCAGAGTGTCAAGTATTCCATGACAGTTCCAAGCATATAGAGATCAAATATCACTTTATTCGAGATAAGATCCAGAAGGGAGCAGTCAAGATTCAATATATTTACACATCTGAGAAGGTTGCAAATATTATGACCAAACCCTTGGTTAAAGGGTAATTTATGTTCTCCAAAGACAAACTTGGAGTGGTGCAGAATACCTTCCTCGCTAAGAGGGAGTGTTGATATTTGGTAGCAACAGATAGGTATTTCCGCACAAGTTTAAGTGTCTAGACGTGTGGATATTTTACTTTATTTAAAAGAATTATTAAAGTAAAGTATTTTTATTATTTAATTGAGTTATTTAAGGAAATGCTAAAAGTAATTACCATTCAATATTATCCATTGATTTCAAGTGAGGTGATAAGTAATGTCAATCTTCAATCACTTTGGATATTAGGGTTAGGTCATAACTTAATCTTATAAAAGCAAGGCTAGGGTGAAGGAGAAGAAAGATGACACTTGATATTCTTGAGAGTAGAGAAGTAATTTTGCTTAGAGCTTGGATCATGAAAGACCATGACTCAAGGAGATATTGGATAGGTTGAGAAGGACTTCCATCTAGAGATCAGGTCAAGGAAAAGAGAGAAGAGAGGCAACCACAAGTAAGTTTCAGCAGAATGAAACCACAAGAAAGGGTCGAGTCGTACATAGTTTTCCATACAATCCTTGAGGTCGTGTACGTAGGTTTTAGTGGAGACAAATGTGTATATGCAGGTTTTCTTAAGGAAAGGTGTGTACACCTCAAAAATCGTGTCATATCTAGGTCGTACAACAAAGCAGACTTTGCCAAGTTTTTATGTAGTCGTATTTCCCTTAGTGGACCATTATCCTTGTTATGAGAGCCCTAATTTTATCATAATAGAAGCATCTCAATATTAGTTTTCCCTCCTGGGTTTTTCTAAAGATGTCTACCCGAAAATATTGGTGTTTATGTGTGCATGATTTGGTTTCCAGTATTGCTTCCACTATCTTTATTTGAGTTAAATATTCCAGCAGTGTATTTTTGTTCTGTGAGCTGCTAACTAGATTTGCAGTAAGGAAATCACTAGATAAAAAGATACCTAAGTACCAAAGTAAGGATTTCAACAATATGAGATACTACAAAAAAAAAAAAACTTTAGCTCAGGATGGTGTAGCTTATGCCAACAAGTAGGGGAAAAAAACCCTTACTTTTAACTTGTCCATTTTCCAAAGAGATGTGGAAAGAAGTTGGAAGAATGACATGGTTAAGGAATGTATAGAAAAGAGGAAATATTGAAGAAGCCTTCAAGTCTTGGTATACAAACAAGGACACAAAGAAGATTAGAGCTCTTCCACTCAATATAACTTTGGAAATATGGCTCATTGGAAACCTAAAGCTATTTGAAGGAAAGGAAACTCTACCTTTCAAATGTGCAATGTGAAATCTCGTCTTTAAATATCCTAAATGCTTATCCATAGATTAAGGAAAAACAAAAGGGTATAAAAGAAGAAGTCATCAATAAAAACATTCCTTGGGCATTCTTTGATGGTGCCTCCGAATGAAATCCTCCAAAAAGAGGCTCACCATGAAACTTGTATCTCTCCTCAAGCACAATAGAGATTTCAAAGCTGAGATAGGGAAGGAAACTAATAATACTTGTGAACTTTCACATGATTTACATTTTTTTTGAGGATTCACTACTGATCATCCAATGATTACTAAAAGAAGCATCACTCATAAATTTCAATTTACAACCACTATTTAATAATATATAACAACAAAGAATAGTCTTATCACACATTTCTTTGTTTTGTATATACAGAGACGTGAACATGTTAATTGATGGCCTTTCAAAAGAGGCATCCTTTAGGATGGCCATACAAGTGAAATCACCATGGTTATGAAAAAAATAAATTCCAGAGAGATTTCAATGAACAACTATCACTTTTTTTTATAATATAGTTGGCTGATATGTAAAGCATGTATGCAAAGTTGTTGCTCGATCTAGGTACAAAGAACTTGTTTTGAATGCACTGCAGCATATTACAATATAATGTTTTTCTATAAATAAAATGATGGATTTTAATATATATTTAAAATAGTTAAATAAACAATTATTTCTTCTGATTTGAACGAAAGATTCCCAACTTATGAACAAATATGTTCAACGTCTCTAATGTCTTTAATTTCTGGCGATTTCATGAGACCGTGGCAACAATAACTCTATAATGCTACTAAATAGTTGTATTGCAAATTCATCATTTTGTTGAATTTGAAACATATTAAAATGCTTCTATTCACTGAAACTGAAATTTAATGGTCATTCATATTTTGTGTAAAATGTCAGTCGAACCATTTTAAAGGGTCAAAGAGTTAATAGGGTCAAAGAGTACTTATTATAAAGAGTACTTGTTATGAGTTAATAGGGTCAAAGAGTATTTATTATGAGTTAATATGGCTTTGAGTAAATATGAGTTAATAGGGTCAAAAAGTACTTGTTTAAATATGAGTTAATGAAGTTTTAGGGTAGGTCAATTATAACAATATACTTATTATGAATTCAACATCACTTTATAGAATTAAATCCAAATGAAAAATATAACAAATTCGTCCCAACCACTCATGTTAAAAGTAAATAATAAATTCTTATTAAATTTATCATAAAATATAATATCACTTTAATATAACAGTATTAATTTAATTTAAAACAATTTAAATAGTTTATTAACATGCCCATATCTATTTTTTTTTTCAAATTCCTATTAAATTTATAATCCAACACTCTAAAATGAACTTACTCCATTTAAAGCCATCTAAATTTGTAACAAATACTTTTAAACCCTATACCTATTGACAATGGTTAGATTTAATCATCTTTAATTATAAAAAGGTTTCTATACACACTATTTAATCTGCTTAGAATATTCTACAAGAAATTGAAAGTCTAGATTTTATAGATTATCCTAATATGTTAAAACATTATCCTAAGATTCATTTTTATGAGTGAAATTAGCTTGATAACGAGGGATCAAATTATTTACTACATTTACTGCTTAGGTTTCACCGAGTCCATTATTTACTAGGCCATGCCTGGCGTTTTTACTTTGTAAATTACGCCAGGGATTTTGATTTTTATTGCGAGGGGAATTTTACCAGCTGATTCCTTTCAGAGCGGCTGATATATATATATATATATATATATATATATATATATATATATATATATATATGTTTATGTTGGCTCTTCTCAGCCACAGAACTTAGTCCATCGTCAACATATGAATTTGGTGGTGGATTCAGCACAACAACAGTTAAATTGAAAGTCAATATGGGTGATAAAATTCTGACATGATTTTGTTAGGCTTTTCATTTTTTCAATTTTAGTGACCCATGCTCCAAACCATATGAACAAATTCCGAAATCCAAGATAATGGTTTTACCGTCTAAATATAACTTAGAACTATAACTGAGGGAGTCCAATCTGATCTGATTAAGATAAAAAACATTCACATATACATACAGTAATTCACAGGTTCTTCGGTTCATAATATCCAAGTGGCCGTGATATTTTCTAAAGGACTAGTACGAACTTTTCCAATCAAAGCTTTGGATAAAACTTGAAATCATATTAGATTCTCATTGATCATAAATGAAGAAAAAACTAGAATTCCAAACACATATTTAAATAACATATTAGAGTAGAGTATTTAATAAAATATTAAGAAAGCGGTACAAAGGTGTAGCATAGAGACACACAGAGAATAACAAACAAGCTAAATTCACAAGACATGAATTTTAATAGTTCACCCTGCCGAGGGGATCTACATGACACATTCAACTAAGTTGTTATTCAACTGCACACCCCCTCAACATCACACAATAAACAACAATACTTATTTTATAGGGACTGGTGAATGAGAGTCAGTTGAAACTATATAGGGATGGTAGTCCGCACATTAGACTGATCTACAAAGCAACCTATGTACCATAGTAGTGTTTTATATTAATAAAATAAAAAAAGGGACAAAAAAAAAAAAATAATAATAATAAAGTAAATAAAGGCAAGAAACAGAAAGTTGAAGTGTTAATCAAGGGTCAAGAAGTTAAGATAGTTTAGAACAAGAATTAAATGAGATAACTTTGCAGATGAGAACGAAGAGGAAGCAAGATACATACACATCAAGAGTAACTATGTAGAAGAAGTGAGTTATGCATTGATAAAGGATAGCATAGAGAAAGTGAATTGCACCAGAAGCAAATATTGTATAAGATGGAACAAAAGAAGTAGATAGATAATTAAAGCATTAAAGAGTGGAAACAACGGGTAAAAAGAAGTAATTTTCAAGAATCATGAAGACGTGGAGTCATAAATGGAAAGTGTCGGTGGATATCGTGACAGGTTGGAAAATCAAGGAAAAAATTGGGTGAAAGATTTGGAATTAATGCACCATTAGAGCATGTATTGATTTCACAACACTAGTGGATTAGACAATTAATTCAGGCGCGAAGGTAGATGGACAACTATCAAGGGGGAACAAAAGCCATTGAGGGTTCGATGGGCCAACGTTATGGTTATTTGGGAGTTAGAGAGAGCTGAGAACAGTTTTACAGAGCCCAGAGAAATGCCACACAGCTGAAGAAGTTGTCACATGTAACAATATTGCAGAAATGGCACCGCCAAAGGTAGCAGCATTGGAACAAAAGAAAGGTCTAACTAGAGAATCAACAACACTACTAGAGGTTGAGGAGACCCCGGGAGCATCCTTGTCAGAGCCAATGTTTCCAAGGGAATACATTCCACCGAGGAAGGATAATGCCAAACCAGTAAAGTTAAAGGAGGCTAGGTATGAATTGGTGATGCCCGAAATCCCAGCCGAGGTAATCATTGATGAGGATATGCTTGGCAAGGTGTCGCAGCTGAAATACGTGTACCAAGACATCACAGATACAACGAAGTTCCCCAACCTTGCATCGAGGCACTTCTTGGAGATGAAAATCGATTAAAAGATGTACCTGCCCATAGCTGAGCCGTAGGTATGGGCCATAGGGCTGGAGTGAGTTGGCCTATTGAATATATTTTGCATCCCACACTTTGGTAGGAGCCAAGATATTAATGTATGTGTAAAGATATTATTAAGTTGTGTGCCTGGCAGCTACTTGTGGTTATATAGGCTGATTTCTAAAAACACAGATCTAATTGCGCGGATCATGGGATTACAGACATAGGGGAAAGATCCTACATTGTTGTTTGCAGACATAAAGCATGAGAAGGCTCTGTCAGAGGCCATGAAAGAGAAATTCCACACAGTTAGAGGTGTGCACAGCTTGGATGTGCCAAGTGTATATGATCCAACAGTATGATTTGAGACGCAAGTGTTGGCGTGCAAATTGCTAAAAAAATGCAGGAAATACCACATGTTGTAGATGTGATAGCTACTTCCAAGAAGTGTGTAGAAGGGGTAACAATGATCTAGGTGTTTTTTTTTCTAAACCAGTTCCTGATAGGCTGCACGAAAGCATAGGACAAAGGTATGGAATTCCACTATTCCTGGTTGTTCACTCTGATTACATTAGTAGCGTGGAAAGAACCATGGATGCACAGTTTCTAGGTATGAGAGGCAAGTCGTGCTTGGCCGCCAAGTATCAGAACTTGTGGTACATGACTCATAAAGGACGACAACATGACAAAAATATTGAATTATATCTGTATAAGGAGATGATTAGGCAATGTATCGAGGATACACCACATATTTTTCCACAACTTGTATAAACTTACAACTCGATTGTGCGGTTCATATAAGACTGTCATCATATGTACATACAATTAAAGAAAGATCTGAGAAAGGAATAGGTCAAGACAAATTACTGAATAACCCAGGAGGACATAGAACTAATTATGTTGGACTGGGACCCTGACTGGAAGGTCCCATTGGAAAAACAAGAAATAGAAACATAAGATCCTGAGATTGAGGAAGTACAAGCCCCAAGAAACGATGCAAGAAAGAAGAGGAAAGACGCGGAGACAGAGTAGGGAAGATCAGTGCTACATCAAAAGAAGTGGAAAGCGAACAAAGAAATAAGTCCATTGGCACTGACTGAAGATGAATTCAAAAGGTTTGGGGAGAAATTTAAGGAGATCATCGATGATGTGTTTCAACACACTGTAGAGTAGCAAGAAGGACTAAACAAAAAGATATAGGAAGAAATGACTATGTTTCGCTAGTTGATGGAAGAAACTAGGATAGAAACTGTGAAACAAAAAACTGAAGGACCAACGACAAGCAAATCAAGTCCAGTGGAAACAAGATCAATAGTCTCTCATGCATTAGAGGTAACATGGGAGAATCGAACAGTTAAGTTGACCCCACGAGTGATTAAGTTTCCATCGACGAAAATGAAGGAGAAAGTGCATGCACTAAGTCACTTTGACTTAGTCTTATCACAGATACCGAGAGAAATGTTGTAGGGGTTGCAAGCGAGCAGAGCGCAACAAGTGAACTTGTGTGCAACAAAAACATCTAATGCATTGGCAAAGGCCATAACAAATATTTCCAGCATGCGCATTGACTACATCAGAGTTGAATGGGAAAGGGATGCAGTTGCGCAGAAGGTTGAACAGGTGATGCAAGCGTTTGACAAGGTTTGAAAAGAGATTTTGGAGGTACCAATGGAGGTGGATACTTCGTTGGAATATTAGGCAGTGAATATTAGAGAATCCATCCAGGGATTTCAAACGAAAAATTGTTGAGTTAGAAACACAAACAACACCAAGCACACCTCCAGAAGAAAGAGAACAAAGGGAGGAGACAATAAGAACTGTGGTGGAAGGTATCAGGACTTTGGAAGTTGAATGTGCTAAGTTGTACGAAGACATCAAAAGAGTTTGGAATCAACTATTGGAGGATGTTGAATTACAAAGTATTGAATAGAAGCTTCAAACGATGCAGGGGAAGGCTAAGACGATTAACAAAACCATTAGCAGTTTGCCACCAGCCAAGAAGATGACGACAATGTAAGAGAGTAAGAAACTATACGCTGAGATGAACCAGCTAAGGGTCGAGTAGCAAGCTTGCATGAAATAGATAAAGACGCTACAGGAAGAAGCATTACAAGTTGCAGAAAAAATATCTAAAGCGCAGTGCTGGATCAAACAAGTAGTGGAACAAGATGAAGAGAAATGACAGACTCATATCACTATAGAATTAGTAGAAACAATTTTGTCAAATGAAACAAAGGTCAAGGAGAAGACCAATACAACAAAGGATATTTTTGAAAAATTCAAGGAGAAGTTGAAAAAGGATTAAGTGGCTCAGGATGTGCCAAAGGTGAGTGTTGGGGGCTTGTTGGACAAACATTTTGGATGAGAATAACTAATTTTTGGGAACTGCTCCATAGCATAGGAAAGAGTAAAATATAGGACTGGTGTGTGCGGAAAGGGAGAGCAGTTCAACGAAAAAGTAGGGAAAAACAACAGTTCAACAAAAAATCATGGAAAACAACAAATCGTTGCTAAAGAAGGAAAAACGGTTATGACCCATTAGTGTATTTTGGGATAATTTGTTATTAGGGTTTTTAGCCCTAATTCTATGTATAAATATGTGAAGGTTTGGGGAATATGGGGTTGGATGCTGAGAGGAAGAGATTAGGTTTCTCATGATTGATGAAGAGAATTACACAGAAATAAGCTTGCATTCTAGAGTGGTTAGGAAGGTTTGGGTATTACAATATGTTGTATCTTTTGTAAGCAAAGTGCACAAGCCTGAGATGATTATTGCTTGAATGCTAATATAAGAAGCCAACCATTGTGGATGTAGCCCAAGGATTGGGTGAACCACATTAAAATCATGTGTTTATTGTGTCTGTTGATGTGATTATTAGTCGATGTTATGTTTATGCATGATTAGTATAGATATGTTTAACATATGATTGATGCGCAATAATACTGAATGATCTAGTGGATCAGTTACATCGCGATCTATATTATACAGTTTCTACACACTAGGGTTTAGGGTACTGAGTGAATCTTGGATGGGTTAATGTTGCACAATTGTTCTGGTAAAAGTAATGATTTTTAGTTAATGGAAATCATGCATAGTGTTTTTTGACTGATAAGAGTATGTTAAATAAGGATAATGCACACAAGGTGAATACATATTAATAGTTACGTTGATATCCTCACGTCCCCTCATCCCTGCAGAAACTTGGTTCCTACAACCCCAGTAGATGCCTCAGGTGATACTTCACCCGCATGCAGGTGATGCCGAAAGGGCCGGTGTCTGAGGGTTTTGTTGGTTGAATAATGTGAACCTAGGGTCTTATAACTATGCACCATCAATCACTATCTTTAAAAGATGAATATATATGCGTTCTCTACTGACAAGTTGATCTTGGCATGTATGCAAAATAGAAAGATATTCATCAAGTTGATAACTAAACATTTCATGCATGCCTTCTTCACGAGGGATTTCTAGAATTTGAAGCGAATCTTCTTGTAACTCATACTTATCAAAAATATTTTGCCCATAGGAAAATTCATTATCAATTAATTGCACCAAAGGTTCATCAATTAGTTGCTCAGAACTTTTTCCTTTTTTATGAAGATATTGATGACCTTCCTTAAGCATAGATACATCATTATGTTCAATAAGATCTTAACATTTATCTTCTAAATCTGGAAAAAAAATTGTACCTTCTTGAAAACTTTCAGGCACATTCAAGTCCAAACTCTCAAGAGATGTTTCTTCACAGACCAGTAGATCTTCTTCATCCTCACTATTGTAATAAAGTTGTTCTTTTAGCTCTTGATCACCGTCCTCATCGGTAAAACCTTCATCATTATGATTTTCATGAGGTGCATGTTATGTTGATTCTTCATTGCAACAGTCTTCAAAGAGAAGTTCATCTTTGAAAATGTTTCTACAATGATAATGAAAACATGCATGAAATTCTTTTAGAGAAGCAATACTTCTAGGAGGTAAAGATTTGTACCATTGTCATGCATCTCCTACTAAGGAAAACATAAACATTTTCATTAATACATCTTCATGAAAAATACCTAGTTGATGCATATATTGATGAAAAGCTATCAGATGCTCAGTTGGACTATCTCCGTCATCCTCTCTGAATATGGGAAGAAAGTCTCCCCGTTCCTCATGTGTGGGACAAGATTTGAAAATCCAAGTACTGCTGAGAAAATAAAATGTGAAAACCTTGCAGCTATCCAAGAAGCAAATGAACTTGACATCTTGAAATAAGTGGAGTCTCCAATGAATCATATGGATTCTTCACAACATGGAGTCGTCGGGTGAATAATACTCAAAGAGCCTACATGTGTCTTCTTATGTTCACCATCAGAAATCATATATGTTCAATGTCATACTCGCAGGGAAGATAAGTCTTTCAAATCTGTTCCCCAACAATGATGTCAAAAATATGTTTTTCTTGAGATTGTTCTAGGCTCAAAGAAAAATGTCAAGGCATCTCACAGTAATAATTCAATTGATTAAAATGACTTTTTAATGCCTTAATTAATCTGAGTCTTCAATGAATATAAACAAAAAATAAAGAGGCTTTATCTCATTCATAAAGTTCATCAAAATATTAAAACATGAAAGGTGGAATGAAAGAAAACAGAATTGAAAGGGGAGCAAGGTATTCAATACAAATAAATCTTACTCCTTCAATAGAGGAAATAACAAAAAACTTATCTATATCATGAAATTACTTGAAATTATAAGCAAGAATGTCAAAGGACATGTCTTATTTTACTCACAGTAAAACAAAGGATATTTTGTACTTCAAACAATGTTTTTAAATCTTACTACAATTGAGGTTGTACCAAGTTGCATCAACTATGACATAAAAAAACTAGACAGAAGCAAATGTTTTATGAAAGCATAGAGAACAAGTAACAGGAAAATTGTTTTATATGAATTTATTTTGAATAAGCCTTCCCAAATGATTTGAAATTACATGAACAGGCCTTGGAACCTCATGCATAGTGTAACATTTTAGACTATGGGACCTTGCTTTACTAGATCGGCCTTTCCTAAACATACAACTTCAATAATCAAACCCAGTGTCTGGTGACCCGACATGACATGGCATGTTGGCATCACCACAAACACATGGCACTCCCTTATCAACCCCTGTTGTCATTGATGTGGTAGAAAGGCATGCCACATGTCACATGGTTTTGATACATTGTCCTGCGTATAATGTGGGTACCACATATACACGTGGCATGAATTCATTTGTTCTGACAAGTGTTGCACTAGCAAGTTGATGTGGCATGCGAAGTTGTTCACCGGACTGGAAGGGTGTCATGGAAGGTAGCATAGAAAAGGTCTGGTGATCCAATATCCGATGGCTTGACATGATGTCATATTGGATCAGATAGAATGATGGTAATGTGAAGTATTACATCAAGGAGACGGTGGTCCGGTATGACATGGCAGTGCTGACGTATCTCATATCGGAAGGGGGTCATATAAAATATTTACAAAAGGTTTGACAACCCGGTGTTGATGTCCCAACATGATGTGGCACCTCCTGGTTGGTTGCATACATCAGTTGACATATGTCAATCCTTGGATGTCAGAAGAGTTCAGGATTCACTCTTTCAATTTGTTTAGATGTTTGAGATCCAAAAATATCTCAGTCGTTGATTTAATATGTGTCGGATCTTATCTCTATGGTTGATCTATAACCCGATCGATTATAATTTGGACTATCCATTAGAGTGCTCCATCGAAAAGAATAAGAGTCGTCGATCTCATGTGCACAAACCAAAATTGGCTAAGGCCTTGACAAGGTCATGCTAATGTCAGTATTGACACATGTCCATTTTCCATTGGTCCATGTTGGCGCTAAGGTCTCTGACATGTATCTAACATGTGTCACTCATTTTTTATGTGTTGACCTGTATATCCATTAGGTTTCCTATGTCCATGTGGAAATCAATGATTAGTCCTAGTAATGCTTTGCTAGCATGTTGACATGTCATCTGGACAAAAAAAACTATGAAACATAAGAGTAAATCTAGATCGTTGATTAGTCTCTTTTGACACGGGTCTGGGATCAAATCCAAGCCATCCATCGGTGGGCGCCTTTCATAGGTGTTGAGACTATGGGTCTCTGACAAGGGACTCAGAGTCTGCATCTCGACTGTCCATCAGAGGTGTTGAAGACAAATGAAGGTCGTTGATCTAGTCAATGTTGAAAACGCAATTCGACTAAGGAAAAACTGCACGTTGATGTCATCAAGGACACTTTTCAATCAACTATTGTTTTTTGGGAAGGAAGCCTTGCTATTTCTTTAATTGTCGATATAATCATCCATTAGATCCGTACCATTAGTCGGCTAAAACCCATCGGACTAACTGAAATTTAAAACGTGAGAGAGAGTCCAATGACGAGATTCCGACGATTGAGAAGAATCGTCGATCTGCGAGAGCATCATTTCCAACTATCGATTTTGAGCGCACGATCTTTCTTAGACAAGAAATTCTTAAATCCATTTATTTACTCCTTTGGAGGATCACAAATAAACCTGCAAAAAATATACAGAAAACTTTAAAGCATATAAAATTAAAAACTCCATCTAACTACAAAACACTTGTTTTGAATGCCTACAACATATTACAATGTAAAAAAAATTATAAATAAAATAATAGATTTTAATATATATTTAAAGTATTTAAGTAAATAATTGTTTCTTCTAATTATAATAAAACTCAATTTTACTCAAATTCTAAATACTCAATTTCATCAAAAGATAAATCAACAAAATTCTCAAAGGACACCATTACAATATATTACACTATTGATGAATATACCCCAAATATTATTTTGAAACAACACCTTAACAATGAAATATATTATTGATGAATATATCCCAAATATTATTTTGAAACAACACCTTAACAATGAAATATATGGAAAGGAATACTTTTGATTTGAATGAAATGAATCTGTTCAAGATCTCTACTTTAATTTCTAGTGATTTTATGAGAATGTGGCAACAATAACTCTAAAATTTTAATTAAATAGTTGTATTCCAAATTGACCAAATAGAAGTCATTCATTTAACATGTGTTTCCTCTTAAGAGGTTAGAGGTTCAAATCCAGAGGGGGGTAGGGTATGTATACCTTTATAGACTTTACCAGTCAAATCGTTGGGTGGAGGGAGGTCCCTTGTCCCAGAAACAAGGGGATCTCATACACCAATTTGGTGTGTTAGCTTGACTGTGACCTTAAAAATAGATTATTATTATTAGTATTATTATAAAACAATAATTCTAAAACGCTAACTTAATAGTTGTATTCCAAATTGACCAAATAAAGGTCATTCATATTTTATGTAAAATCTGAAACAAACCATTTTGTATGAGCTTTGATTAAATATGAGTTAACATGGTCAAAGAGTACTTAATAAATAAATTAAACTCAGTTCTTTTCTTCGGGTCATTAACTTTCAAATGATATCGAAAGGAGATTGATTTTATGTTTGTAAAATGTTTTTATTGATTTTACTAAAGAGATTACGTTTCATTTAGGTTTAAAAGAACGGTTTGAAAAGGTTTTAAAGAGAGCTTCTAATTAAGCTCTAAAACTTTTTAGATCCGATGAAATTCAACCATTTAAAAAGTTGGAACTCCAGCAGTGAATGTTTTGTTGAAATTATTATCATATTTATATTACAATTTATTATCAAATTGTTATTATTACTTTTACAATTTATTATTGAATTGTTATTATTATTTTTTTAGGTTATAAGAAAATTTGTTTATTATCAAATTGTTATTATTATTATTTTTTAGGTTATAAGAAAATTTGAATACCTTTACTCATTTCAAAAACAATATTCATAGTAAACTCTAAAATATGTAAGGTATAAAATTGACCAATTACAACAATACACTATAGTTACCAAGTTCAAATTCGATACTATATTATGGAAATTCAAATTAGCAAATATACATTTAAAGAGTAAACATATATGTTTAACACTATATCCACTTATAAACATATATGATTTTATTCCTACTAATTTGACTATATATCTATGGGTGTTGTCTAGTTGTTCTAGGAAATGTTTTTTTTGGCTGAAATCCTGCGATATAAATTTACAAAAATCACTATTTTTTGTTGATATAAATTTACACGAATCACTATTTTTTGTTATTCAAAATCCGTTATTTACACGAATCACTATTTTTTGTTATTCAAAATCCGTTTCTAAATACAGTAAAGAATTCAACAGGATGAAAAACCCCTAATACACTAGAATTATACAAAGATAATTACTCAAATCTATGAATCTAAGAATTTATCACCAAATTTCGAACAAATATAAAATCGTCATTTTGTAGAAGCTTTAATAGACTACTATATTCTCGTCATTTTCATACTCATCCACTTTCAAATTTAAATAACTCTCAATGGGTCTAGACAATCCAAACACCAAAGGAAACCCTGCCCCTGGTATGTGAGATCCTTCCTTCTCTGCACTTCATGCAACGGAGAGTCTGTCATGTTATTCCTGTGTCTAGTAAATAGATATTGGAAAGGTATCTAGAAAGGGAGCAGCATTGGACTTTTCCTCGACAGTTACAGCTTAGTGATCCATCATCCAGTTGTGTAGTGACAATTATTTGTACTTTAATTAAATTTCTGAATTTTTTTTTTCAATTCTAAAGAATTTGTTAATTATATAATGTACTCATTATGAATTCAAAATATCATTTCAAAGAAATAAATTCATATAACAAATATAACAAATTCCTCTCAATTATCCATGCTAAACTCAATTGATAAATTCTTATTAAATTTATCATAAAATATAACATCATTTTAATATAACAAAATTAACTTAATTTAAAGTAACTTAAATAGTTTATTAACCTTATTAACCTGCTCATATTTATTTATTTCAAATTCCTATTAAATTTATAATCCAACACTTTAAAATTAACTTACTTCATTTAAAACCATCTAAATTTATAACAAATACTTTCAAACAGTATACAATTAAAAGCTTTAAGCTAAAGCTTCTAAGAAATAATGATTTTTTTATGAGATATTTTTCCAACATCAGATGAGAAATTCTTAAATTCATAGATTTGAGTGATTATTTTTTGTATAATCTAAATGTCCCAAAGGTTTGTCATCCTACTGAATCCATTTCTACATTCAAAAATAGATTTTTAACTAACAAAGACATAATTTTAATTAACAGAGACATAATTTTTGAATCTTCTCAGCCACAGAACTTAAGAAGTCGTCAACATACGAATTTGGTGGTGGATTCAGCGCAACAGTAGTTAAATTGAAAGGCAATATGGGTGATAAAATTACGACATGATTTTGTTCGGTTTTTTTTTTTTCAATTTTAGTGACCCGTGCTCCAAACCATATGAACAAATTCCGAAATCCAAGATAATGGTTTTACCGTCTAAATATAACTTAGAACTATAACTGAGGGAGTCCAATCTGATCTGATGAACATAAAAACATTCACATAGACATACAACAATTCACAGGTTCTTCGGTTCATAATATCCCAGTGGCCCTCATATTTTCTAAAGGACTAGCACGAACTTTGCCAATCAAAGCTTTGGATAAAAACTTGAAATCATATTAGATTCTCATTGATCACAGACGAAGAAAAAACCAGAAGAAGTCCAAACAGAAATTTTAATAACATATCAGAGCAGAGTGTTTAATAAAATATTAAGAAGGTGGTACAAAGGTGTAGCGCAGAGGCACACAGAGAATAACAAACAAACTAAATTCACAAGACGTGAACTTTAATCGTAGTCGAAGCTGCAGAAACAAAACAAAAATAAAAATACAGATTAAAATTCTGAATTCAGTGGCATAACCAAAGCATAGAATTAGGCATTTCAATCTGAAACATATGATTGCCAAAACCCACCTCATGTTGTAGCTGGTTTCAACGGTCATGTTGTAGCTGGTTTCAACGGTCTCCCCCCCGAAGGAGTTACCCTTCGGGGTGGAGACCGTTTGCAGATTGTTAACAAGCACAAGGAACTGATACAAATGTTTGGCGAAATTGCAAGAGACGGAATATGCTTTGATAGGTTGAGAAGGGCAGTATTGCATGGCATTTATAGATGGCCGAAGTGGGGCTCCATAGAACCGCCATGATATATTGAGTGCAAAGCACGGGCTGCCCAGAAGAATCTCAATAATGATGGATGTTTGAACGTTGAAATTAGCTACTATCCAAACAACACTTATCCCCATTCAATCGTAGAGTGAGATTCTTTTGTGGGATTGCTCATTTCTACACGGAACTGTCCGAATGATCCAGGTGGATATCGGTGGCCACCCACCTTTTCCAAATGGCTCAAAACAGTTTTCTGGTCATTTTGGCAATTTAGTATTTTTAGCAGGTTTTAACTTTCGGGGCCATTTTGAGAGCCTAAATGAAGGTTTTTCGAGATCGAGGTTCTCAATGATAGCCAAAGGCATAATTGAGCCCCCAAAATGAATCTCCTCGACGATACCTTTCCAACGAGCTATCACACGCCTAAAACGGAGATCGTATGCAAAAGTTACGACCCCGAGAAGTTGATGCACCAACTTACCCAAATGGGGCCCACATGACTTTTGGCGCTTCATCTCCT
>ML781381.1:783918-811113 GCA_009831015.1 Picea engelmannii | reverse complement strand
TAGAAATCGTGTATTACTGTATCTCTGTGTTTATGGTTGCATCTCTGATATATTTCTGTTATATTACTGGATATACGTGATATCTCTGTGCATTTCTTTATTATATCTCCGCTCTCATTTCGTGCTGAAAATAATCCGGATCACTGGATCATCCATTTCTAATCGTCCATAGTGCCCCCACGAAAATCCGATTAAGAGATTTATGTCACGAAAAGTTGCGTAAGAGATTGCAACTGAAACTGAAATTCTTAAGTTGGAAAATATTACATCCTCATAGTAATTTAGATGGGAAGGATAATAATAATCATTCTAATCATTCTTCCTAACCATCCAAATAAACATAATTAATAATTTTTAATTATAAAAAAAATATTAAATTTTTTACAAGTAATTTTTTAATATAAATTTATTGTTATAACTTTATGCACTATGTAGATAGAGGGAAAGTTATAAAACAACAGGGATGAACAAGGTTATGGTGGGCTTAAAACATATCATGAGGAAAGGAAAACCCCTCGGGGAGGGCAAGCCAGAAAGCTCGAGGAAACTCTTGAGGATGGAGAACGCTACAAGGGAAGCAAAAGGGGAAAGAAGTGGTAGAAAGTTGGTAGGAGGAGATTAAAGAGGAGCGGGGCAACAAGGAGATGGAGACTATAGCCGAGGAAGTGGATTGGATTAAAGACACTCACCCTCACCAGGGAGACACTCTTCCACAAAACACTGGAGATGGCATGGATCACCAAAATGCTAATTGGCAAGGTGAAGGCGGAAGGAGATGAGGCATGCAAGGAGGAACAGACGGAGATGAAGCCCTTGCTCAAAGACATACAAGCCCTTGCTGGAAGACATACAACTCAGGGTGGGCAGGTTGGAGACTATGTTCAAAATGTTGGTGGACATAGAAAAAAACCAACAGAGCAAATACCTCACCCAGTGAGGAAAGTAAAGCTCAGACAGGCGGAATGATGGAACATCCCCAGGTTCTCTAACTATGCATTCTTACCGGTTTTCTTATGTTTACAAGTACATACAACTATGCCATGAGTGAGTTAGTAGGAAAAATGTCAGTTACTAACTAAGTTGGTTAGCCTTTTTTTGTTATAAATGCTAGTCTTTGAAAGAAACTATAACTAGTTTAGTTTAGTCTTATGTTACATGTTAAGTCTTTTAAAAGCAACAGTAAAGATGGGATTGGATAGGGCTGGCCTTTAGTCATGGAAAAGATAGTTTGGTGTTTTAGCTATTCTAGTTTCCGCTTGGCAGAACAACAACACCTCATTTTTGTACATTATGAACAAAAGTAATATAGTTTTTTCACTGACTTACAAAAAAAAAAAACTCTACCCATCATCAAGGACAAGATAAGCTCACTGATTAGAAAAAAGTATGCTCCAAGGTAGAATTTAAAGCTAAGCTCAAAGAACACATGGCTAACACAAACCACAATCAATAGCCAAATGAGTTATTGGGAACACTCATTTAAATCTAAGCATCTAATTTGCTTTAACCAAACCAAAATTTTGGCCACATCGCCACATTAATTCCAGAAAATCTCAAAATTGAAAAGCACCCCATAAATTTAATCATGAATATGGCTACAATCCTTTAAAGGCTCAAATAACACATTGTTAAAATAAACCAGAACCTGATGGCCAAATCACATATTGTTGAACACTCTAAATCTAAACATTTAATTTGCTTAGACCAAACCAAAATTTTGGTCACAACACCACATTATTTCTTAGAGAAACTCTGAAAATAGATAAACACCTCACATTCATCCAATCATAGAAACCAGGCATACATTATCTTGATCATTGATCCTCCTTTTATCCTTTATTAATTTATTTATATTTTTCTCCTATTCCATTTTGACAAATAAAAAAAAACTTTGGAATGTCTTTTTCATACCATATCCTTTTAATCTTCTTTAATACATATATCTCTTTATTTGTTGCTCTATTCTCCTTAAATTATTTGTTATTTTATTTTTATTTTCAAAATTGGGTTAGTTTCAACGACTATTTTCTGTTTTTCAACTCTTTAAATTTTATATTAAAACATATTTTTTTCTAATAAATCAGTTTATCTTGTCTCTCATGGGTGTACTGCCTAATCTAAAAGTTGGACATTTCTAAACTATCTACACAATTTAAGTCATAAAAATTATACCAATTATCACAAAATGTAAAAACACACATGTATTACCCACTCTAAAAAAATTGGACATTTAAAAACTATACACCATTTAAATCCAAAATAATTGTACAATTATCGCCCAAAATGTTAAAAACAATATAAATTTATTTAACTTAAACTTTATTAAAAATTTAAAAATATATTGATAAAAATAAATTAAATTTTAATTTATTAATCCTCGATAAAGATACATTTAAATTTATGTGGATAATTTATTATATTTAACCATAAATTTCAACCAAGCTACTATCTTGAACTAGGAATTATTTTTCTATTCAATTATTGGATGATTCGGTCATTATCAAATGAAATGATTTAGTCGTTATCAATCTTAGTAGATATTGTTTAGGATTGTAACCGGATCTTTCCTTCCTTTTGTGAAAGGAAAGGTGATTCGAATTTAACGTTATGCGAAATGGTGGCCCTTGGTACAACTATATATTTATTTTCTTTTTATACGATATACATCTTCCTTAGAGTGTTTTTTATGCTTCGTTAATTTATATAAAATGGATTTCCATGAGGGGTGAGTGATAATTGAAAAGTCACGTTCATGATATTATCACTATTTTAAATAAGTATCATTATTTTAAACAAGTGTTGTATGGGAGTGTAGTTCCCGGCAGTTTGGAATGAGAATAAATGCACAGGTATGGGGGAATAAGTAGCAAAGGCAAATGGAAACTGCAGCGGACAGTGGCAAGCAGCATGAAGTGCAAGTGGTATCCATCCAGAAAATGACACGTGGATCCTAGAGCAATTTTGGCATTGAAACCATTTAGTTCCTGAAAGTATTTTCAATTTTTACTATTACCAATAGTACAACAGACAGATACAAAAGAGCACAGATATCCCCATCACGTGTAACTTGATAGACTTGCCATGTTTGAAATTTATGTTCCTACCTTGTATGTTTTATCTCTTTAATGTATTTATGAAATTAATTCACAATGATCTCTGTATACTTCCAACTAGCTTTCATCCCAATATTTAGAGTTAAGTATAGTTTCCATAGTCGCTTCTTTAATTTTTCCCATGGACAAATTACGCAACATCCATTTCATTCTATTAAATAGATCATGGCTTGTGTGTCTCTATATGTGTTAGGATAAATAAAGTTATATGCAGTGGCAAAGAAACAAATATATATATTTTTTGAAGATTCTTTGATCTTCTTATGTGACTTCTATGTTTGCGAGATTTTTTTTATATATTGTGAGAGGTTGATCTACAATTTCTCTCTAGGAAGAGGGCATCTTTGTATAGTGGAACAAGCTGAAGAGAAATGGCAGACTCATATCACTATAGAATTAGTGGAAACAATTTTGTCAAATGAAACAAAAGTCAAGGAGAAGACCAATACAACAAAGGATATTTTTGAAAAATTCAAGGAGAAGTTGAAAAAGGATTAAGTGGCTCAAGACAAGCCAGAGGTGAGTGTTGGGGGCTTGTTGGACAAACATTTTGGATGAGAATAACTAATTTTTGGGAACTTCTCCATAGCATAGGAAAGAGTAAAATATAAGACTGGTGTGTGCGGAAAGGGCGAGCAGTTCAACAAAAAAGTAGGGAAAAACAACAGTTCAACAAAAAATCATGGAAAACAACAAATCGTTGCTAAAGAAGGAAAAACGGTTATGACCCATTAGTGTATTTTGGGATAAGTTGTTATTAGGGTTTTTAGCCCTAATTCTATGTATAAATATGTGAAGGTTTGGGGAATATGGGGTTGGCTACTGAGAGGAAGAGATTAGGTTTCTCATGATTGATGAAAAGAATTACACATAAATAAACTTGCATTGTAGAGTGGTTAGGAAGGTTTGGGTATTACAATATGTTGTATCTTTTGCAAGCAAAGTACGCAAGCCTGAGATGATTATTGCATGAATACTAATATAAGAAGCCAATTGTTGTGGACGTAGACCAAGGATTGGGTGAACCACGTTAAAATCATGTGTTTACTGTGTCTGTTGCTGTGATTATTAGTGGATGTTATGTTTATGCATGATTAGTATAGATCCGTTTAATGTGATGTCCCGTCCCCAAGATTAGGCCAGCAGGGAGTGACTTAGTAGTCTATAGGTTCCCGTAGACTATAGTCAAGCACAAACAGGGAACCGGATGGAGAAATAAGGAGGAATTGAGGCTAAATGATAAATTAAGCCAAAATACTTAGGAAAAGTCACTTAAGCCTAAGTCAACAGAGAATTAGAACGAAAAGGTGATAAGGGTGCGACTTAGTTGACAAATAATTCACTTAGGAGGAAAGGCGCCTAGGTTAAGTGATGTCAACGAAGAATTAGGTCGGGGAAGATATAAAGAGAGGAATTTGACCTAATTCCTCATTATGCATTGTTATGATTTGATGTTGAGAGCTTCCAGAGGAGGAGGAGAGCCGACCTTATTGTTTTGTGGATTCTGGAGGAAACCACCACCCTTGATCGGTTTCGGTATTGAGAGACACACCCTAGCCCATTGGAGATACCATCCATGTATTTCATCGTTCATTTCAGGAGTATTCAGTGTGGAGGGCGCAACTTAGCCAAGGAGGGCGCAAGCTATTTGGGAGATTCAGAGATCTGCAGTAGACCGTGGTCCCGATTGCAGATTCATTCCGACCCAGTAGATATCCAGCCAGGGCACTTCCATTGAACCATTCACCATCAGATTTCGACAGTGGAATCTTGCAGAGCGACCCATACAGCTGTTTAGGGCGCAGTCATTCCGGACATACGTTTGGCCTTGCATGCAGGGGTTTCCTATCCCATTTCATTATTGGACGAGACAATCGTTCTGAGCTACATAGCGGCAGATTCCAACGGTGGAATCCATTGGGGAGCATTCAGTACCCAAGGAGGGGCGCAAACCCCCCAGGGGTTCAGATCTAGTGTCGTAGAGGTCTGTTCTGAGTTCCGTCAGACATTATTTCCAGTGCAGAGGCCAGGGCGAGTTCATTCTAACCAGTAGATCTTCTTCATCCTCACTATTGTAATAAAGTTGTTCTTTTAGCTCTTGATCACTGTCCTCATCAGTAAAACCTTCATCATTATGATTTTCATGAGGTGCATGTTATGTTGATTCTTCATTGCAACAGTCTTCAAAAAGAAGTTCATCTTTGAAAATGTTTCTATAGCGATAATGAAAACATGCATGGAATTGTTTTAGAGAAGTAATACTTCTAGGAGGTAAAGATTTGTACCATTGTCATGCATCTCCTACCAAGGAAAACATAAACATTTTCATTAATACATCTTCATGAACAATACCTAGTTGATGCATATATTGATGAAAAGCTATCAAATGCTCAGTTGGACTATCTCCATCATCCTCTCTGAATATGGGAAGACGGTCTCCCCATTCCTCTATGTGTGGGACAAGATTTGAAAATCCAAGTACTGCTAAGAAAATAAAATGTGAAAACCTTGCAATTATCCAAGAAGCAAATGAACTTGACATCTTGAAATAAGTGGAGTCTCCAATGAATCATATGGATTCTTCACAACATGGAGTCGTTGGGTGAATAATACTCAAAGAACCTACATGTGTCTTCTTATGTTCACCATAAAAAATCAGATATGTTCAATGTCATACTCGCAGAAAAGATGAGTCTTTCAAATCCATTCCCCAACAACGATGCAAAATATATGTTGTTCTTGAGATTGTTTTAGGCTCAAAGAAAAATGTCAAGGCATCTCACAGTAATAATTCAATTGATTAAAATAAGTCGGTGAGCGTGAGCGCCTAGGGTTTGTCGTGAGCGCCTAGAGTTCGTTTACGCAGCCAGAGCCGGCCATGGCCGCTCTAGGGGGCGGGGATTCGGCCCCTCCCCCTCCGAGCTCAGAAGAGGACGCGTTCAGGAAGCTGATTTCCAGCGGAGCCAAGCGCAAGACCCCTTCTACTGTTCAAAATTCATAAAAAAGCTAGATGAAATCCCAGAAATCGCCCTCCAGGAGACGCAATCGATCAAGATAGACCTGGCTCTCTCTGAGAGAGGGCTGGTAGGCCAGTTTATGGGACTTTGGCCCTCAGCAAAAACCACCGATGCCTGGGTCCAAAGGAACTGGAAGCCCCACCTTAAGCAAGGAGTTACCCGCTACCCTTTGAGCAGTGGATTTTTTCTCTTCGAATTTATAAACAAGGAAGATAAGGATCTTATTTTCAGAAATGGACCATATTTTATGGGAACCCAGGGGTTGTATCTGAACCGCTGGACCCCGGACTTCGATCCCATGGTGGAACTGCCAAAGGAGGTACCTATTTGGGTCAGGCTCCCCAACTTGCCGGTTCACTGCTGGAGCTATGATGCTCTGCAAAAGATAGGGAATGGAATAGGGAAATTCATTGATAAGGCAGACAACAAGTCCATATACAACTGCACTAGGATATGTGTTGAAGTGGATCTTGAGGTAGGGCTCCTGGAGGCGATGAAGCTTACTGTGGGCAACTGGTCTCACTACCAGAAACTCGATTATGAACACCTTCCCTTCAAGTGCAGAACCTGTCAAGAGCACGGACACTTCCAGAGGAATTGCCCAAAGAACCAAAGCCCAGGAAAGGAAGATGTTGATGGTTGGAAAAAGGTCAAGAAAAGCAAACCAGGTCCTAAATCCAAAGATCCAAGGCCAGAGCAGGCGATCCTACCTTCATCTTCAAATCCAAACCCTCAGAAGGTTCCTCCAAAAGAAGGGGCTAACAAGACAAAAGAAACCCTGAAAGAGCCATTCATTATAGTCTCTCAGTCCCCGCCAGCTCCAGAAAATCCGATTCCGGTCAATGAAACCCCGCCAGCAAATGAACCCATGAAGTCGGATGAGGAGCACAATCCTTTAGAATCCGAAATGGGCGCATATACAGATGAGGGGGCCACGGAGACCAGCAGTTCTGTTGGAACCCCTGAGAAGGCCCCTAGAGGAAGGAAACCAGAGAGGAAAAAAAGGGAGGAGAAATATTACAGGGACGTTACTGCAGGATTTCATCATACCATCCCGACTATGATAGAAACCAGATCTTCAAAAAAAGGCAAGGCTTCGAAAGGAGCCACCCCCCCCCCTCTAGTTCTTAATGCTTTACATCTCCTGGAATTGCAGAGGGTTGGGAAGTAAACTAAAAGAAGAAGTTGTCAAGGATATAGTCAGAATGACTTCCCCGGATGTACTTCTGATCCAGGAGATGAAGATGGAGGAGCCTGAGACCTTCCAAGCTAGTAAAAATTTCTGGAAAAAAGGAGCAGGTAGAGCCGCTAGCGCCAGGGGAGCTTCAGGAGGTCTAGCCACCTTCTGGAACTCCTCAATGCTAGACCTGATCAAAGAACATAGCACCATCCACTAGCTATTCACGAAGTTGTTACACCACGAATCGAGACATCAGGTTAGCCTCTTTAATATTTACGCTCCGGTTCTTTTATCGAAAAAAAAAAGATTGTTGGGAATCTCTGAATAATTTCCTTGCTACTAACCATCATGAGAATCTCATTCTTGCCGGAGATCTGAATGTCACCCTAGCCCTCTCTGGAAAAAAAGGAGGAACACCCGTAAGAGACCCTGCACAGGAGTGGGTTGAAGACATTATGCTGGATTGGGATCTGGAGGATATCAAACCCAGCAAAGGAAATTTCACCTGGAACAACAAAAGAGTGGGGCCGGGGCACATTGAGCCCGCTTAGACCGCTTCCTGGTTCACTCTTCCTTTTTAACCCTTGGACTTCTCGCCTCGTCTGAAATCCTGCAAGCATGCACCTTGGATCATAAGCCCATCTCCCTTTCCATAATCCCTGGAGAAAACCTGGGACCGATCCCCTTTCACTTCAGCCCTCTATGGGTCTCCTCGGAAGGTTTCCTCGAGCTGGTATCGGAGTCCTGGAAGAAGAGTGTCTCGGGATCACCTTTCTTCATTTGGGAAGAGAAACTAATAAGGCTCAAAGTGGATCTCAAAAACTGGGCAAAGAACCTACCCTCCCCTTTGCAGGAAAGGAAAAAAGCCCAAAGGGCCCTGGAGATTCACCAACGTCATATGGAGTCTGCCCCGGTCACCCCAGCGATGTTGAACGACGAGTTGGAGCTGCAAAAGAACCTTCACAAAGCTCTTAGAAGAGAGGAAGAGTGTTGGCGAGTAAAGTCGAGAAGTCTCTGGCTCCAAGCAGGAGACAAAAATACTTCTTTCTTCCACAAGCAGGCAGAATCCCGAAAAAATCAGAACTTAATCAGAGAGATCCAATCTCAGGGGCAAATCTTCAAAAAATTTGAGGAGATCAAACTTGCAGCCTACTCCTTCTATAAAAATATGTTTACTAAAGAGCTGGAGGCCCCTACTAGACCATATATCTATCCTCTCACGGTGGTCCCCAAGCTGATAAATGAAGATGACAACCGTTGGTTGACAGCCCCTATCACGACAGAGGAGATCAACAAAGCTCTCCAAGCTATGAACCCGGATAAATCCCCCGGGCCTGATGGTTTCATGGCCAGGTTCTATATAACCTGTTGGGATATCATCCAAAAAGATCTAGTCAAAATGGTGAGGAAATCTCAGAACTGTAGCAAAATTGGAGGGAGCACCAACTCCTCCTTTCTAGCTTTAATCCCCAAAGAGAAAGGTGCCCAAATCTTTTCAAGATTCCGTCCTATTTCACTTTGTAACACGGGGTACAAAATTATCACCAAAGTAATAGCAAACAGAATAAAAAAAGTCCTCCACAAGATCATCCCGGAGAACCAGGGGGGCTTCATCCAGGGGAGACAAATCCAGGGCAATATTATCCTTGTGCAAGAGGCTATCCACTCAAGCTGTCAAAGGAAGGAGAAAGGAATGTTAGTCAAGCTGGATCTGGCAAATGCCTTTGACAGAGCCCGGCTGAATTTCCTCTTTGTTGTGATGCTCAAGATGGGATTCCACCCACATTTGGTTCACTGGATTAGGGCCTGTATAGCAGGGCCGTAGATCGCCCCCCTGGTCAATGGCAGACCGACCGATTTTTTCCAAGCCTCAAGGGGACTTAGACAGGGCTGCCCCCTGTCCCCCCTGCTCTATGCCATTCAAGCATCTATGCTAAGTTTTCAACTAAATAAGAGCATGCAGCAACGCACCTTAATTGGCCTCTCAATTTCTCCTAGAGTTGTGAGAATTAATCATGCTCAATTTGCCGATGATACACTCCTTCTGGGCCAAGCCAACCTGTCCACTGCAAGATCACTCAAGAAAGAATTGGATGACTACACTGAAATTTCAGGCAGCGAAATAAGTTTGAGAAAGAGTAAAATTTATGGCTGGAACTGCCATCCTATAGAAATGATTGGTATTTCCAGGGTGCTGGAAATGGAAGGAACTTCAACGTGGGAGTATATTAAATATTTAGGAATCCCGCTAGTCAAAGCAGCCCCCAGAAGTAACCTGTGGCTACCTCTGTTGGACAAGATGAAAGCCAGGATCTCGGCCTGGGGAGCAACCTGGCTGAACAAAGCAGGGAAATTAATCCTCATAAATTATGTTCTCACCTCTCTTCCTGTCTACCAGGCCTCCATTCTCCTTGCCCCGAGAGGATTTGTGAGAGACTTAGACAGCATCTTGAGAAAATTTCTTTGGGAAGGGGGAAGGAATGAGGGGAAAAAAATGCACCTAGTCAGCTGGGATAAGGTAAAAGCCCCCAGGATGGAAGGTGGGCTGCAAGTAAGAGATGTGGCCACTCAGAATCTGGCCATGGGAGGTAAGATACTCTGGAAGATGATAAGAGGTAAAACCACTTGGAGCTCCAAAGCTCTAAGGATTAAATATTTATGTGGTCACAAAGAAAGGTGCCTTGAGCGCCCCCCCTTGACTATAAAAGGCTCTCCCATCCTTTCTCTCTGCCTTAAGGCTCTTGATTTGATTACCTCAAAGCTTTTTTGGATCCCGGGGAATGGTAGAAAAATCAAGTTTTGGGAAGACTCTATATTAGGACAGACCCCTTTAAGTCTTCTGGAAGGGATGGAAAACATCAAGAGTTGGCTCCATTCCAATAGCAAAGTCACCCTATGGGACCTATCAGCTTGGAACCAGGGCGGCTCTTGGCTTAAGTGGGATTTGGGGGACTATTCGCAGCACTTAGAAACTGAAGCTCAAACCCTCCTGGATTCCCTTCAAGGGTGCTCCCCCTCCTCGGCCAGGATGAAGGACAAAAGAGGCTGGGGGTCTTCGTCTAGCAGTTACTCAGCTGCAGCTGGTTATTCAGCCCTGCAAGCAATCCCTTGGGTAGCCCCTGACCCCTCGGTGTGAAGAAATCTCTGGCTGCATCCCTCCCTTCCCAAAATAGATCTCTTCTACTGGTCCCTTCTGCACAATAGTATCCTTTCTTGGGAAAACCTCTCAAAAAGAGGCTGGGAAGGGCCCTCTCGATGCCCTCTCTATGCTTGTCATGTTGAAACCTCTGTCCACCTCTTTCTCCTCTGCCCCTTTGCTCGGGAACTTTGGCTTCTCACTCTTGGCCAGTTGAATGTGCCCCTCCCTTCTTCAGTCACCTCTCTGTTTACCTCCTCGGTCAATTTGGCTCCCTTCTCTTTTACCAATTTGAATCTGCTAAAGCATTGCTGGATGTGGGTGCCGAAAGTAGTCTGTTGGAAACTGTGGCTAGAGCGAAACAGCAGGATCTTCAGGGATATAGCAGGGACGCCGGCCCAAACTGCACTCAAAGTGAAAGCGATTTTGGGAGATCTGGTAGCCTCAAATAATACTATCACCAACGAAGTAACCCCGAACAAAGTTGAGTATGTCTGGTTCCATGAGCTTGATCCCTCCCTCCTGGCCAGAACCAAGCAAATTTCCAAACACTAGTCCCCTTGGGAAATTAGGCTGGAGGAACAAGAGTTTTTAAAGTGGAGATCCTCTTTGGAGAAGCATATCCTGCAGGTGGATGGGGCTTCGAAAGGGAATCCCGGGCCCGCTGGAAGTGGAGGGGTCCTACTTGACATATCAGGGAAAATTGTACTCAACTTTTCCTGGGGGCTGGGTCTGAACACCAATAATACAGCTGAAATTTTAGCAATCTGGCAAGGGCTTTCTCAGGCCAGAAGGTTATCAATTACGAATTTGGCTGTCATAGGGGACTCTAGAATCTTTATCCACGCTCTCAATCAGAGGAAGGCTCCCAAAAACATGGGCTTGGATCACTATTATAGGAAGGTTCTAGTCCAGATGAAATATTTCGAAGAGGTGAAGTTCTACCACATCCTCAGGCATCTTAATCAGCTGGCAGACCACGAAGCGAACAGAGGCACCTCTCTGGGCAAGGGAGTCATCAACGTAAATGGAGTTGAAAATCATGAACCAATCCCTTAGAGTCTGGGGAGAAGGAACCATCTGGAGTGCTCCTGTCAGAAAATGCAGATGTCTGAAATTTGCCAGGAAGGAATCCAAAGTGCAGGCGCGAAGGAACATTTGCTGAAACAGTGTTGTATCATATGCTGAAACACAGTGCTGTAACTTATGCTGAAACACATTGCTAGAACAAATGTTGAAACACAGTGCTGGAACAGATGCTGAAACACAGTGCTGGAACTTATGCTAAAACAGTGCTGGAACATATGTTGAAACACAGTGTTGTAACAGCTGAAACATAGTGCTGTAACATATGCTGAAACACAGTGCTGGAACAGATGCTGAAACACAGTGCTGGAACTTATGCTGAAACAGTGCTGGAACTTATGCTGAAACAGTGTTGCATCATATGCTGAATCATAGTGCTGGAACATATGCTGAAACAGTGCTGGACCATATGATGAAACACCGTTGTTACAATTGTCGAAACAGTGCTGAGACATATGCTGAAACAGTGCTGAGACTTATGCTGAAACAGTGACTGGAGATTCGACAATTAAATTTAATCCAGTTCTTTTAGAAGACGTACAGGAACTAGTTCAGTTCACTAATCTATAGCTTTAGAAGTAGAATGGTTCAGAAAGATAGGCCCGAAGATATTCGAGGCCATTTTGTAATCAAATATGTGGCTAGTCCACCCCATTAATATAATCTATAACCGTTTCTGTAAAAAAAAAAAAAAATCAATTGATTAAAATGGCATTTTAATGCCTTAATTAATCTGAGTCTTCAATGAATATAAACAAAAAATAAAGAGGCTTTATCTCATTCATAAAGTTCATCAAAATATTAAAACATGAAAGGTAGAATGAAAGAAAACAAAATTGAAAGGGGAGCAAGGTATTCAATACAAATAAATCTTACTCCTTCAATGGAGGAAATAACAACAAACTTATCTATATCATGAAATTACTTGAAATTATAAGCAAGAATGTCAAAGGACATGTCTTATTTTACTCACAATAAAACAAAGGATATTTTGTATTTCAAACAATGTTTTTAAATCTTACTACAATTGAGGTTGTACCAAGTTGCATCAACTATGACATAAAAAAAATGGACAGAAGCAAATGTTTTATGAAAATATAGAGAACAAGTAACAGGAAAATTGTTTTATATGGATTTATTGTGAATAAGCCTTCCCAAATGATTTGAAATTACATGAACAGGCCCTGGAACCTCATGCATAGTGTAACATTTTAGACTATGGGACCTTGCTTTACTAGATCGGCCTTTCCTAAACATACAACTTCAATAATCAAACCCAATGTCTGGTGACCCAACATGACATGGTGTGTTGGCATCACCACAAACACATGGCACTCCCTTATCAACCCCTGTTGTCATTGATGTGGTAGAAAGACATGCCACATGTCACATGGTTTAATACAATGTCCTGTGTATAATGTGGGTACCACATATACACGTGGCATGAATTCATTTGTTCTGACAAGTGTTGCACTAGCAAGTTGATGTGGCATGCAAAGTTGTTCACCAGACTGGAAGGGTGTCATGGAAGGTAGCATAGAAAAGGTCTGGTGATCCAATATCCGATGGCTTGACATGATGTCATATTGGATCAGATAGAATGATGGTAATGTGAAGTATTACGTCAAGGAGTCAGTGGTCTGGTATGACATAGCAGTGTTGGCGTATCTCGTATCGAAAGGGGATCATATAAAATATTTAGAAAAGGTTTGACAACCCAGTGTTGATGTCCCAACATGACGTGGCACCTCCTGGTTGGTTGCATACATCAGTTGACATATGTCAATCCTTGGATGTCAGAAGAGTTCAGGATTCACTCTTTCAATTTGTTCAGTTGTTTGAGATCCAAAAATATCTCAGTCGTTGATTTAATATGTACCAGATCTTATCTCTATGGTTGATCTATAACCTGATCGATTATAATTTGGACTATCCATTAGAGTGCTCCATCGAAGAGAATAAGAGTCGTCGATCTCAAGTGCACAAACCAAAATTGGCTAAGGCCTTGACAAGGTCATGCTAACGTCAGTATTGAAACATGTCCATTTCCCATTGGTCCATGTTGGCTCTAAGGTGTCTGATATGTATCTAACATGTGTCACTCATTTTTTATGTGTTGAATTATATATCCATTAGGTTTCTTGTGTCCATGTGGCAATCAATGATTAGTCCTGGTAATGCTTTGCTAGCATGTTGACATGTCATCCGGACAAAAAACACTACGAAGCATAAGAGTAAATCTAGATCGTTGATCAGTCTCTTTTGACACGGGCCTGGGATCAAATCCAAGCCATTTATCGGTGGGCACCTTTCAGAGGTGTTGAGACTATGGGACTCTGACAAGGGACTCAGAGTCTGCATCTCGACTGTCCATCAGAGGTGTTGAAGAAAAATGAAGGTCGTTGATCTAGTCAAAGTTGAAAATGCAATTCGACTAAGGAAAAACTGCATGTTGATGTCATCAAGGACACTTTTCAATCAACTGTTGTTTTTTGGGAAGGAAGCCTTGTATTGCTTTAATTGTCGATTTAATCGTCCATTAGATCTGTACCATTAGTCGACTAGAACCCATCGGACTAACTGAAAGTTAAAACGTGAGAGAGAGTCCAATGACGAGATTCCGATGATTGACAGGAATCGTCGATCTGCAAGACCATGATTTCCAACTATCGATTTTGGGTGCACGATCTTTTTTAGACGAGGAATTCTTAAATCCATTTATTTACTCCTTTGGAGGATCACAAATAAACCTGCAAGAAATATACAGAAAACTTTAAAGCATATAAAATTAAAAGCTCCATCTAAGTACAAAGCACTTGTTTTGAATGCCTACAACATATTACAATGTAAAAAAAATTATAAATAAAATGATAGATTTTAATATATATTTAAAGTATTTAAGTAAATAATTGTTTCTTCTAATTATAATAAAACTCAATTTTACTCAAATTCTAAATACTCAATTTCATCTAATATTCTAGAATTTCAAAATATCAAAAGATAAATCAACAATTCTCAAAGGACACCATTACAATATATTACACTATTGGTGAATATATCCCAAATTTTATTTTGAAACAACACCTTAACAATGAAATATATGGAAAGGAATACTTTTGATTTGAATACAATTCACAGGTTCAAATCCAAGGAGGGTAGGGTATGTATACCTTCATAGATTTTACCAGTCAAATCACTGGGTAGAGGGAGATCCCTTATCCCAGAAACAAGGGGGTCTGATACACCAATTTAGTGTGTTGGCTTGGCCGTAACCTTAAAAATAAATTATTATTATTATTATTATAAAACAATAATTCTAAAATGCTAATTTAATAGTTGTATTCCAAATTAACCAAATAGAGTTCATTCATATTTTATGTAAAATCTGAAACAAACCATTTTCTATGGACTTTGATTAAATATGAGTTAACATAGTGAGAGAGTACTTAATAAATAAATAAATTAAACAAAGTTCTTTTCTTCGGGTCATTAACTCTCAAATTATATCGAAAGGAGATTGATTTTATGTTTGTAAAATGTTTTTATTGATTGTATTAAAGAGATTACGTTTCATTTAGGTTTAAAAGACCGGTTTGAAAAGGTTTTAAATAGAGCTTCTAATTAAGCTCTAAAACTTTTTAGATCCGATGAAATTCAACCATTTAAAAAGTTGGAACTCCAGTAGTGAATGTTTTGTTGAAATTATTATCATATTTATATTACAATTTATTATCAAATTGTTATTATTACTTTTACAATTTATTATCGAATTTATTATCAAATTGTTATTATTATTATTATTTAGGTTATAAGAAAATTTGAGTATCTTTGCTCATTTCAAAAACAATATTCATAGTAAACTCTAAAATCTGTAAGGTATAAAATTGACCAATTACAACAATACACTATAGTTACCAAGTTTAAATTCGATACTATATTATGGAAATTTAAATTAGCAAATATATATTTAAAGACTAAACATATATGTTTAACACTATATCCACTTATAAATATATATGATTTTATTCCTGCTAATTTGACTATATATTTATGGATGTTGTCTAGTTGTTTTAGGAAATGTTTTTTTTGGCTGGAATCTTGCTATATAAATTTACAGGAATCACTATTTTTTGTTGTTCAAAATCCATTTCTAAATGCAATAAAGAATTCAACAAAATAAAAAACCCCTGATGCACTAGGATTATACAAAAATAATTATTCAAATCTACAAATCTAAAGATTTATCACCAGATTGAATGTACCTGAAAAAAATCGTCATTTCGTAGAAGCTTTAATAAACTACTATATTCCATTTCGTAGAAGCTTTAATAAACTACTATATTCTCGTCATTTTCATACTCATCCACTTTCAAATTTAAATAACTCTCAATGGGTCTAGACAATCCAACCACCAAGGGAAACCGTGCCCCTTGTATGTGAGATCCTTCCTTCTCTGTACTTCATGCAACGGAGAGTCTGTCATGTTACCTGTGTCTGGTTTAGTAAATAGATATTGGAAAGGTATCTAGAAAGGGAGCAGCATTGGACTTTTCCTCGGCAGTTACATCTCAGTGATCCATCATCCAGTTGTGTAGTGACAATTATTTGTATTTTAATTAAATTTCTGAATTTTTTTCTTCAATTCTAAATAATTTGTTAATTATATAATGCACTAATTATGAATCCAAAATATCATTTCAAATAAATAAATTTATATAACAAATTTTTCTCAATCACCCATGTTAAACTCAATTGACAAATTCTTATTAAATTTATCATAAAATATATCATTTTAATATAACAAAATTAACTTAATTTAAAGTAACTTAAATAGTTTATTAACCTGCTCATATTTATTTTTTTCAAATTCCTATTAAATTTATAATCCAATACTTTAAAATTAACTTACTTCATTTAAAACCATGTAAATTTATAACAAATACTTTCAAATAGTATACAATTAAAAGCCTTAAGCTTAAGCTTAAGCTTTTAAAAAATGATGATTTTTTTAGGAGATATTTTTCCAACATCAGATGAGAAATTCTTAAATTGTAGATTTGAGTGATTATTTTTATATAATCTAAATGCTTTAAAAGTTTTTCATCCTGCTGAATCCATTTTTACATTCAAAAATGGATTTTAAACAACAAAAAAAAAAAATAGTAATTTTTGAACTAACAGAGACAGAGACATAACCTCAGAAACAGTAATTTTTGAAGTAACAAAGACATAATTTTTAAATCTTCTCAGCCACAGAACTTAAGTAGTCAACATACGAATTTGGTGGTGGATTCAACGCAACAGTAGTTAAATTGAAAGGCAATATGGGTGATAAAATTCCGACATGATTTTGTTAGGCTTTTTATTTTTCAATTTTAGTGACCCATGCTCCAAACCATATGAACAAATTCCGAAATCCAAGATAATGGTTTTACCGTCTAAATATAACTTAGAACTATAACTGAGGGAGTCCAATCTGATCTGATGAACATAAAAACATTCACATAGACATACAGCAATTCCCAGGTTCTTCTGTTCATAATAGCCCAGTGGCCCTCATATCTTCTAAAGGACTAGCACGAACTTTGCCAATCAAAGCTTTGGATAAAAACTTGAAATCATATTAAATTCTCATTGATCACAGACGAAGAAAAAATAGAAGAAGTCCAAACAGAAATTTTAATAACATATCAGAGCAGAGTGTTTAATAAAATATTAAGAAGGCGGTACAAAGGTGTAGCGCAGAGGCACACAGAGAATAACAAACAAACTAAATTCACAAGACGTGAATTTTAAGAGTTCACCCTGCTGAGGGGTTCTGCATGACACATTCAACTGAGTTGTTATTCAACTGCAGACCCCCTCAGCATCACACAATAAACCACAATACTTATTTTATATCTATAATTATGTAGCAAGTCTTTTATGGCCTCCATGATCACTTGTGGCAGGTGCAGTCGTTGCACTTGCAGCCTGGTCCGCATTTGCAGTCGTTTTCTGCACCCACAGTTTCCATCTCGTAGTCGAAGCTGCAGAAACAAAACAAAAGAAAAATACTACAGATTAAAATTCTGAATTCAGTGGCATAACCAAAGCATAGAATTAGGCGTTTCAATCTGAAACATATGATTGCCAAAACCCACCTCATGTTGTAGCTGGTTTCAACGGTCTCCACCCCGAAGGAGTTACCCTTCTTGCTGCCATCATTAATAGCAGTAGCACACACAGGAAGAAATGTTAGCCATGGACAACTAAAACATTCAAATTACCATCAGGAGACAAAACTGTAAAATTGAATTATGATAAGAAAAGAGGAGAAAAGGACTTACGTGCACTGGCTTTTGTCAGCGCAGTCACAGTTTCCGCAGCCAGAAGACATGTTTGCAGATTGTTAACAAGCACAAGGAACTGATACAAATGTTTGGCGAAATTGCAAGAGACGGAATATGCTTTGATAGGTTGAGAAGGGCAGTATTGCATGGCATTTATAGATGGCCGAAGGGGGGCTCCATAGAACCGCCATGAAAAAACACACAATAATGAAAACCAGACGAGTGGTGGAAACTCTTCGAAGTGGGTCAGGCATTGAGTGCAGAGCACGGGCTGCCACGGGAAAGCCCAGAAGCATCTCAATAATGATGGATGTTTGAACGTTGAAATTAGCTAACCCTTATCCCCTTTCAATCGTAGAGTGCGATTCTTTTGTGGGATTGATCATTTCTATACGGAACTGTCTGGATCATCCATTTCTAATTGTCCACAGTGCCCCCACGAAAATTCGATTAAGAGATTTATGTCACGAAAAGTTGCGTAAGAGATTGCAACTGAAACTGAAATTGGAAAATATTACGTCCTCACAGTAATTTAGATGGGAAGGATAATAATAATCACTTTTCATAACCATCTAAATTAGCACAGCCACAAGTCACTTGTGGCAGGGGAACGTAGAAATAATCTAGCCATGGGCATTAAATAACTGCAGAACCCTGTGCATTAAATAACCAACCGGGTAAGAGTTTTAGGCAGGAAAATCTTGCCCAGTAAATAATAGTTGGAGTAAAAATCGTGGCTAGTAAATTTGGGTCTTTTAGAAAATGAAACTTTAAATCACTCAGAGGTGGCAATCAGCTAGCCATCATAGTAAATTTTAAATATGATTTAAGTAAAAGTAAAAAAATAAACATGTAAACAGATGTCTTTATAATATTGAGGAAGTTAGTGATTGAAATCACAATCATTGATTTATTGGGATGACTAAGAATATTCCAACAATATTTAATATTGTCCATACAAAACTGATTAAGTACTAAAAACATATTAAATGTGTCCATTGTCAATAGGTATATGCCTTTCGGCTTAATAAACATAATTAATAATTTTTAATTATAAAAAAAAAAATATATATATATATATATTTACACGTAATTTTTTAATATAAATTTATTGTTGTAACTTTATGCACTATGTAGATAGAGGGAAAGTTATAAAACACCAAGGATGAACAAGGTTATGGCGGGCTTAAAACATGCCATGAGGAAAGGAAAACCCCTCGGGGAGAGCAAGCCAAAAAGCTCGAGGAAACTCTTGAGAATGGAGAATGTTGCAAGGGAAGCAGTGAGGATGTACCAAGCTTCAGTCTCGCAAAAGGGGAAAGAAGTGGTAGAAAGCTGGGAGGAGGAGATTAAAGAGGAGCGAGGCAACAAGGAGATGGAGACTATAGTCGAGGAAGTGGATTGGATTAAAGACACTCACCCGCACCAGGGAGACACTCTTCCACAAAACATTGGAGATGGCATGGATCACCAAAATGATAATTGGCAAGGTGAAGGCGGAAGGAGATGAGGCATGCAAGGAGGAACACACGGAGATGAAGCTCTTTCTTGAAGACATACAAGCCCTTGCTCGAAGACACACAACTCAGGGTGGGCGGGTTGGAGACTATGTTCAAAATGTTGGTGGACATAAAAAAAAACCAACAGAGCAAATTGGAGAGGCTCGCAGCCCAGTTTCACTTGCACTGAGGTTCGTCCATCATTTGGACATAACACCAACAGATGGCAAGGCTTGCAGCCCAATTACACTTGCACTGATGTTCATCTATCATTTGGACATAACACCAACAGATGGCAGTGGCGCACCAACCCAAATTCGTAACACTAGGACAACCTCATCCAAAGAGGAAAGTAAAGCTTAGAGAGACGGAATGATGGAACATCCACAAGTTCTCTTTGTTATAAATGATAGTCTTTGAAAGAAACTATAACTAGTTTAGTTTAGTCTTCTGTTACATGTTAAGTCTTTTAAAAGCAACAGTAAAGATGGGTTTGGATAGGGCTGGGCTTTAGTCATGGAAAAGATAGTTTGGTGTTTTAGCTATTCTGGTTTTCATTTGGCAGAACAACTACACCCCACTTTTGTACATTATGAACAAAAGTAATATAGTTTTTTTCACTTACTTACAAAAAAAAAACACCCCACCCATCATCAAGGACAAGATAAGCTCACTGATTAGAAAAAAGTATGCCAAGTGAGTTATTGGGAACACTCATTTAAATCTAAACATCTAATTTGCTTTGACCAAACCAAAATTTTGGCCACATCACCACATTAATTCCAGAAAATCTCGAAATTGAAAAGCACCCCATAACTTTAATCATGAATATGGCTACAATCCTTTGAAGGCTCAAATAACACATTGTTAAAATAATGATGGCTACGTCACATATTGTTGAATACTCTAAATCTAAACATTTAATTTGCTTAAACCAAACCAAAATTTTGGTCACAACACCACATTATTCCTTAGAGAAACTCTGAAAATAGAAAAACACCTCACATTCATCCAATCATAGAAACCGGGCATACATTATCTTGATCATTGATCCTCTTTTTATCCTTTATTAATTTATTTATATTTTTCTCCTACTCCATTTTTACAAATAAAAAAAAACTTTGGAATGTCTTTCTCATACCATATCCTTTTACTCTTCTTTAATACATATATCTCTTTATTTGTTACTCTATTCTCCATAAATTATTTGTTATTTTATTTTTATTTTCAAAATTGAGTTAGTTTCAAAGACTACTTTTTATTTTTCACTTCTTTAAATTTTATATTAAAGCATATTTTTTTCTAATAAGTCAGTTTATCTTGTCTTTCATGGGTGTAATGCCTAATCTAAAAGTTAGACATTTCTAAACTATCTACACAATTTAAGTCCTAAAAAATTATACCAATTATCACAAAATGTAAAAACACACATGTATTGCCCACTCTAAAAAAAATTGGACATTTAAAAACTATCTACACCATTTAAATCCAAAATAATTGTACAATTATAACCCAAAATGTAAAAAATAATATAAATTTATTTAACTTAAATCTTATTAAAAATTTAATAATATATTTATAAAAATAAAGTAAATTTTAATTTATTAATCCTGATAAAGATACATTTAAATTTATGTGGATAATTTATTATATTTAACCATAAATTTCAACTAAGCTACTATCTTGAACTAGGAATTTTTTTTCTATTCAATTATTGGATGATTCGGTCATTATCAAATGAAATGATTTGGTCGTTATCAATCTTAGTAGATATTGTTTAGGATTGTAACCGGGTCTTTCCTTCCTTTTGTGAAAGCAAAGTTGATTCGAATTTAACGTTATGCGAAATGGTGGCCCTTGGTACAACTATATATTTATTTTCTTTTTATGCGATATACATCTTCCTTACAGTTTTTTTATGCTTCGTTAATTTATATAAAATGGATTTCCATGAGGGTTGAGTGATAATGGAAAAGTCACGTTCATGATATTATCATTAATTTAAATAAGTATCACTATTTTAAATAAGTGTTACTATTTTAAACAAGTGTTGCATGGGAGTGTAGTTCATGGCAATTTGGAATGGGAATAAATGCACAAGTATGGGGGAATAAGTAGCAGAAGCAAATGGAAACTGCAGCGGACAGTGGCAAGTAGCATGAAGTGCAAGTGGTATCCATGCAGAGAATGACACGTGGATCCTAGAGCAATTTTGGCATTGAAACCATTTAGTTTTTGAAAGTATTTTCAATTTTTGGCATTGAAACCATTTAGTTTTTGAAAGTATTTTCAATTTTTGGCATTGAAACCATTTAGTTTTTGAAAGTATTTTCAATTTTTCCTATTACCAATAGTACAATAGACAGATACTAAAGAGCACAGATATCCCCATCACGTGTAACTTGATAGACTTGCCATGTTTGAAATTTATGTTCCTACCTTGTATGTTTTATCTCTTTAATGTATTTATGAAATTAATTCACAATGATCTTTGTATACTTCCAACTCGCTTTCATCCCAATATTTAGAGTTAAGTATAGTTTCCATAGTCACTTCTTTAATTTTTCCCATGGACAAATTACGCAACATCCATTTCATTCTATTAAATAGATCATGGCTTGTGTGTCTCTATATGTGTTAGGATAAATAAAGTTATATGCAATGGCAAAGAAACAAATATATATATTTTTTTAAGATTCTTTGATCTTCTTGTGTGACCTCTATGTTTGCTAGATTTTTTCTATATATTGTGAGAGGTTGATCTGCAATTTCTATATAGGAAGAGGGCATCTTTGTATAGTACCAACTGGACATCTCAACATGTCTATCCAGTTGATTGTTTCTTTGACAATGATAAAAAAAATTGAAGGTTTCTATTTATGCAATCTGTTAGGACCGAAACGACAACCTAACGAGGATGTCAATCCTACTGCGTTTTTATAGATGAGTATAGTTCAAATGTGGGACTTAGAGGAATCAAACACATTAAACATTCAAATCAAATAAACACAATTTCCTAACATCCAGCATAGTTGAAGATAAAAAAAATTGAGCACATAAAAATAAAAGAAGATGATTGATACGCATAAAGAGAACTAATTTTGCATTCCTAAAATAGGGTTACAAGATACCGTCAAGATTGTTCCCAAAGTAGTTTTCTTTGAAATTTATCAAAAAATAATAAGGTCTGTTACATATTCTTGGAAATTTAAAATTTGTGTTTGTCATATAGACTGGGATTAGGGCTCCCGCGGACCATAAAATAAATAAGTACAAGAAATAGGACTGTAGAAAGAAGAAGTGGGCGACGATAGAGAGAAAGACCTGAAAAGAAGAAATTGGAAGTTATCAGTCTTTAGTTAGACATTTCTATTTAAAGAGGTGGAATAACTGGATTGATAAACAAAGTAGAATGTGATCAATATACACCTACTATGATGGTATCTATCTCCCCTTTGTTATTTTCTTGCTGATGCATTTTTATTGCTCTCGTCGACGGCTACTGGAATCGTGCCAACTACTTGTTGCCCTTCATCGATGAGATTTATTATTTCCCTTTGGAGCCATTCTTCAATGTAGCTTCTCATGGGAGCCATATTGATCTCATCCCAGATTTTTATTTTGAAAAACTCATTTTCTAATTCCCTTAGATCGGTAGAAATATTACGCAGAGCCTAATCAATTTCTTCATTTTGTACCGAATGGTCCACTAACCAGTTGTCCACATCATCTTCACCATATTCAAGGATGTTGTAAAAATTTTCTAAAGACAACCCCTTAAAAATATCAACTTGTTCATCGAAAGCTTGCTTGGTTAAGGACACAGAGTTGACGATTAAGTTGGGGTCTTGGACCTCGTGGGTACTTCCGGCTAAGTCTATTTCAGTCAGCTTTCTGAATAATTCTTCTTTCTTTGATATGGCTTGTTCACATGATTGGACAATGAAATGTAGTTTCTTAACTTTCTCTTTCTAGCATGCATTTAATTGTTTGATCTAGTTTGGGGAGGGGAGATCTTCTTGTCTTCTTCTCATATCTATCATGTTGCTAACATGGATGCCAAAATGGAGGATCATCTCTAGATAGAAACGGTCTTCATTTTTTAAATCCACCTGCAAATTTTCGTGCAAATCATGTGCCCTCGTTCCAAGGGAACCTATACTTTGTGATGTTTCCCATGCCTGAGTAATTAGCTCCATTATTTTCTTAATATTCTTCTACACATAGCCTCTACATGATGTGAGGAGAATGGAGGATTGGCAAGCAATGGGATAGGAATCAAAGCTTCCTCCAATTCTTTGAGTCAATCCTTCAGTCTGGCATTCTTTGCCTAAATGCCTCCAATGGAATCATCAAGAGCATCTTTGGTTGCTCAGTGAAGTCGGGAGATTTGGGACGACTGCATGTTCCTAAGGTTAATCTCCGAACTAGATTTCACTTTCTTATTTCTTATATCTCTCTTTTCAATAATTAAGTTTTTATATTCGCTGTAAAAAATAGCGCTCTAGAATACAAAAGATTCATCTTTGTAAAAAAAAATGGTCTTAGCTATTTCCATTTGGGAATTATGGTGGATCAAGGTTGATCAACGTTGGGGAATAAATTATCCATATCAGTCTCAAGTTCCATGTCTTCACTTTCAATTTCAGGCTCTTTCTCTTTCCCTACAACGTTTTTTCTCTTCTTCCTCACGGGAAGCTTCTGAAAACTATCAATTTTACCATGAAGAGGGTTCTTACCTCTTCCTCTGTTTGAAGAATTATGGGTTGCTTTCTTATTTGGGTGGGTCGTTTGAGTGATGCTCCGGAATGTCATACTCTTGGGAGTGGTAGTCAGGGATTGAACACTCTTCTCATTGGGGCCTTTTCCCTGTTGTTTGTACAATTCAGTGGTGCTTTGTAATGTCTCTAGGTTGTCGGCGTCAGGAGCAGGAGTGTTGTCGGCATTGTCTCTGTCTTCATTTAGGCATGTCTGGATAAAAGAATTGTTGAAGCCAACTACTATTGGCTTGATGCATTATTTCTTGGGGTTAGAGGTATGGTAGGTATCAGGAGAGATCTTCCTTGGTCAAGGGAAGTATGCAGTGGATATCTTGAGGAGATTTAGGATGGAGGATTGTAGACCGATGGATTCACCTATGATTACCAATCTAATGAAGGTTATCACTTTATATTCAGAGTTGTTAGATCCTAGGATATATATCCAGTTGATAGGGTCCTTGATATATTTGGAAAATACCAGACCAGATATACGTTTTGTTGTGAACACCTTGAATTAGTTCATGGTGGAGTAGAGGCAGGTGCATTGGATAGCAACGAAGAATGTGCTCATGTACTTTAGAGGTACAATGGAATATGGATTGAGGTATATTGGAGGATATAAAGGGGATTTGTAGGGATATACAGACTCAGATTGGGAAAGGAGTGCAGTATATAGAAAGAGCACCTCGGAGTGTTGCGTCATCTTGGGATCAAGAATTTTTTTTTTTTTTTGTTTTTATACTAGGGGAATCGGTAACAACGGCAGTATCGTACTCGCGTGACACGGGGTCGAATCCTGCCGGCTGCCTTATAACCCCTAGGGAGAAACANTTATAACCCCTAGGGAGAAACACACAGCCCGCAAGCACGCCCTCCGAGTAAATCGGGGTGAGAATCGACCTTGAGACCTCATTTTACATAGTTCCTTCCATTTACACGGCACTTGCCAATCGGTCTACACCCCTGCGGGCTTGGGATCAAGAATTATTACTTGGTTCAACAGGAAGCATATTTCTGTAGCACTCATTTCAGTAGAGTCGGAGTATATGACAACGAGTATGGATAGTTGTGAAGCCATTTTTCTTTGCAAATTGCTTACGAGATTATTTGATTAGGAGTTGAAGTCTACGATGATATACTATGATAATCAGAGTTTTATCAAACTCTCAGAGTGTCAAGTATTCCATGACGGTTCCAAGCATATAGAGATCAAATATCACTTTATTCGAGATAAGATCCAAAAGGGAGCAGTCAAGATTCAATATATTTCCACATCTAAAAAGGTTGCAGATATTATGACCAAACCCTTGGTTAAAGGGAAATTTATGTTCTCCAAAGACAAACGTGGAGTGGTGCAGAATACCTTCCTCGCTAAGAGGGAGTGTTGATGTTTGGTAGAAACAGATAGGTATTTCCGCACAAGTTTAAGTGTCTAGAGGTGTGGATATTTTACTTTATTTAAAAGAATTATTAAAGTAAAGTATTTTTATTATTTAATTGAGTTATTTAAGGAAATGCTAAAAGTTACCATTCAATCTTATCCATTGATCTCAAGTGAGGTGATAAGTAATGTCAATCTTCAATCACTTTGGATATTAGGGTTAGGTCGTAACTTAATCTTATAAAAGCAAGGCTAGGGTGAAGGAGAAGAAAGATGACACTTGATATTCTTGAGAGTAGAGAAGGAATTTTGCTTAGAGCTTGGATCATGAAAGACCGTGACTCAAGGAGATATTGGATAGGTTGAGAAGGACTTCCATCTAGAGATCAGGTCAAGGAAAAGAGAGAAGAGAGGCAACCACAAGTAAGTTTCAGCAGAGTGAAACCACAAGAAAGGGTCGAGTCATACATAGTTTTCCATACAATCCTTGAGGTCGTGTATGTAGGTTTCAGTGGAGACAAATGTGTATATGTAGGTTTTCTTAAGGAAAGGTGTGTACACCTCAAAAATCGTGTCATATCTAGGTCATACAACAAAGCAGACTTTGCCAAGTTTTTATGTAGTCGTATTTCTCTTAGTGAACCATTATCCCTGTTATGAGAGCCCTGATTTTATCATAATAGAATCATCTCAATATTAATTTTCACTCTTGGGTTTTTCTAAGGATGTCTACCCGAAAATATTGGTGTTTATGTGTGCATGATTTGGTTTCCAGTATTGCTTCCACTATCTTTATTTGAGTTAAATATTCCAGCAGTGTATTTTTGTTTTGTGAGTTGCTAACTAGATTTGCAGTAAGGAAATCACTAGATAAAAAGATACCTAGGTACGAAAGTAAGGATTTCAACAATATGAGATACTACTAAAAAAAAAAACTTTAGCTCAGGATGGTGTAGCTTATACCAACAAGTAGGGGAAAAAACCCCTTACTTTTAACTTGTCCATTTTCCAAAGAGATGTGGAAAGAAGTTGAAAGAATGACATGGTTAAGGAATGTATAAGAAAGAGGAAATATTGAAGAAGCCTTCAAGTCTTGGTATACAAACAAGGACACAAAGAAGATTAGAGCTCTTCCACTCAATATATCTTTGGGAATATGGCTCATTGGAAACCTAAAGCTATTTGAAGGAATGGAAACTCTACCTTTCAAATGTGCAATGTGCAATCTCATCTCTAAATATCCTAAATGCTTATCCACAGGTTGAGGAAAAACAACAGTGTATAAAAGAAGAAGTCATCAATAAGGACATTCTTTGGGCATTCTTTGATGGTGCCTTCGAATAAAATCCTCCAAAAGGAGGCTCACCATGAAACTTGTATCTCTCCTCAAGCACAATAGAGATTGCAAAGCTGGGATAGGGAAGGAAACTAATAATACTTGTGAACTTTCACATAATTTACATTTTTTTGAAGATTCACTACTGATTATCCAATGATTACTTAAAAAAAAGCATCACTCATAAATTTCAATTTACAACCACTATTTAATAATATACAACAACAAAGAAGAGTCTTATCACACATTTATTTGTCTCATATATACAGGGACATGAACATGTTAATTGATGACCTTTCAAAAGAGGCATCTTTTAGGATGGGCATACAAGTGAAATCACCATGGTTATAAAAAA
>ML781381.1:753771-772737 GCA_009831015.1 Picea engelmannii | reverse complement strand
AGGAGCCATAAATGGCGAGGTTGCAGGCTGCACAGGAGTTCCAACCTTTAGAACCTGAAGTGAAGATGCTACTAGACTTTGTTGATCTATCTGTGGGGAGGAATGCTGGGAAACTTGTGGAGAAGCAGCCTGGAGAAGTTGAGGAGAAGAAACAAAAAGTATTGACCCTGTCTTGAGCTACTGCTACTGTTGTTGCTAAACTGAACGCTGACTTAACTGATGGTGTTGTTGTTGTCTTGATTGTAACTGCCTCCGGTTACTTGCAAGAAGAGAAGGTAAAACTTGACCTGTTGAGTTATTAATTGAGCTATGTGATATTCCTAGCATAGGAATCGAAGACAAGGGAGGTGCCAAACCAGCTGAGCTCGGCATTCCACCTGCAGATATGTTTTTTTCATTAATTCAAAAGTACCCCTGCCTATAAGCCAGAACATCTAGAATAGGGTTATGTGCAGCTTGTAGAGGGATCCCAAAGATGGTATTCCAACATCTCTCATCCATGTAGTCTTATCAAATCCACATTCCTGTATGTCCTTAAAGGGCGACAGACCACCTGGTGATCCAAGAGATTCCAACAGATCTGCTGGTCTGGGTATGCTGGCATCATCCCCTAGCTTCACTACAGGGCCTTCCTACTTATTTATGAGATCAAACCAAAAAAAAATCTAATTGTTCATATAAAGAACTTATTCTTCTGCCTATCCCTACTGCTAACCAACTGTACTGGCTCTTGTCACGTAAACTCATGCCTCCAATGAAGCCATGTAAGAAATTTATTTACAGGCAGCATGTTAGATCTTGACTTGAACAACAATAGAAGCCATATCATGCAGAAAAAAGGTTTGAACAGAGGATAAAGATAATCTTCTTCTGGCAGAAAAATTTTAAGATCTATACTGCTCATAGACTCTAAAAAGTCAGCAAAAGGATCCTCAAAATCATAACAGAATACCTCTTTGATTTGCTGTTGGCTGAGTTCATTGGTCTCTCTGTTGAATGTAGGCTGTGGGATCTCTGCTGGAGAAACATATAAGGCAGGCTGCTGATCTGGACCTTTCAGATCCTTGCCTTCTTCTCCATATTTGATGTTATTCCCCTGTGTCTTCACATCTGAAAACTGAAGGCCGCTCATAGCATATGCTACTATAAAATCAACACATTCGGGATCATGATTCACGTGTTCTAGCTGAAGATTAGACAGTCCATGCAAATCTGGAAATTGTAGGCTATCCTCTTCATCCTCTGCAAATCTGAAACTATCTTCTACTAATATGCCAATATGCTCAACATGTTCAAAGTTTTCAGAAGGAGAAATCTGATCATCATCTTTAAGGATTTCAAAAGAAACAATCTGATCATCATGACAGTCATCTTTAATAAATAAATTTGATACCATGTTAGTAACATCCTCATGGCTATCATGATGTGAATCAGCAATTTCTTGATCATAATGTAGAATATTCTCTTCATCAGCATACTCTTCATGAACATCTGAATCCTTAGTTGATGAATGAAATTCATGACAACACTAAGGATAGAGAAGATCAGCTGGAAAATGATCCTTACAAAACACATGAAAAGCAGCATGAAAATCTGCTAAAGAACTGACACTTGCATTAGGCAAAGACCGATACCAATCACGAGCAATCCCTTCTAATGAAAAACAAAAGAACCGGATCTGAACATCCTCATGCACTACCTGCAACCAATGCATGTAGTCATGAAAGTCCAGCAAATGTTCAGCTGGCACTTCCCACTCTTCTCCTCGAAATCTCAGAAGACTGTTCTCCCATTCATCTCTAGCAGGTACTTGATTAGGGAAACCAACAATGCTTGAAAAATCACAGAACACATACCTCTTGGCTAAGATTCTGTTCATGTCATACCAGTGGAGTCACCAGCAGATTCTCCCCAGTGGATTCGCCACTGAGTTCGTCCTTCATGGAGTCGCCAGATAGATGATGTACAACCTGATAATGTCTATTCCTTGTCTATCATCAAGAAATAGATCTGCTTGTCGTTCTCCCAGGAAGATAAGCTTTTGAACTCGCTCCCCGGCAACGGCGCCATTTTGTTATCACTCCAAGAAACCCTTTGTGGTTGCAGACCAAAGGTGCTTGGTAACTTAAGAAATGAATGTTTTTGTATTTTGTAAAGGTGGATCAATGGGATAACTCAATTCAACTTATGGCATTCAGACRTCAAAATGATAAACAAATAGACAGTGCTCTCCAAGATTGGTTAAACAGTAAAATAGCTTTCAGTGGATGAAGAAAGGATTGTTCATAAACCAGTGCAAAGCAGGGTCTAATAAACAACTAAAGGAACTGATTATAATGTCATGAACCAAATAATAGGATAACAACTATTCAAGGTTTGACAACAATATAACAGTGAAGAAGAAATATGAAAAAACTGCCACCAAAATGAAAAGAAACCTGTGATCTGTATTAGCAAATGAAAAGTCTGAGTACAAAGAGCATTACTGTATCCAGAATCGAACCCCTAGAACTCAAAATGTCTTTGGCTTTATAGCCTCTTACAATCAGTTTCAGATCCTAAAACAATGGATCTGATATTCTAAAAATAGAAAGTCAAAACTAATTCACAAAAGATACGGAGAGATCCTCAAGATGAGGTCAACCTCTATCTTTTGGTCTTCAAACATTGGTTGAAAGTTGATGAAGTGTATCCTAGCCTTCCAAGGCTCTTTGATCTGCTCCTCCAAAGATGGAATTCGAATTTGATGATGTGTGCCAAAAATCCCTATCATTTTTCTCTTGAAAATGACCAAATCTAGTCAAAAAATTCCCTTTTGACTTCCATCCCCAAGAATGGCCTTCAGATTTTGACTTGATAATTCACCACCTATCTATTTGAAACCTTTTCAAACCATTCTAACCCAAAAAATCCTGATCTGGCCGAAAATTTGATTATTCTAGCCGTGACAGCTTTCAACAGCTAACTTACCCGAAAATCTGCTCCTTAGCTGCTGAAAGTAGCCACTTTCCACAACTAACTAGTCAAAAATTCTGCCTTCTGCGCTGTTGAAAGCGGACAGATTTTCAAAATCGAATTTCTCGGTCATAAAAAATCCATTTTTCATATATGAATAGTCGATCGACATCTAGAGAATCTCATCTTTCCAATGGTGTTTTAAGATCTTAATTTGGAGCTTGGGAAGGGATTGAAAAGTTCCCTTCAAGTTTAAGTGTCATTTTTTCATTTGCAATTCAAAACCCCAAACGATCCTTTGTGAACAATGTCTGATATGGAAACAAATATTTGATCTGATGTTGCCAACCCGGGAGTACAGCCTCTGTTAGCTGTTGATAATCTTGACTTTCCTCAGCGCACCTCTTTGTAAGCCCCTGTTAGCTGCGAAAAGTATGCACTTTCCACAGCGCGCCACTTTGTAGAAGACCCTCCTTAGCTGTTGAAAGCATGTATCTTTGACAGCACGCCACCCGAGAACTGTTTTTAAGAACCTTTTAAGATTTGGCACTTTCAACAGCGCGCCAACTAATGAAACGATCTCCTTAGCTGTTGAAAGTGGGCACTTTCCACAGCGCACAATGAACCTTTGAAAACAAGTTAGCTGTGGAAAGTAAAAAATGACAATTTGAAAAAGAAGACTTTACAATCCAAATTATTTTTAAATCAAACCAAAATCTACAATTTTGCAGCTAAAAGACTCAACAATGAATTGAGGAAACTATCAATATCCATGCTATCCACCATAGAACCCGACCAAAATGACGGTGCTATTTTGGGAGTTAACAATATGTACATACAATTAATGAAAGATCTGAGAAAGGAATGGGTCAAGACAAATTACTGAATAAGCCAGGAGGACATAGAACTAATTATGTTGGACTGGGACCCAGACTAGAACGTCTCTTTTTACGAACAAGAAATAGAAACATAAGATCATGAGATTGAGGAAGTACAAGCCCCAATAAACGACACAAGAAAGAAGAGGAAAGACACAGAGACAGAGCAGGGAAGATCGGTGCTACATCAAAAGAAGTGGAAAGCGAACAAAGAAATAAGTCCATTGGCACTGACTGAAGATGAATTCAAAAGGTTTGTGGAGCAAGTTAAAGAGATCATCGATGATGTGTTTCAACACACTGTAGAGTAGCAAGAAGGACTGAACAAAAAGATATAGGAAGAATTGACTATGTTGCGTTAGTTGATGGAAGCAACTATGATAGAAACTGTGAAACAAACAACTAAAGGACCAACGACAAGCACATCAAGTCCAGTGGAAACAAGATCGATAGTCTCTCATGCATTAGAGGTAACATGGGAGAATCAAACAATTAAGTTGACCCCACGAGTGATTGAGTTTCCATCGACAAAAATGAAGGATAAAGTGCATGCACTAAGTCACTTTGACTTAGTCTTATCACAGATATCGAGAGAAATATTGTAGGGGTTGCAAGCGAGCAGAGCGCAACAAGTGAACCTATGTGCAAAAAAAACATCTAATGCATTGGCAAAGGCCATAACAAATATTTCCAGCATGTGCATTGACTACATCAGAGTTGAATGGGAAAGGGATGCAGTTGCACAGAAAGTTGAACAGGTGACACAAGCGTTTGACAAGGTTTGAAAAGAGATTTTGGAGGTACCAATGGAGGTGGATACTTCATTGGAATATTAGGTAGTGAATATTAGAGAAGCCATCTAGGGATTTCAAATGAAAAATTGTTGAGTTAGAAACACAAACAACACCAAGCACACCTCCAGAAGAAAGAGAACAAAGGGAGGAGACAATAAGAACTGTGGTGGAAGGTATCAGGACTTTGGAAGCCGAATGTGCTAAGTTGTATGAAGACATCACAAGAGTTTGGAATCAACTGTTGGAGGATGTTGAATTACAAAGTGTTGAATAGAAGCTTCAAACGGTGCAAGGGAAGGCTAAGACAATTAACAAAACCATTAGCAGTTTGCCACCAGCTGAGAAGATGACAACAATGTAAGAGAGTAAGAAACTATACACCGAGATGAACCAGCTGAGGGTCGAGTAGCAAGCTTGCATGCAACAGATAAAGACGCTACAGGAAGAAGCATTACAAGTTGCAGAAAAAATATCTAAAGTGTAGTGCTAGATCAAACAAGTAGTGGAGCAAGATGAAGAGAAATGACAGACTCATATCACTATAGAATTAGTAGAAACAATTTTGTCAAATGAAACAAAGGTCAAGGAGAAGACCAATACAACAAAGGATATTTTTGAAAAATTCAAGGAGAAGTTGAAAAATGATTAAGTGGCTCAGGACGAGCCAAAGGTGAGTGTTGGGGGCTTGTTGGACAAACATTTTGGATGAGAATAACTAATTTTTGGAAACTGCTCCATAGCATAGGAAAGAGTAAAATATAGGACTGGTGTGTGCGGAAAGGGCAAGCAGTGCAACGAAAAAGTAGGGAAAAACAACAGTTCAACAAAAAATCATGGAAAACAACAAATCGTTGCTAAAGAAGGAAAAACGGTTATGACCCATTAGTGTATTTTGGGATAAGTTGTTATTAGGGTTTTTAGCCCTAATTCTATGTATAAATATGTGAAAGTTTAGGGAATATGGGGTAGGATGCTGAGAGGAAGAGATTAGGTTTCTCATGATTGATGAAGAGAATTACACAGAAATAAGCTTACATTGTAGAGCGGTTAGGAAGGTTTGGGTATTACAATATGTTGTATCTTTTGTAAGAAAATTGCACAAGCCTGAGATGATTATTGCATGAATACTAATATAAGAAGCCAACCATTGTGGACATAGCCCAAGTATTGGGTGAACCATGTTAAAATCATGTGTTTACTATGTCTGTTGATGTGATTATTAGTGGATGTTATGTTTATGCATGATTAGTATAAATATGTTTACCATATGATTGATGCACAATAATACTGAATGAACTAGTGGATCAGTTACGTCGCGATCTATATTATACAGTTTCTACACACTAGGGTTTAGGGTACTGAGTGAATCTTGGATGGGTTAATGTTGCACAATTGTTCTGGTAAAAGTAATGGTTTTTAGTTAATGGAAGTCATGCATAGTGTTTTTTGACTGATAAGAGTATGTTAAATAAGGATAATGCACACAGGGTGAATACATATTAATATTTACGTTGATATCCTCATGTCCCCTCATCCCTGCAGAAACTTGGTTCCTGCAACCACAGTAGATGCCTCGGGTGATACTTCACCCGCATGTAGGTGATGCTGAAAGGGCCGGTGTCTAAGGGTTTTGTTGGTTGAATAACGTGAACGTAGGGTCTTATAACTATGCACCATCAATCACTATCTTTAAAAGATGAATATATACGTTCTCTACTGACAAGTTGATCTTGGCATGTATGCAAAATAGAAAGATATTCATCAGGTTCATAACTAAACATTTCACGAATGACTTCTTCACGAGGGATTTCTAGAATTTGAGGCAAATCTTCTTGTAACTCATACTTATCAAAAATATTTTTCCCATAGGAAAATTCATTATCAATTAATTGCACCAAAGGCTCATCAATTAGTTGTTCATAACTTTTTCCTTTTTTATGAAGATATTGATGACCTTCCTTAAGCATAGATACATCATTATGTTCAATAAGATCTTAACATTTATCTTCTAAATCTAGAAACAAAATTGTACCTTCTTGAAAACTTTCAGGCGCATTCAAGTCCAAACTCTCAAGAGATGTTTCTTCATAGACCAGTAGATATTCTTCATCCTCACTATTGTAATAAAGTTGTTCTTTTATCTCTTGATCACTGTCCTCATCAGTAAAACCTTCATCATTATGATTTTCATGAGGTGCATGTTATGTTGATTCTTCATTGCAACAGTCTTCAAAGAGAAGTTCATCTTTGAAAATGTTTCTACAATGATAATGAAAACATGCATGAAATTCTTTTAGAGAAGCAATACTTCTAGGAGGTAAAGATTTGTACCATTTTCATGCATCTCCTACCAAGGAAAACATAAACATTTTCATTAATACATCTTCATGAACAATACCTAGTTGATGCATATATTGATGAAAAGCTATTAGATGCTCAGTTGGACTATTCTGTCATCCTCTCTGAATATGGGAAGACAGTCTCCCCATTCCTCTATGTGTGGGACAAGATTTGAAAATCCAAGTACTGTTGAGAAAATAAAATGTGAAAACCTTGCATCTATCCAAGAAGCAAATGAACTTGACATCTTTAAATAAGTGGAGTCTCCAATGAATCATATGGATTCTTCACAACATGGAGTCGTCGGGTGAATAATACTAAAAGATCCTACATGTGTCTTCTTATGTTCACCATCAGAAATCAGATATGTTCAATGTCATACTCGCAGGGAAGATAAGTCTTTCAAATCCGTTCCCCAACAACGACGCCAAAAATATGTTTTTCTTGAGATTGTTCTAGGCTCAAAGAAAAATGTCAAGGAATCTCACAGTAATAATTCAATTGATTAAAATGACCTTTTAATGCCTTAATTAATCTGAGTCTTCAATGAGTATAAACAAAAAATAAAGAGGCTTTATCTCATTCATAAAGTTCATCAAAATATTAAAACATGAAAGGTAGAATGAAAGAAAACAGAATTGAAAGGGGAGCAAGGTATTCAATTCAAATAAATCTTACTCCTTCAATAGAGGAAATAACAACAAACTTATCTATAACATGAAATTACTTGAAATTATAAGCAAGAATGTCAAAGGACATATCTTATTTTACTCACAGTAAAACAAAGGATATTTTGTACTTCAAACAATGTTTTTAAATCTTACTACAATTGAGGTTGTACCAAGTTTCATCAACTATGACATAAAAAAACTGGACAGAAGCAAATGTTTTATGAAAAGATAGAGAACAAGTAATAGGAAAATTGTTTTATATGGATTTATTTTGAATAAGCCTTCCCAAATGATTTGAAATTACATGAACAGGCCCTAGAACCTCATGCATAGTGTAACATTTTAGACTATGGGACCTTTCTTTACTAGATTGGCCTTTCCTAAACATACAACTTCAATAATCAAACCCAGTGTCTGGTGACTTGACATGACATGGCGTGTTGGCATCACCACAAACATGTGGCACTCTCTTATCAACCCCTATTGTCATTGATGTGGCAGAAGGACATGACACATGTCACATGGTTTTGATACATTGTCATGCGTATAATGTGGGTACCACATATACATGTGGCATGAATTCATTTGTTCTGACAAGAGTTGCACTAGCAAGTTGATGTGGCATGCGAAGTTGTTCACCGGACTAGAAGGGTGTCATGGAAGGTAGCATAGAAAAGGTATGGTGATCCAATATCTGATGGCTTGACATGATGTGATATTGAATCAGATAGAATGATGGTAATGTGAAGTATTATGTCAAGGATCCAGTGGTCAGGTATGACATGGCAGTGCTGACGTATCTCGTGTTGGAAGGGGGTCATATAAAATATTTACAAAAGTTTTGACAACCCGGTGTCGATGTCCCAACAGGACGTGGCACCTCCTGGTTGGTTGCATACATCAGTTGACGTATGTCAATCCTTGGATGTCAAAAGAGTTTAGGATTCACTCTTTCAATTTGTTCAGAGGTTCAAGATCCAAAAATATCTCAGTCGTTGATTTAATATGTGTCAAATCTTATCTCTATGGTTGATCTATAACCCGATCGATTATCATTTGGACTATCCATTAGAGTGCTCCATCGAAGAGAATAAGAGTCATCGATCTCATGTGCATAAACCAAAATTGGCTAAGGCCTTGACAAGGTCATGCTAACGTCAGTATTGACACATGACCATTTCCCATTGGTCCATGTTGGCGCTAAGGTGCCTGACATGTATCTAACATGTGTCACTCATTTTTTATGTGTTGACCTGTATATCCATTAGGTTTCCTGTGTCCATGTGGAAATCAATGATTAGTCCTGGTAATTCTTTGCTAGCATGTTGACATGTCATCTGGACAAAAAAAACTACGAAACATAAGAGTAATTCTAGATCATTGATCAGTCTCTTTTGACACAGGTCTGGGATCAAATCCAAGCCATCCATCGATGGGCGCCTTTCAGAGGTGTTGAGACTATGGGACTCCAACAAGGGACTCAGAGTCTGCATCTCGACTGTCCATCAGAGGTGTTGAAGACAAATGAAGGTCATTGATCTAGTCAATGTTGAAAATGCAATTCGACTAAGGAAAAACTAGATGTTGATGTCATCAAGGACACTTTTCAATCAACTGTTGTTTTTTGGGAAGGAAGCCTTATTATTTATTTAATTGTCGATATAATCATCCATTAGATCCGTACCATTAGTCGGCTAGAACCCATCAGACTAACTGAAAGTTAAAATGTGAGAGAGAGTCCAATGACAAGATTCTGATGATTGACAAGAATCGTCGATCTACGAAAGCATCATTTCCAACTATCAATTTTGAGCACACGATCTTTCTTAGACAAGGAATTCTTAAATCCATTTATTTACTCCTTTGGAGGATCACAAATAAACCTACAAGAAATATACAGAAAACTTTAAAGCATATCAAATTAAAAACTCCATCTAAGTACAAAGCACTTGTTTTGAATGCCTACAACAAATTACAATGTAAAAAAAATTATAAATAAAATGATAGATTTTAATATATATTTAAAGTATTTAAGTAAATAATTGTTTTTTCTAATTATAATAAAACTCAACTTTACTCAAATTCGAAATACTCAATTTCATCTAATATTCTAGAATTTCAAAATATCAAAAGATAAATCAACAATTCTCAAAGGACACCATTACAATATATTACACTATTGGTGAATATATCCCAAATATTATTTTGAAACAACACCTTAGCAATGAAATATATGGAAAGGAATACTTTTGATTTGAATGAAATGAATCTGTTCAAGATCTTTACTTTAATTTCTGGTGATTTTATGAGAATGTGGCAACAATAATTTTAAAATTATAATTAAATAGTTGTATTCTAAATTGACTAAATAGAAGTTATTTATTTAACATGTGTTTCCTCTTAAGAAGTCATGGGTTCAAATCCAGAGGAGGGTAGGGTATGTATATCTTCATAGATTTTACCAGTCAACTAGGTGAAGGGAGATCCCTTATCCCAAAAACAAGGGAGTCTCATACACCAATTTGATGTGTTGGCTTGGCCATAACCTTAAAAATAAATGATTATTATTATTATTATTATTATAAAACAATAATTCTAAAATGCTAATTTAATAGTTGTATTCCAAATTGACCAAATAGAGGTATTTATATTTTATGTAAAATCTGAAACAAACCATTTTCCATTTTCTATAGACTTTGATTAAATATGAGTTAACATGGTCAAAGAGTACTTAATAAATAAATTAAACTCAGTTCTTTTCTTCGGGTCATTAACTCTCAAATTATATCGAAAGGAGATTGATTTTATGTTTGTAAAATGTTTTTATTGATTTTATTAAAGAGATTACGTTTCATTTAGGTTTAAAAGAACGGTTTGAAAAGGTTTTAAAGAGAGCTTCTAACTAATCTCTAAAACTTTTTAGATCCGATGAAATTCAACTATTTAAAAAGTTGGAACTCCAGTAGTGAATGTTTTGTTGAAATTATTATCATATTTATATTACAATTTATTATCAAAGTGTTATTATTACTTTTACAATTTTATTATTATTATTATTATTATTATTATTATTATTATTATTATTATTATTATTATTTTATAAGAAAATTTGTTTATTATCAAATTGTCATTATTATTATTTTTTAGGTTATAAGAAAATTTGAGTAACTTTGCTCATTTCAAAAACAATATTCATAGTAAACTCTAAAATCTGTAAGATATAAAATTGACCAATTACAACAATACACTATAGTTACCAAGTTTAAATTCGATACTATATTATGGAAATTCAAATTAGCAAATATACATTTAAAGACTAAACATATATGTTTAACACTATATCCACCACTATATCCACTTATAAACATATATGATTTTATTCCTGCTAATTTGACTATATATTTATGGGCGTTGTCTAGTTGTTTTAGGAAATGTTTTTTTTTGGCTGAAATCCCGCTATATAAATTTATACGAATCACTATTTTTTGTTGTTCAAAATCCATTTCTAAATATAGTAAATAATTCAACAAGATGAAAAAACCCTAGTGCATTAGGATTATACAAAAATAATTATTCAAATCTACAAATCTAAAAATTTATCACCAGATTTCGAACAAATGTACCTGAAAAAATCGTCATTTCGTAAAAGCTTTAATAAACTACTATATTCTCGTCATTTTTTTTTTATAAGTAAGAGGAGTAATTATATTAAGATCCTGCAAAATCTGAAGTAGAGTGGAAAAATACATATATGACCAGGCTGCAATTACTGGACTGCCCCAACCATGGGGAAACCAGTCCAGCCAGCCTATCCAGACCACTAATTAAACAAGTCATACTTTAAAAGAGTATTACTACTGTTTTTCACCCAAGACCTGGAAACTCTATAGACTAAACATACTAAAAGATTAGACACATGGCTGGTAGCCGGACCACATGGCGCAAAGGTCTCCTGGCCAGGGTTCTTCCTCAATGTACGTCAGCCAATCATCCCACTGCTTGCCACCGTCCTCATTGCGCTCAGCTCCCTTGGTGTCTTCCCCGTGCGCGCCCTTCTTCCGTTCTTCTTCTGCTGGATGCGGCACTTCACGTTGATCTACATCCTTAGCCGCTTGGGAGTCCTTCATTGAACTGGTTTCGTCAGTCTCGGAGAGCAATGCCTCGTGCAGGGACGAGATGATTCTAAGAAAGCTCGCCACCTTAGCATCTGTGGCCTGGAGTTGATAGTTTAAGTCCGTTACCTCTTGCCTTAGCTCAAAAACCAGGTCATGCAGTGCAGACAGGCTTTCCTTGACGCACGCTCGATCAAAAGATTCAGAGAAACTTGGAGCTTCCCGCTTGGACTCACCACGAAGAGGGGGGTCGTCGCCTCTGTCACCCAAAGGGTCATGAAAGGGCATGGGGTTAGAGGAATACGCTAAGGGGTCCAGGGAGAGCCACAGAGTTGAAATTGGCATGCTCAGAATGACAACCATGGAATTGAATTGCAGAACTAGCAAGGAGACAGGAGGAGACTTGGTTTGCTGGCGCGGGGAGGACTCAGTGGAGGTCGAGTCGAGAGGCGTGACCGAGGGCCGTCGAGGCCTCCAGGGAGCGCCTCTCCTTGGTCTGCCTCTGGGGCGAGTCATTGAGAGCTCAATGCAGTTGGCTAGGGGAATTAAGAGCAGGTGATGGAGGAGAATAGCAGGGGCCACTTCGTGCCAGCGCAGCAGAGGGGAGAGGATTGTCGCATAAATGCACCCTCGCTTTAGCTTTATGAACATTTATGCATCGGGTAGGGTGGTGGGTTGTAGCACGCGCCCATCACGTGGAAGTGTGCCACGACGCCTTGTACCTTCGCCCAGTGCCTGCCGCGTGGACCACAATACCACCCCATCCGGGGGTGATTCAACTAAACCTACCTTGCGGATGCACTGCTGGAGAGTAGGATGCTCCAGTTCCAAAGCAGAAATGCATAAGAGATCAGAACCAGTCCAAGTGGTGCCTAGATTGGCGAGCTCGTCTGCAACTTGATTTTTCTTCCTTCGGACATGGGTCGGGATGATTGTCTGTGATGGTTTCATGAGGTTGGTAAGCATTTGTAAGCCATGTGAGAGCCTCCAACTGGGCGTGATTTTGTCCAAGTTTTCTCCATTTAGAATTCTCCGTAGCATATTGATGATGATCTGTGAATCTCCTTCAACCACTAAATTATTGAATCCATGTTCACTTGCTAGTTGCATCCCCCGGATTAATCCCCAGAGCTCTGTTGTGTTGTTTGTTGAGTGCCCCAGGTATCTTGCGGCGATTAAAAGGATGTGCCCAAGGTGGTCACGAAATATTGCTCCATATCCCGCTGCTCCTGGATTGCCTTTAGAGGCGCCATCAAAATTAAGTTTTATGAAAGGGATTGAGGGGGGGGGACCAAGAAGAGGGGCTCAGAGTGTGGAAGGAGGGAGGAGAGAGGGTTAAAGGAGGGCAAGAAGGAAGAGGCTTCCAGTGTTGGAGGATTAAAAGTTCAGAAGAAATGCTGCCCCCCATATCATTGGTCGAGTGTTGCAGAGAAATGGTTTCCAAAATGTGGTTGCGACATTGATGCCAGCAATGTTGCCAAGGTTGCGAGAGGTTTCGAAAGACCCTTATGTTTCGCTCTTTCCATATTTGCCAAAGGATGAAGCCTGGAAGGAGTTTCCAGATCCGATTAAGGAGGGGGGAGTGGAACGCTTGATCTCTCCATTCTGCAATGGTATCAATAACACTCTCTCTTTGTCGATCTGACTTGTGCATGATGATGGCTGCCTGATCCCAAAGTTGGGCTGTGTAGGAACAAGAGTTCAGGAGATGATTCATGGTTTCTTCTGCATTTTCACACAAGAGGCAGATGGAAGGTCCTACAAAACCTCTCTTCGAGAGGTTGTCCCAAGTAAGAATGTTGGAGTGGGAGACTAGCCATAGAAAGATAGTGACTTTTGGCCAATGCTGAAGACTCCAGATTTTGCGCCAGAGTCCGTTAGTAGGAGGAGGGTCTATCTGGGTTATGAGTTGGTAGGCCTCCTGCGTGCTGTAGGTTCCTTTTGGGTGGTGGCCCCAGCAAAGAATATCCTCTCCTTCTAAATTGGGTATTTTCCGCTTGGACATCTCCTCGTGCCAGGGTGCCATATCCACCTGTGCATCCAGATTTATGCGTTCTTTGTCCAGGTGCCATTTGCGCCACTTGTCCCCAGGAGAGTTGTCCTGCCAGTAGTTAGCCACTCTTGTCAGGCCTACCAGAGTAGCTTGTGGGAATATATCTTCTGCCCAGCTGGTTTTGGCTATAATTGGCCATTGTTGCCAGGAGTCCTGCCAGAAGAGAGTTGTTTCCCCATTCCGAATTTCCCAAAAAGCATTTCGGATGACCAATTGTTTGTTCTGCTTGTTTGTTGTCCAAATCAAGGATCCGGGTCCGTCCCCATCCCACCGAATTAAATTTTTTTCAGCTACGTGTGGCGTGTATTTTTTCCTCCAGAATCTGGCCCATAGGTCCTGGGGTTGCTTGAGCCATCGCCACCAAAGTTTGGATGTGAGAACTTTGTTCATAATGAGGGGGTCATGCAGTCCCAAGCCTCCTTGATTTTTGGGCCTGCAAAGTTTATCCCAACTGACCAATGCTATCTTCTTCCCAGAGTTGAAGCCTTGCCAGAGAAAGTTTCTTTGAAGATTTCTAATGGCTGAGAGAACATGTCTTGGAGCAGCCATCGCCGAAAAGGAGTATAACGGTAGGGCTTGAAGGACGCTTCGGAAGAGAACCAGGCGGCTAGGTAGATTTATAACTCTGAGGGTCCAAGAAGAGAGCCTTTTGGTGAAAGAGGAGAGAAGATGCTCCCATGAGGAATTGCGAAGAGCATTGTCTATCAGAGGAATGCCAAGGCATTTGGATGGAAGGGAGCTTTTGCTGAAACCTAGGATTTCAGTAATGTGGAGCTGAATCGAAGGAGGCATGTTGAAGAAGAATATTTGGGACTTTTCCTTGTTGCATTCCAGCCCCGAAGCATCTGCGAAGGCCTGGACAATGTCAAGAAGAGCTTTAGCTTCACAAACGGTGGGGGTGCCCATTAGGAGCAAATCATCCACGAATTGACTGTGCGAAACGGGGGGAGAAATGTCATGCAAGGGTAAGCCCATTAACAGGTTTCCTTCGATTGCAGCTCGAATAGAGCGGCCAAGGCCTTTAGCCATGATGATGAAGAGAAAGGGGGAAAGAGGATCCCCCTTCTTGATACCTCTTGAAGGAGAAAAAGTCTGGGAAGGAACACCGTTGACCAAGATAGAGAAAAAAGATGAGGAAGTTAAGTTCATGATCCAGGTGACCCAGCTTTGGTCAAAGCCAAAAGCGATGAGCATAGCCCGCATATAATCCCAACTTATCTTGTCAAAGGCCTTGGAGAGATCCAGTTTGAGAAGCATACCTAGAGTTTTGGTTTTCTGCAGAGAGTGGATCACCTCGTGGGCCAGGATTACGCTGTCCATTATTTGCCTGCCTTCAACGTAGCCTGATTGCTCCGGGGAGATGATTGTCGGTAAGATAGGCTTGAGTCTACTGGCTATGACCTTCGTCAAGAGTTTATAGATTATGTTACAGAGCGCTATAGGTCTAAATTGTTGAGGGTGATGCGTCTGTCCCTCTTTGGGAATGAGGGCCAGAAAGGTCAAGTTCAGAGCCTGTAGGATCTGTCCAGAGGCTCGAGAGTCCTTAAGAATTTCCCATACCTTGTGCCTAATCATCGGCCAGCAATGATGGAAGAAATCGTTGGTAAAGCCATCCGGTCCTGGAGCCTTGCATTTGGGCATGTCCTGAAGCACTTGATCCACTTCCTCAATTGAGATAGGTCATAGTAAGGCCAAGTTTTGCTCCCTCGTGACTAGGGATGGCACATGCTAGGTTACTTTGGCGATGGCCTCATGTCTATCCTGTATAGGTTCTGTGAGGAGGTTTTGATAATATCCAACCAGAGCTGCTTCCATATCCTCATGTGAGTGAAGGGGCTCCTCAGTTGCAGAGGTTAGGCTTGTGATTCTATTAGTATGCCACCTGTGAATTGCCATTCTAAGGAATAATTTGGTGTTACGTTCTCCCTCCTTGAGCCATCAGATGCGTGACTTTTGTTTCCAGAGGATCTCTTCTTGTTTCTTCCTGGCCACTAATTTTTGGGTGACAGTTTTTTCCTAGTCTTTTAACTCAGTTGTGAGCCCTTGGGTTCTGATCTACTTCTGAATTTCACTCATGCAGTCTGCTAATTGCCTTTGAGATTCAAAGATATCGTCGAAGGTGTTCTTATTCCAGAGTCCGAGGGACTATTTAAGGTTCTTTAATTTTTGTTGGAACCTGTACATTTTGGAGCCTTGAGTGATCTCGGCCTCCCTCCACCATTTCTGAATGTTGGCTTGGAAATCAGGGTGGTCAAGCCAAAACTGCTCAAATCTGAAGGGTTTCTTTCCCGTCGCAGTTGGAACATCTAGCCAGAGCTGAATAGGCCAGTGGTCCGATCCAGGGATGTCCAGGATTGAGGCCTCCATAGTTGTGCCTTCCAACATGAGAGAATCCGAGATGAGGAACCGGTCGAGCCTGCAAGCAATCTGATGTGTGTCATTTCTTCTGTTTGTCCAGATATGAATGCCATTAATGGTTTCCAGGTCGATGAGGCGGTGGTTGTCTATGAAGCTATTGAAGTTGTTGGTTTCTTGGTCCAGTCTTCTAGAGCCACCTCTTTTCTCTTCCAGACTGCAGATGATGTTAAAATCTCCTCCTATAATCCATTTATTGTGCTGAGTTAAAGTGGCTAGGAATTCCAGATTCCTCAGGAAGGCAGTTTTCTCCCCTATGTTGGCTGGACCATATACATTAGTTAAGTGTCCTGGTTTATCGGAACCGATGAGTCTGTAGTCCGCGGTAATGGACCCTCTTGTAGCCATGAAGTTTTCTAGTAGGATTGAACTTGTATTCCAGAGGATGGCCAGTCCCCCTGCTGTTCCTATGGCTCCTACCGCAACAACTGCCCCCTGCTTCCAACAATAGGGGAGTAATTTGTCCACATCTTCTGAGGCACATTTTGTTTCCTGCAAAAGGACTATGTCAGGTTTTTCCGCCATGATCAGATCTCGTAGCAATTTGTGCTTGCTACGCCCGTTGAGGCCTTTGATATCCCATGAGATAATCCTCATGATGACTAGGGGGTGGGGAGGGGAGGGAAGCTATCCGAGATCAATTGGATTTGCCCTGAGTTTACCATGAAATGACCAATTTCTTGAATAAGCTTGTTGGTGGATTTCCGCCCTCTTCTCTTCTCATCTTTCTGGGATTTACCGGTACTCTTTGATTGACTACTTTGGATTCCCAACCCTTGATTGGCTCTTGTCGTGGATCCAGCAAAGGAGTTGAGGAAGACCTTATGCACCTTTCGTAATTGATCTCTAGGTATTGTGTATAGTTTCTGTTGTCTATAAGCATGCTCCAGGTGTTCCAGATCGACCCCTGCTAAATCTGGCTCCTCTAGCTCCATTTCCACATCTTCGTCCTCTATATCCAAAGGATTGTGCACTTCCTGATTCACGCTTGGGGTAGTAATTTCGAGTTCCTTGCTCAAAGGTGTTTTATCCTCCCCTTGTTTGGCCATATGAGATCCATTAGCCGATGGTAGCTCATTCGACGGTAAGTGGTTTGCAGGGTTTTCTAGTTGGTCTTGTAGAGCTATAAATCTATTGCTAGTTGAAGGATCTTTACTTACATGGGCAGGTTGTCTTTTGCCTCTTGGTCTCCTTTTCCCTGTGGGTTGAGTGAAGTCGTCCTTGTCTTTGTTGCTGTCTGGGTTTCCTTCTTTGTGAGCATTGTTGAGGGGGCATTCTCTAAAGAGGTGGTCGTGCTCGTGACACCTCCGACATCGGAAAGGAATGTGCTCATAGTCAATGGTCTGGATCCAATCCTCATCGTGATATTCCAGTATGATGGAGCCAGGAAGCGGCTTAGTTATATTCAGGTATACGCAGATTCGAGCATAGGAGGTATAATGCCTTTGCTTCGTGGCCTCGAACGATTTAACATAGATGCCGATGGTGTTGTCGATACCTGCCAGAACCTCCTCGAGCCAAAACTCCTGTGGAAGAGAATATAATCTTATCCATACAGGTGCGTGAGAAAAGTCCTCATTTTCAGGACTAAACTTCTCCGTCCAGAAGCGCAAGAAAAGGCCTGCCGAGTTGAAAAAATATGGCCCTCCATCAAAGATGCGGTTACGGTCTTCAAGATTGTAAAAGATTATTGTGAAAAAGCCCTTGGAACCTAATTGTAGTTCGTAGTGACCCTTTGGCTTCCACCAGTATTGGATCCATCAGATTAGATCTCGTTCTGAGGGCCAAATCCCTAAGAACTTCCCCACCAGGGCATAATCTCTCATGAATTGTTTTTGCTCTTCTATGCGTGGTGAACTAATCACAAATTTTGGGGCTTGTGGTGCTTGTGGAATACACTTACCAGGCAACCATGGAGCTGTCGTTGTGGGGGAAGAAGCTCCTTTCTCGGGGTCGATCTCCATTTCTCGATCTTTGAACGCACCTTCTTCCAAAATTTTCGAATATAGGTCTGGCGGCTGCTCAAAAGTCGGCCGCTTAGACCTCTCAGCATCCTTGCCTCCTGCTGTAGCTTGACTGTAAGAGCCGCCTTCCGACCCTCCTCCTTTGGGTGGTGAGTGCCCCGTTGGGGCCATTGCTGGACCCCCGCAGCGCGAGAGATCTGCAAAAACCTAGTTCGTCAGCCAAAACCCTAGTGATCCAATGTTGAATAATTATATTCTCATCATTTTCACACTCATCCACTTTCAAATTTAAATAACTCTCAATGGGTCTAGACAATCCAACCACCAAGGGAAACTGTGCCCCTGGTATGTGAGATCCTTCCTTCTCTGTACTTCATGCAACGGAGAGTTTGTCATGTTACCTGTGTCTGGTTTAGTAAATAGATATTGGAAAGGTATCTAGAAAGGGAGCAGCATTGGACTTTTCCTCGGCAGTTACATCTCAGTTGTGTAGTGACAATTATTTGTATTTTAATTAAATTTCTGAATTTTTTTCTTCAATTCTAAAGAATTTGTTAATTATATAATGCACTCATTTTGAATTCAAAATATCATTTCAAATAAATAAATTCATATAACAAATTTCTCTCAATCACCCATATTGTTAAACTCAATTGACAAATTCTTATTAAATTTATCATAAAATATATCATTTTAATATAACAAAATTAACTTAATTTAAAGTAACTTAAATAGTTTATTAACCTGCTCATATTTATTTTTTTCAAATTCCTATTAAATTTAT
>ML781381.1:706578-733522 GCA_009831015.1 Picea engelmannii | reverse complement strand
GATCTGCCCATCTTTCTGAGGCTGATAGTTGGTTCTAGGTGTCAACTCTTTCCCCACCAACTGAAACAACTCTCTCTAAAATGTCCCTATGAACCAACTGTCCCTATCACTGACGATGTTCTTCGGCAACCCATGAAGTTTGAAGACATCCCTGAAGAAAAGCTCGGCTACCTGAACTGCGTTGTACTCTGTTGGTATGGCATAGAAGTGAGAAAACTTGGTCAATCTGTCGACCACTACATAGATACATTCCTTACCCTGGACCTTGGGTAGACCTGTGATGAAGTCCATAGATATACTCTCCCATTTTTTCTCTGGAATGGGAAGTGGTTGAAGTAGCCTTACTAGAAGAGCATGCTCTGACTTGTTATGCTGGAAATTCACACACTCACTTATGTGTCTCATAATGTCATGTTTGAGGCCCTTCCATGAGAACCTCTCTCTGATCTATCTATAGGTTTTGAAAAACCCTTGATGGCCTGCTAGAGGTGAATCATGAACTACGGTGAGGATCTTCTTCTTGAGCCCTGAATCTGGCACCAAGTAGACTCTATCCTTGTAAAATATGACATCGTCAATGACCCTATATAGGTCATCCTATATATGCCCATCCATCACCTCACAAGCAAACTTGTTCTTGGAATAGTCCACTAACAAGTGGGATTTTCAATATGTTGAAATCTCCATCAAAGAACATGTTGCAGGTCTTCTCAATAGTGCATCGGCCAAAATGGTCTTCTTTCCCTTGACATACTCTATGTCAAAGTCGAATGCTTGTACCTTCGTCACCCATTTTTGTTGGCGCTCACTGAGGTCCTTTTACTCAAGGAAATACTTCAAATTGTTGTGATCGGTCTTGACCACGAATTTGTTGCCCACCAAATATTGTTTGAACTTGGTCAAGGCATGCATGATTTCCAACATTTCCTTGTCATAAATGGCATACAACCTCTCAGGTTGACTAAGATTCCATCTCTCGAATACAATGGGGTGTCCTCCCTGCATCAAAACTGCACCGATCCCTTCATCAAATGCATCACACTCTAGTACAAATGGCAAGGTGAAGTCTGGTAGTGCCAAAACTGGACAAGTGCCCATGACTTCCTACATGTTATCAAAGGCTTCCTGTGATTTCTCAGTCCATATGAAGGCCCCATGCTTGGTAATATTTGTCAGCGGTTCTCCAAGCTAAGAAAAACCCCGGACGAACCACCTATAATAGTTGCACAACCCGAAGAAGCTCCTCAATTCTGTCACGTTCCTAGGTGTTGGCCAATCCAGAATGGCCCTGATCTTCTCTTGGTGCACCTGTACCCCCTGTGCACTGATGATGTGGCCTAAGTAAAGAAGCTCTATCATACTGAACTCGCACTTGGAATCTTTGGCATCATGAGGTATTGAGCATCATGGATGAGGTATTGAGCATCATCCAGGTGCCTCATATGCTCTTTCCATGACCAACTATAGATGATCAATATGTCGTCGAAGAAAACCAAGACTGATTTCCTTAAATAATCCCCTAATATATGGTTCATGCAAGACTAGAATGTAGCGGGTGCATTAGCTAGCCCAAATGGCCTAACCAGCAACTCAAAGTGTCCAAAATGACATCGAAATGTCGTCTTCTCTATGTCCTGCTCTCAGATGTTGATCTGATGATATCCAGAGCGTAGATCAATTTTTGAGAAGAAAAATGCCCCATGCAGTTCATCCATCAACTCATCAATGCGTGGGATAGGGTACCAGTTCTTGATGGTTTTCTTGTTCAAGGCTCGGTAATCAATGCAAATCCTCATGGTGCCATCCTTCTTCAGAACTAAGACAACTGAAGAAGCAAATGGGTTGTTTCTCAATCTAATGTGTCCCATCGCCAGTAATTCCTTGATTGCCTTCTTTATCTCATCCTTGAACCGCCTGGGATGACGATAGGGGGGGGGGGTGATCATAGGTTTGGCCCCCTCCTCCAACTCAATGGTGTGCTCAAACCCCCTGTCAGGTGGTCTCCCTAGTGGAATTTCCTCAAAGACCTGTTGATGTCGTCCCAATAAATTCTTGATCTTTTTATGGTACTGTTGTCGACCTTATGAATCCTTCTAAGTAGTGATCAATCATTCTGCGGCATACACTACCTCCCCATGTCTAAATATCCTCTCCATCCTCTTGATTGAAACTATCATGGGTGCTCCTGTCGACATACCTCTTAGAACAACCTTCTTCCCATCTTGATCTCTGAATCCCATTTCCAAGGTTTAGTAGTTGGTAGTGATTTTTCCCAAGGTAATCATCCACTGAACTCCTAACACCAAATCTGTGTCTGATAGGTCAACCACATAAAATGTGTCTCTCACTGTGTAGTTTCCTAACTTCATCTCTAAGTTTGGAACTATGTCTAGACACTCCACTGTGTGGCCATCTGCTATCGCAACATCAAACCCCTCAAACTCCTCTGTCTGAATTGCTCGTCTCGATACTAGTGAAGCATCGATGAAGTTGTGGGTGGCCCCACCATCTATTAAGGTGATTTCTCATTCCCCCTAAATAATCCCTCTGATACAAAGGGTATCATACCTAGGAACACCAAAAAGGGTTGCTATGACACCTCCCTTTGATGGTTTCCTCCTGTTAGCCTGTTCTGGCAGTTGTGGGACTACTGGAGGATGGGCTCTTGCCGGTTTCGGTGGTCTATGGGGAGGTTTATCCTCTGCTGGTGTTGAATCCTCCTTTGAACTAGTGAATCCACTGTCCTGCTCCTCCTCTTCACTGTCCATGTTGTCTGGTGCTACCTCAATATAATGAATCTCTCCCTTGCCCATGCACATGTAGCCTGGGATCCAAGGATCTCTGTAGCTAAAGCAAAGATTCTTCCTCATAAGCTCTCACCTAGTCTCATCATCTAACTTCTCCTTGCCCTTCCATTCTCTCTAGAATGGCTTCCTGTCTTGATCCCTCTAGGGCACAAATGGTTTGGAGAAAATTTTAGTCTTTGGCACTGAGTCTACCAAATATCGAGTGCGAAGGATGGCATCATGCAAAGTGGGAGGTATGTATGCCTTCACCGATCCTCTCAAAGGATTTGTGAGTCCTTCTGTGAATAACATGATCATCCTGGGCTCTGATATATCTGTCACTACCATGGCTACCCATTGAAACTCTGTGATGAATGCCTCTGTTGTGCCAGTTTGTCTCAATTGGGCTGGATCCCTGAAGTGTATCTCGGGATCCTTCCTGTAAAACCTGTCCATGAGCCTATCTGTAAACTCCCTATAGGAGGTGATGCGACTATGACCCAATGTCACCAGTCCATGATACCACCACTCGTGTGCCTCACCCTCCAAGTGTAAGGTCGTGAAACTAATGGCCTCTGTCTCAGTCATCTGGTTGAGCTTGTAATACGTGTCTAGCTTATGTACCCAAGCTCTGGCGGTGTATTTGGATGATCCGTAGAAAGAAGGGATGGTGAGTTTCCCAACTTTTCAGATGAAATCGAGGTTATCCCCCTATTGTTGTTGTGGTCCTCCCCTCTGCGGCTCTCTGGGGTGGTTCCTGAGTTTGATTTCATAGTACTCGACTAGGTTCATGTCCTGATGGAAGTCATGGCCCAATTTTGCATACTCCCTCCTATACTCTTCAATTTCATCAGCATGAGTGGGTGGCCTCTGTGCTATCAGTGGCAGTGTTGCTACTGGGGATGCCCTCTGGAAATTGGGAAGCAAGGGTCTGGGAATCCTACTCGTAGAGGTGTATGTGCGAGAGGGTGACTGGGGTCTACTGTCTACTCCCGAGTTCCCCTGTGTTGCATGCGGGACTTATGTATATGGGGTGCCCACTCTAGCCAATCTATCAACCACCTGTGCCAAGGACTAAGACATGGTCCGTTGAATAGCCAACATATCGTTGATAACCTACATGAAACCTGCCTCTGGATCTACGGGGGCCTTGCCACTGCCCTCTGGTCACTCATATCGGTCTCCTAGCATCCTATCTGCCTCGCACTCAGCCTCACACTTTGCCCTTCTCGCTGCTTCTTTGTGTGCCTCTTCCTCTTCCTTTGAGCTAGGAGGAAAAGGGGGGAAATCAGGCATATGCCTTCTTTCCTGATGTCTGTTGTAAGTGACATATTCATCACCTACGTGTTCACGGCCCTCTGGGTCTTATGTTTCACTCATTGTCTTTAGTCATAGGTTGGCAGGACTAAAGCGCTGATACCATTGCAATGTTCCTGACTTGGCTAGTCTAGGAAACACTGTTAATGTGTGTGTAGGATCAAAGGTTTACAGCATATAAATGATCATATAAATAATAAATGCGAAAAAGGACTGCAAAGTTTGTATTATGATATATTTTTGGATTACAAAATGGTCGAATGCAGCTGAATAAACTGACAATACTCGACTAGATCAACAGACAAAGGATCTTAGCCGGAATATAAATAAGCAATTGCGGTTGAATAAAATAAAAACACTCGGTTAAATCAAAAGACAAAAGTATCTTAGCCAGAATACAAATAAGAAACTAAAAGATAATACCCAGAATATGGGAGCACTACAGAATCAATGAAGAATGATGGAAGACCTAGATGATCTTCCCAGTGACTAGGGTGTGTCTTTCAACACCGAAATCAACCAACCAGTGTCTTCCTCCTGGAATACACTGAACTATCTCTCCTGAGATGCACTTCTTCTCCTCAATGACAAGTCATAATCTGCATAATGATGAATTAGGTCGCTGACCCTTCCTTTATAGCTTTCCAAAACCCTAAATCATGTTGAAACCCTAATTTACTGTTGACTTCTATTTTTATCTCATAATCACTTAAAAGCGCTTTTAACCCTTTTTAGTTCAATGCCACTTTCTGAATATAACCCCTGTGACTGTAGTGACCTCTAGTAACCCTGTTTACCCCTTTTTGGCCCTGGCTATAGCCTAACAGGGCATCTTAGACCATTAAGCCTCCTCTCTGGAGCTCCTATTTGGAAAGGGACATTACAATGAACTTTGTTCAATTGATTCTTTCTCTTGTTGCTCAATTTGGATGGAAGATCCATCAGATGGATGTGAAGAGTACATTTCTTCATGGAGACCTATCTGAAGAAATTTTCATGGAACATCCTCCTGGTTTTGTGACATATTCTAACCTAGTTTGTCAACTCAATAATTCTCTTTATGGTTTGAAACAGGCTCCCCGATCTTGGTATGCTAAGATCGATAGTTTCTTTCATCAACTTGGTTTCAAATGTTGTGAATATGATCATAGCTTATATGTACGCCATACTCATGGAAACACCTTGATTGTTGTTGTATATGTAGATGACCTTGCAATCACTAGCAATAACAGTGATCTCAATCTCAGATTGAAGAAGCAACTTGTTGACTCCTTTGACATGACACATCTTGGTACTTTGCAATATTTTATGGGTCTTCAAGTATTACCACTATGTGATGGTTTTTTAATTTCGCAATATAAATATGTAATGGATATTTTGACACATTTTAAGATGGCATATTGATATGAAACTCCTTATATATGAATATTAATATTTAAAACCCATTTTAGCATCTAACTTGATTCATAATAATTCTTGATCATATTGAGGTGATTTGCAAAAAAACGATGATGTGCTTATTATCCAAAATCTCATAAAATGGTGATTAACTTGAAGAATTATGAGATAAAACAACAAAAAATAAAAGAACTCAAATAAAAAAAAGTTGATGACATATTTTTCTTCATCTCCAAGTCCCCTTTAAACTAGTCTCATAATTTCAAAATGTCAAATTACAATACAAAATGGACTTATAAAGCCAATTTTGAAGTCACTCTCCATTTTTTCTACTCAAACTCAATTATAGAGTTTACCATTAAATTCCTTGCGAAAATATGAGAAAAATGAGTATAAAGTCGACCATATTTGAACTGGCTCAATTTTACCCTCTTTACACACCAAACGATGCATTATGGTGCTCATTACTGGCAATATGGACTAAGACTTCTAAAGACAACATATTAGCACAAAAATAACATCACCATCATACTCCTCTCGAGAAAATCAGAAAAATGAGTATAAACATGCTTATGTTTGGACAAAGTACCTTATAGCATGAAAATCAAGACATACCATAACTTAGCTCTTCTCTTGGCATGCACTCCAATGCACCTGTATCGTACCTCTATCTTGAGATTCATGCATCCTCAAAATGTGTGTCATCTTTGAAAACCGCACCAATAAATAGGCCTAGGTCGACTGTAACACCCCTAGTTTTAATCCCTATGAACTAGAATGTATTATGTAAATGTGACATTAGACAAGTCAGCCAATAAGTTGGAAAGGCGTTGAAGTGCCTAGAAATGTAATATATATATATATATATATAGATAGATAGATAGATAGATAGATAGATAGATAGATAGATAGATGACTGCAAGATGGACAAGGACAAGAGATAAGGGGATATGATTCTACGAGAGAGGGGGCTAAAGGGGCTAAGTATTTTTAATATATTTTATTTACCCATTTTGGTTTTAATTGAGAAAATTGGTTGCATGAGCTTCTTGGGGAGGCCATGTGGTTCTTGGTTCTTGTAATTAAATAAACCATGCATGTGGGTTGTTAGGGGTTGTTCATTTTTCTTGGTTAATCATTTCATTCTGAGAATTTCTCATTTTTGCTCTTGCTAATTCGTGTATTCTTGGGCTGAGAATGGAAACGAATGGTTGGAGGAGGAGAGTTAATGTGATATGGATATGAGGAATTATTGATCATTGCAAGTTGGAATGGATGTCTACGGGCATGAGATTAGTGGTATTTATGAAAGAACTGTCACAGCTGAGAATAATCCTTGGAGTTTCCAGCATGGATATTTCTTGACCAGTAGAACTAGAGCCCTGGAGAGAAATAGAACATCCTAAGGGACTACTTGGAAGAGAAATGGGTTGATTTCTTTGGGTTTTGTGGGATGAAGGGGAAAGAGATTTTGAAATTAGGATTTTTGTGTGGTTGGGAAAACCTGAGAGCTTATTAGCCAACTATTGTGTGTTTTAAATGTGGCCTAGGACCCGTCCTTGTGGATTCATAGCCTTGGATCAGGGGTGACCTACTGTTGAGAATTGGAACAACAATGTCTATGGTTGGGAGGAACCTCCTTGATCTACAACCAGTTGATGATGGTTCAATTAAAGATAAGTTATCTCTGTGTTTTTCATATATTTATATTCTGTTGTGTATTATTATTATCTCTGATATTCATATTTATAATGTGCCTACTTGCTAGTTATTGTTGTGCATGGCATGTTGTTCCTTTCTTGGATGGTTTGGAAWGAATCTTGATTATTGCATGTGTGGTTATTGCAAATATTTCATGCTTCTTTCRAATTAATTATTGACACAATTCGAAATCAGTTAAATAAGTGAGTTTTGAGGTAGCGTTTCCGGCCTAGGGTGGTTGGGTATGTTACAAATTAGTATCATAGCTTCTGGTTGAAACACCGGATTGGTATGGGCCAGAACGAGTGCGAATTTGAGAAATTATCTATCACAGATTTCAAACTATGTGAATTTGGGGGAAAATGGAAATATTAGAGAGAAATATCCCCAATTTCGTGGGAAAATTCGAGTTGAAATAATTTAGGATTGTATTATAAGTTTAATGGGTTCAATCTATAGAGTTGCAGAGCCGAATTCAACTTGGAAGGTTGAAAATTCATATTTTTAATGGTCGTTGTAGAGTGGGGCGAAGTTCATAGAATCGACGGTCGATATTGTGTTTGATCTTAAGATCAACGACCCAGATTCATTCTTGAAAAAAATTAAAATCACGATGTTTTGAAAGTTTGACAAAGTTAGTAGATCGACAACTGAGATTTATTTGGCGGTTCGGAAAATGAGGTGGATCAATGGTCCAGATTCATTGAGGAATTTTGTCAAAATTTCTAAGTGTTGAAATTCGCCAACAACAATATTCGATCACCGACGACTAATGGTCAGGGGTCAGAAGAATTTGGCGAAGTTTTCAGTTTGTCAATAGGAATATTTGATCATCGATGGCCGATAATTGAGGATCGACAGCTTTGATGGAGTGTTGAATTTCGACGACGGGACATCTCTGATTGTCGACGTCCGATGGTCAGGGGTCTGCAAAATTTGGCAAAGTTTTCAAATCTCCAGGAGAAATCTCTGATCATCGATGTTCAATGGTTGGGGATCGCCAAGTTTGGCGGAGTGTTGAATTTCATCCAATTGACATATAAGACAATCGATAGCCAACAGATCGGGGATCAAGGAATTTGGAAAAAATTTCACTTCATCAACAAAAATATTTGATCATCAACAGTCGATGGTCGGGGGTCGGTATAATTTTGGTGAAGTTTTCAGTTAACTAAGAGAAATCTTCAATCATCGATGGAAGATGGTCGGGGATCGGTGAGTTTGGTGGAGTGTTGAATTTTGGCCAATTGACATATGATATTGTCAATAGCTAGAATCGGGGATCGGCAATTTTGGTGAATTTTTCAGTTTGTCAACAAAAATATTTGATCATCAATGGCCGATGGTCGGGGGTCGATAGATTTTGGCGAAGTTTTCAGTTCATCAACTAGAAAATTGGAATTTAATAACTATCGACAATTTGTTTTGGTTGAGTGTAAATTGAGAAAATTGCAGGTGGAGTGGTCTTTGATATGGAAATAATTTAATCACATGAGGAATATTGGACTCTACTATTGCAAGAGACAAACATTATGAGAAAAAGATCATGTTTGGAAACTTTATTTTTCTATATAAAACAGATTTGGAAATTGGAATTTAAAAATTACTGACAATATGTTTGGTTGCAAGTAAATTGAGGAAATTGTAGGTATAATGGTCGTGGATATGGCAGGGATTTAAGCCATATGGAAGAATGATATCTACAACTACAGATCCAAACATTATGAGCATAAAATTCATGTCTAGAAATTTTAGTTTACTGTATAAAATAGATTTGAGAAATTAATAGTTACAAATTGTTATGTTATGCTAACAGGTTGTGTGGTTGAGTATAAATTGAGGAAATTGTAGGTAGAATGGTCTTGGATATGGAAGGGATGTAAGTCCATACATAATACCAACTCTTTTTTCCACAAGAGCCAAGCTTTATGAGAAAAATCCTCAAGCCTAGGGAATTTTATTTCTTGTATATAAACAGATTTGAGAAATTAAAAATTGTTATGATATGTTAACGATTGGTTTGGTTGATTGAAGGTTGAGAAGATTGAAAGAATAATTGCCTTGGGTATGGCGCTATTGTAAGTGAAAATAAAGATTGATGCCTGCAACTGGAAGAGCCAAACGAATTGTGAGCAGGAAGCTCATGCTTGGAAAATGTTACTTTCCTGTATAAAACAGATTTGACATTATGATTGAAAATGTTTATAATGATATCTCATGATGATTGTATGTTTATAATACAGATGCAATATTGGATATTGAAGTTGGAAGCTTGGGAATAAGAGTGCCAGAAGGAAATCGATATCAATGAAAAATGCATGGAATGAAGAAAGTCCAGGGTACTTGTTGCATCTAGAGTTCTTGAAACTGCAACTCTGAAACTTCCTGGCTAAGTGCACTAGAGCCCTAGAGAGAAATGGAACAGCCGAAGGGACTACAGGGCAAAGAAAGGGGTTCATTTCTTTGGGTTGTGTAGGTTGATTGGGAATGAGAGCTTGTTGGTTGGAACTATTGCTAGAAATATTAATTTTGAAGATCATTATGCATGTTTTGGGTCGGAGTGCCTATGTAAGCATGTTTTCTTTTAGGTTGGATTGCCTATGTATATAAGCATTTGGTTGGAATGTCTGTGTGGATTAAGGGATGAAGATCCTATCTTTGTAATATTAAGAACACTAGTTAGGTGTTGTGCACTAAGGATGGTACCAAAATAAGGGGAGGGGGATTTAACACCCCTAGTTTTAATCCCTATGAACTAGAATGTATTATGAAAATGTGACATTAGGTTGGTGAGCCGGTAAAGTTGGAAAGGGTCGAAGTGCCTAGAAATGTAATACATCTCTATATATTAATAAAATACATCATTGGTTGCAAGATAGACAAGGATAAGACATAGGGGACTATGATTCCATGAGAGAGGGGGCTAAAGGGGCTAAGTATTTTTATTATATTTTATTTACCCATTTTGGTTTTAATTGAGAAAATTTGTTACATGAGATTCTTGGGGAGGCCATGTGGTTCTTGGTTCTTGTAATTATATAAACCCTGTCTGTGGGTTGTTGGGGGGTTTTTCGTTGTTCTTGGTTAATCATTTCATTTTGATAATTCCTCATTTTCACTCTTGCTAATTCGTGTGCTCTTGGGATGAGCATGGAAAGGAATGGTTGGAGGAGGAGAGCCATTATGAGATGGTTGTGATGAATTACTGGTCATTCCAAGTTGGAATGGATGCCTATCGGCATGAGATTGATGGCAGTTCTGAAAGAACTGTCAAAGTTGAGAATCCTTGGAATTTCCAACATGGATATTTCCTGACCAGTAGCATTGGGGCCCTAGAGAGAAATGGAACATCTTGAGGGACTGATTGGCATAGAAATGGGTTCATTTATTTGGTTTGTGCAGGTTGAAGGGGAAAGAGAGTTGGAAATTAGGATTGTTGTGTAGTTGGTAAAACCTGAGAGCTTATTAGCCAAATGTTGTGTGTTTTAGATTTGGCTTAGGACCCATCCTTGTGGATTCATAGCCCTGGCTCGGGGGTGACCTATTGTTGAGAATTGGAGCAACAGTGTCTATGGTTGGGAGGAACATCCTTGGTCTGCAGCCAGTTGGTGATGGTTTAATTAAATATAAGTTATCTTTGTGTTTTTTGTATATTTATATTATGTTGTGTATTATTATTATCTCTGAGATTCATATTTATAATGTGCGTGCTTGCTATTTATTTTTGTGCATGGCACAATGTTCCTTTTTTGGATGGTTTGGCATGAATCTTGATTATTGAATGTGTGGTTATTGCAAATCTTTCATTCTTCTTTTGAATTCATTATTACCAGAATTTAAAATCAGTTAAAGAAGTTATTTTTGAGGCAGTGTGCCTAGCCTGTTGGTGGTTAGGTACATTAAATCAACATAACGATGGCTCAAAACTCAGGTTATATACTCGGTCGCATTACTTCACACTTAGATATGTGTTTAAGTTTTTGTTATAACAAACACTAAATTTGGCATATTAGCTAGCATATATGGTTAAGTCCTTGGGTATCTTTGTTGGAATATTTTGATTCCATGGGAGGTCGAGGGTTCGAGACTTGTCGAACCCCATAAAAAAAAATTATACCCAACCCAACTTGGGCTTCCAAAAGGTTCCACGTGGTGCCATTTCATTGGCCCACATGGCAGCCTATTATTGGACTATGCCACCTGTACCTGCCACATATCCATACGGACTACCACATCACCTGCTAACATGTCTGCCACATGTCATTTTGTTATTGTTCCACTTGTTTGCCCACCATGTCATCGTACAAATGCCACGTCATTCGTACGGATGACATGTGTCATATTTTTATTGGTCCAACTAGACCCCTGAAAAGTCCATTTATGGGTAACATGTGGCACGTTGATTCCCTACCACATCGCCCTATTGATGTCCCTCTATGTCATGCTGACATCACCTTGTTATACGAAAAGGACACATGTCCACCTTTGACTTTTATGTTTGTCATGTTTTACTTGAAATTTGATCAGCCATAACTTTTGCATACAAACTTTGTTTGAGGATTTTTGGACAGTTGGAAATATATCGTTGAGCTCTATGCAATGATGTAGTTTTAGAGAGAATTTGAGATGGTAAACTTTTTAGCTTTTATGGATCCTCCTAGACCTCTATGAGCATTCTGGATCCTCCCAGACCTTCTGTGAATGGTCTAGATCCTCCTGGATCACACCTTCCCACTAAAGAACTTTTGGTCCTCCAAAAGTATGAATATTTCAAAAAATTAGTGATGATAACTCTCACTCACTCTTCTACCTTACTGTAATTATCTTATACAATAACTTAGTGATGATGAAGCTTCTTCACTCTTCCACCTTGCTGAATATTCTGGGACTAAATTTTCATCTTGGATCTTGGATATTGGATACTAGATCAGTGTATTTCTGGTTGTTTCTGAAATATGGCTCTGACTATGGCTCTTTGGCACTGGCGCTAGTTCAAATCTAGTTTCATTTTTGGCTCATAGATTCCTTCACAACAAAAACTTTCTCACTGAATCTTTGTAATATCCAAATATGAATCATGTACTCAACATCCACTCCCATCTCATTCTTTGTTGAATACATTCTATCTCAACCATCATGAAACCAAGTAGAATCTTGATCTATGCCTTGCCCATTTGGCCTCATTCTTCATGTACTATTGATCTATCTGCAGCAGTCCCTAAAAGAATTCCCTGTCCATTTATTCTCTCCTTCCTTGAAAACAATTCCAAACATATTATTTGTATACATTTATACTGTCTGAATTGTTTCTTCTCAAGGTGTACATCTACATGAACATAACATAATATATTGGATATGCTTATAGCATGCATATTTACAATTATATACCTCTTATCTTTACAAATAATATTATTTCTCCTTTACCAGTTCTAGGAATATTAACATTACCATGATTATATTCCCTCTTTCGATCTACATGCTCCAACTGCATGCATCCTTCTATTCCTTCACCTTCGGTACATCAGAATAAGAATGTTAACTTAGACAATTTGATCCATATATAGTCCTTAGTTGATAACAATACAATACAATTGTCTATACTTGTTGTCAAAAGGATTAGAAATCTCTATAAGATCCCTCTCACTCCTATAACAAAGCGGCTATATAGAAACCCTTTACAAGGTTCCTCTCACATTAAAAAATATATAAGGTGGCTATATATAAATCCTTTAAAAAATTTATCTCACTCTTAACAATATATAGGGTGGCTATATAGAAATTTTACATAATTACTCTCACTCTTACAATCTACCATGAGTGGCTTACAAGCCTTATAATACAACAATAGACCTAGAAGGTATCTGCATATGCATATAAGCTTGAATTTTACAAATATACAATGAAATATTTTCTGATAGATAGTTTATTCATGGACTCGTTCTTTCCTTAGTACTAGAAGGAGTCTCACAGCTTCTTATCTCTGACAATGCCTCTGGCACTGATCTTGAATCTAACATTGAATGTGACACAGAATATGATGGTGAATCCAAGAAACCATTAGACCATATTATAGGTCTTCTCGGTAACCTATATAACCTCTCCTTATGAACACCAAGCACTATTGTTGTGTCTTGAGTATCTTCCCTTGAATACACAAGTACCTGGCCATTCTGGAATATGATTGCATATCCTTCATCTTCAAAAGTTGCAATTGAGAGTAGGTTTACTTTCAAATATGGAACATATAGCATATGTTCTATTCACATAAATCCTCTTGACTCGAGAAGGAATCTTACATATCCAAACCCTCTTATTGTTTGTTTGGTGTTAGTTCCAGATCCTACATAGAAATTTGTGTTGATCTCTAAGAAAGTGAGGAATATTGGTCTCATCTCGGTCATGTAGCGAGATAAGCCAGTGTCCACAAACCATACCTCGATATCTTCATATGCCACACTATTAAGACTAGCCATTAAAAAGTATTATTTCTCGAATCTTTCAGCAAGACTATTAACTTCACCTGGGGATGTTGCTTGTCTTCTTGAAAGTGTCTTTACATCGTTATGCTTCTTCTTTAGACATAAGTTTGGATAAAGTGTCCAACACTTCTTGATCTGATGTCCACTCTTATGAAAATAAGAGCAGAGTATCTTGTTCACATATTAGAACCATGATCCCTTCTTATCATTCCCCCTTTTCCTTTGTTTTGAGAAATGACCTTTACCTTTAGCCTTCTTCTTGGATGGATTTTTTTGTACGGATTCTCTTCTTTGACATTTATACATATTATGGTTACTAGTTCCAGAGGAATCACATGGATACATGGACCATATACCAATCTTACCGGTGGGAAATGTATTCACTCCCTCTTCAGAATGGACATCTCTTCCTCGAGATGTCTTACATTTGTTACCTTTCCCTGGGCTGGAAGGTAATCCTAATTGTTTATGAAGAACCTATTCATCATAATTTCTCCTTAATTTAGTCATCCTTGAGCATTCTCCATCTTTATGGGGAGAAGAACAATACAACAAATCATCTTTCTCGATCATACCCTTTTGAAGGAGATAGTTTGTATTGCATCGAAGACTTCCCATTCTCTACTTTCCAATATTCATGGATTGATTTTGATGGTGCCAATACTTGATCTTTGGTCTTTACTTCATTTCCAACTCATGAAAAATACCTCTATTGAATTCATCATGACATATCAGTCGATCTTGCAACTTTTTCTTCTCTTCCTCGAGAGATCGGCTTTGTGCCCTTAATTTAGAATTCTCCTTTTGAATCTGTTGGTTAATGTTCTTTTATATCATTATATTTATGATAACTTTACTCATTTTTTCCTCTCAACAAGAGTCTTCAAAACCTTCACCAACTTGAGTCTTGGACCTCATCACATCAACTTACAAATACACATGAAAATTAGCTCTGATACCACTTGATCTAAAAATCATTAGATACCAATCTTAATATTTAAAAACCCATTTTAGCATCTAACTTGATTTAGAATAATTCTTGATCGTATTGAGGTGGTTTGCAAAAAAATGATGATGTGCTTATTATCCAAAATCTCATAAAATGATTATTAACTTGAAGAACTATGAGATAACATAACATAAATAAAATAACTCAAATAAACAATATTTGATGACACATTTCTCATGAAATTGTTTCTCATAATTTCAAAATGTCAAATTACAATACAAAATGGACTTACGAAGCCAATTTTGAATTCACTCTCCAATTATTCTGCTCAAACTCAAATATATAGTTTACCATTGAATTCCTTGTGACAATATGAGAAAAATGAGTATAAAGTCAACCATATTCTAAACTGGCTCAATTTTACCCTCTTTACATGTCAAACGATGCATTATGGTGCTCATTAATGGAAATCTGGACTAAGACTTCTAAAGACAGCATATTAGCACAAAAATAACATCAACATCATACTCCTCATGATAAAACGAGAAAATTTAGTATAAACATGCCTATGTTTGAACAAAGTACCTCATCACGCAAATCAAGACACACCATAACTTAGCTCTTCTCTTGGCATGCACTCCAATGCACATGTATTGTACCTCTGTCTTAGGATCCGTGCATCCTCGGAATGTGTGTCATATTTGGAATTCATACCAATAAATAGGCCTAGGTCAACCTAACGATGGCCCGAAAGTTGGGGTATATACCTGGTTGCATTACTTCAAACTTAAATATTTGTTTAAGTGTTTGTTATAACAAACACTATATTTGGCACAAGCCCAAAGGGGTTGGATCCAATGGTGGAAAGTGAGGAGTTTTTCACCATTGGGTAAGGTTCAATTCTCGTGAGGGATTTACCTGGAGCCATGGGAACACCTTGAGGTAGTGGTCGAACATGTGGTTGCACCCAGAGATACTATAATAAATGGTATCGTGACCTGTGCACACATAAGTGGATCAAAACCCACCCCCATGTCCTTCAACTTTCAATGTTTGAAGAGCGAGCGATTAGGTCACGCGCTCCTGCGCTCCTGGACATCCCACAGGCCGTCAGCCCTGTGGCCCCCCGGGCCCCTCCTCCCTCCACCAAAGCTACAACAAGCTCTGTAGGCTCAATGGCGGCTCCCTCACCCTCTTCTCAGAAGAACGGCGACCCTCCTGGTGTTGTTGCGGCGGTGGCCCCTTCAATCTCGGCTCCCCTTCACGACTGCACTCCCCCTGGAGATTTGGCTACGCCATTCAAAGGTCGCCCTCCTGCTCAGGGCCCCTCCTTTAAAGAGGTAGCTTCACGACAACCCTCTGGTCTGCATGCAACGGCTCATGAGGGTGCCTCTCGTTAGGGCCAGTCGTCCAGGCTGCATGCAGCAGTTCCTGAAGCTCCGGCAGTCTCAATACAAATGCCTCAAGAAGCCCTAACTCATGCTCGACACTACGACAATCACACTTTGGTCTGTAGGTTTAATGGATTCTGGACCAATCTTCTGGATCTTCTCTCCTGGATCTCTTCTGAATGGTACCCTCTTTTAGATGGAGAAGCCACTACCTGCCCCTGTGCAAAGGGGTTCTTTGTGGTAGTTTTCGAATCTACAAGTGATAGAGACAAGGTGTTTAACTCCGGACCGTGGTTCTGGGGCAGAGCAGGTCTGCCCATGCAACTATGGACCCCTTCTTTTGACCCTTCCACAGACTGTATCTCTTCAGCCCCTGTCTGGGTGAGACTTCCATATTTGCCCCTGCACTTCTGGGGGGATGCGTCTCTTCAATCCATTGGCAATGGCCTCGGCAAGTTCCTCTGCAGAAGCCCAAATTCCAGGCCAGCCTTCTCCACCTTCACGTGAATCTGTGTAGAAATGGACTTCACCAAAGGCTTCCCAGCTGAAATAATTCTTCAGGGCAAGGACTACTCAAGGAAACAAAAACTCAATTATGAGAATCTCAGTTTCAGGTGTAGGAACTGCTTTGCAATGGGGCACATAGCCCGAAACTGTGACAAACTACCCGGGAAAAAAAGGGCGCCCAAGATCCAAAGACCCACCTGGTGGACAGGAGCTCAATCGGAGTTGCACGCTGAAAGCAAGGCCCATGGAAAGGCAAAAGAAGCATAAGCAGAAGCCGAAATCAAAGACCCCGATAAAGGGGAAGCTCAGGCAGAAGCCAGTCCCAAGTCGTCAATCCAGCCAAACCCCCGGAATTCAAGCTGGGCTGATCTAGCTGACGAGGAAGACCCTCTAGGCCTGACATAAAATCACTCTCAAGACCAAAGCATGGAATGGTGGACGGTGTTGAAAAAGAAAAAAAACTTCCAAGCTAGAAATGATGTAATAACGCAAAGCCGCTCTGGATTGCTAAAATAATTTTGGCTCCCAAACTCTGTCGTATGTTAAGATCTTTAGGCATTTGGTTTCCTGTTTACAAGAAACTAGTTTCAATGTACCGATCCCAAGGGCATGCCCACTGTTTTTAATATAAAAATCCTCTAACCGTTTCTGTCAAAAAAAAAAACACTATATTTGGCATATTGGTTGGCAAATATGGTTAATTCATTGGGTATATTCGTTGGAATATTTTGATTCCATGGTAGGTCATGGGTTCAAGACCCACCAAGCCCCATAACAAATTTTATACCCAACCCAACTTGGGCTTCTGGAAGGTGCCACGTGGCACCATTTCATTGGCCCACGTGGCAGCCTAGTATTGGACTATGCCAATTGTATCTGCCATATGTGCATATGGACTACCACCTCACCTATTGACCTATATTCTAAACAGTCGTATGGACTACCACATGTTGTTATGTTATTGGTCCATTTGTCTGCCTACCATGTCATCGTTTAAATGACACATGTCATATTTTTATTGGTCCAACTAGACCCTTGAAAATTCCATTTCTAGGTGACATGTGGCATGTTGTCGTGTTGCGATGTCACTCTACGTCATGATGAAATAATCCTATTGTACGGAAAGGACACGTGTCCTCCTTTGACTTTGACTTTTTCCATGTTTGACTTGAACTTTGATCGGCCATAACTTTTGCATACAAACTCTGTTTGAGGTGATTTTGTGCCATCAGAAAACTATCATTGAGCTCTACGCAATGATGTAGTTTTCAAGAATATTTAAGATAATCAAATTTTGAGATTTTATGGATCCTCCTAGACCTCTACGAGCATTTTGGATCTTCCTGTATCTTCTGTGAACGTTTCAGATCCTCCTAGATTACATACTATAAGCCTTGTGCTACTCCTTTTCAATCTGGAGTAAAGTTGTAACACCCTGTTTCCCCCAGTCTATAAAAATAACTATATTGGCCAAGAACTATGGCAAACTCAAAGATGTGAATGTTTGATTTGACAGACCTTTGTATAAAAGGTCAATGAATGTAAATTATATCATGAATATGTGTCGCATGATTGTTGGGAGGGGGATGTGCTGAAAGAGACCACGATGGCTAATGAGAGGTGGAGGAAGGGGGCAGGAATGGCTGCATTAACTTCGATCGAACCAAAACCATACATGTTTGTACGTGCTCGAAAACCAAAGCTCACTCTCTGACCCCGGAATGAATTACCCGCCAGGATGGTAGGTGGCGAGGATTCTCAAGAGTAAATGAGGGGATGGGGGTGAACCACCCATCCGTAGAAGCTCTCAGACCTAACCACGGATGGGGAAATTCACACCACACGCAACCTTGCAAGAAAGGGCAAGGAAAGAAGTGTGGAAGAGGGAAGGGAGCATGCGCGACATGAATCATGGAAGGAGAACTGGAGGAACTCTGAAACTACAAAGATTCATGAATAGAGGAGAAGGGGAGTAACCTTCGTCCTAGACTTTCGTTGAGCTAGGAGTAGGAGACTAAGTCTCAAAGCATCATGGTCTAGCTCGGGGGTGGCTAGTGGTAAATCCGGTTGGAATCACTGAGCCTATGGTTGGGTGGAAACCAACACCCCTCTCAGCATTTGAATCACGTCTGGAATTTCTGATAAGTGTTATGTCTTGCATTTGGAATTGAATGTCACGACCGCATGATCATTTTTATACGCTCATAAATAGTTTCTGTATCAAAGTGTTTTCCCTGTGCTTTGATTGGAAATAATGGATGCATTCTTATACTAATATAAATACAAATTGGTCAATGTATAGAATGTATAAGTTCAAGATACGAGTTTGTTCCCCTGAGGATTGACCCATCTAACTTGACTCATGCTATCCCCTGGTTTATCCTCCCGAAGGCACCCTTTTTTTTTTTTGAGAAAGTTCCCTCGCGTTCAGAGTTGGAGTGAGCCCCTTGAAAGACTACCATTGTAGTAAATCTGTGAGTTTACCTTGCCCCTATCACAAAGTAAATGGGCTTCGAACTTTTGTCTCCTGGAAAACCCAGGTGTGAGACCCCTCGCCTTCATACATTGCGAAGTCCCGACTTGCGAAACCCCGAAATGAGCATAGTGTAAATCGGCTTCGGAGTTTTGGCTCCCGGGAAACCTAGGTGTGAGACCCCTCATCTTCACACATCGTGAAATCCTGACTTGCGACACCCTGAAAAGACCATAGTGTAAATGGGCTTCAAAGTTTCGGCTCCCGGGAAACCCAAGGGTATGAACCCCTCGTCTTCGCAAGTTGTGAAATTCTGGTACGCGAAAACCCGGTATGAGAAATCCCAAAGCGGTATAGTGTGAATTGACTTCGGAGTTTCGACTTCCGGGAAACCCAGGTGCAAGACCCCTTATCTTCGTACATCGTGAAGTCCTAACCTATGAAACCCGAAAAAGAGCATAGTGTAAATGGGCTTCAGAGTTTCGGCTCCCGAGAAACCCAGGTGTGAGACCCCTCGTATTTGCACATCACAAAATCCCGACATGCAAAACCCCGAAAAGAGATTAGTGTAAATGGGCTTGAGATTTTTGGTTCCCGGGAAACCCAAGGGTATGAACCCCTCGTCTTCGCAAGTTGCGAAATTTTGGTACGCGAAAACCCAGTATGAGAAATCCTGAAGCGGTGTAGTGTGAATTGATTTCGAAGTTTCGGCTCTCAGGAAACCCAGGTGTGAGGCCCCTCATCTTCGTACATCGCAAAGTCCCGACTTGCGAAACCCCGAAAAGAGCTTAGTGTAAATGGGCTTTGGAGTTTCGGCTCCCGGGAAACCCAGGTGTGAGACCCCTCATCTTCGCACATCGCGAAATCCCGACATGCGAAACCCCAAAAAGATCTTAGTGTAAATGGGCTTCGGAGTTTTGGCTCCCGAGAAACCCAAGGGTATGAACCCCTCGTCTTCGCAAGTTGCAAAATTCCAGTACGCAAAAACCCGGTATGAGAAATCCCGAAGCGGTGTAGTGTGAATTGATNAAAAGATCTTAGTGTAAATGGGCTTCGGAGTTTTGGCTCCCGAGAAACCCAAGGGTATGAACCCCTCGTCTTCGCAAGTTGCAAAATTCCAGTACGCAAAAACCCGGTATGAGAAATCCCGAAGCGGTGTAGTGTGAATTGATTTCGGCATTTCGGCACCCGAGAAACCCAAGGGTATGAACCCTTGTCTTCACAAGTTGCGAAATCCCAGTACACGAAATCTCGGTATGTGAAACTCCGAGTCGGCTTAGTGTGAATAGGATTTCAAGTTTCAGGGTTTGAAGAGTCGAAAGACTCGACTCTCGGGCATCACTGAGTCATGAAATGTAAAAGGTGCCTCTTGGCTTAACCCGGGGTCATAACCGATGATCACATGGAGGTGAAGCCTGCACTTGGTGTTTGAGTTGTACACGACAGATTTTCAATGAAAGAACCAGTGGATTGGTTTAGTGAAGGTCCTGATCGGAAGACCTAGCCTATGCTAGGACCTCGTAGGAATTCAGGGACTCTGTCCCTCGTTAAAGAAGGAGAAAGAAAAAGGTGAAAAATCTATTATGTCGTAGTGGGTGTGTGAGAAATTGGTATCAAAGCATGGTTACAACACTTGGCCTACTTGGGCTCATGAACGGGTTGCACAAAGACTCCATTCGAAGTACTCTTAAAAGGAGTAACCCTCTATTTTAACCCCCTTAATCACAAGTCGAAGTTAAGAATGAAAACTCCTATTGTGTGTATGCATGTGAAAAATATGAATTATGTGTTGGTTATGAATAAATATAAATATTGACTAACAACAAGCATTTTTATTTTGCACACAAGCGGACGATCAACCGCGAGAAACTGTAGACACATAGAATGGTGACTCACCACGAAGTGGGAGATGGCTCCCACAATAGAGACGAAGAGTCTGATGAAAGGAGGGAGGGAGGGACCCCTCCAAATCTAGATAAGACTATGAGGATCCTTATGGTTGAACTACAGAGCTGCAAGGTCGACAACGAGAGGATGATAAAAGAGAAAGAAAAGAAAACGGAAATTAATGCAGACTTACTGCAGAGTTTATCTGACATACAAAGACAATTGCAGCATGAAACTGACACCAGTCCCGTGGACCAACAATAGACAAAGAAAAGTCAAATTCCACCTGAGATACAGAAACGTGGTCTTTTAAGTGGCCACACTAGGAAGAGAACCTCGAGGAAGGTCCACCCCAGAGATAAGGGACAAGCGTCGGACAATTCCTCTAGAAAGGAAGCTGGCGACTCAGAGGGATCTTCTAGCAACAGAACTAGTTCTTAGTCTCGAAGAAAACGGAAGAAGTGAAAGCATTCCAAGAGTCATAATCTTGAGGAATTCAGGAAGGTCAAACCACCCTCTTTCGATGGTAAAATAAAGAAGGGAGAGGAAGCGGAGGCCTGGCTGCTTGGACTAAAGAAGTATTTCAGAGTCCATGACTTCTTAGAAAATTTGAAGGCCCAAGTAGCCATGACCTTCAACTTGAATGGAAAGCCTTCCATTTGGTGGGAAGACCTTAAGAATGTAAAAGGGATTCACGAAGACGGCATGTCTTGGGAATGGTTTGAGAAATACTTCAGGAAGAAGTTTTTGTCAGAAAAGTATTTCAACGAAAAGACTAAAGAATTCTATGGACTCAAGCTGGGGCAACTCACCATAGAGGAATATGTCAGCAGATTCTTCGAGTTGTTGAGGTACGTACCCTATATAAAATCAAAAAAGGCAAAGGTGCAACGATTCATCAGCGGACTACCTAAGGACTATCAGAATAGGATTGAGTTTTGTTGGGGTCCTATAATTATAGGCGAATCGATCCTTTGATTGTTGATTTGGCGTCTCTCCCGGGATGACGAAGTATGGCTCAGGTGATTCCGCTCCCTCCCTCCATTCTTGTCGCTCAATCCTCCATCACCCTGCTGCATCCTTCATCCATGCTGCGCCCTCACTCCCTTATCCTGTCGCCCCATCGACTACTTTTCCCTCCTTCCATCCCTGCATAAATGGACTTAGGATGAACAAAATGACAATAAAAGTAGTTAGATTAAGTATTAATGTAGTTAGGATAGGTTGAATTAATTAATAAACAACTGGTTAAATAACTAATTAATTATTAATTAATTAGTTATTAACTAAGTTAATACCTAAGTTAGTAACTAGGTTAGTTTAACATTAAATAAAATAAATYAATAAAAACATAAACAAAAACCAAAAAATTAAATAAACACAAAATTAAAAACAATTAAAAATTAAACAAAAAGAAAATGCAAAAAACAATATAAAAATACAAAACATATTAAACATTTAATAAAATACATAAAAACATAAAACAAATAAATTATATTAAAAACAAAAACAAACAATAAAAAGTAATAAAACAATACACAAAATAAAACATGAAAAAAACCAACGTACCACATAACAAATATTTAAAAAATTAAAAATAAAAAAACAGCATAACAAATTTATCCTAAGTCTAAACCTACCATCCCCCTCACGTCACTCCCACCTCACACTCCACTCACCCTCCATCCACACTCCCGCCCACATGCCCTCACGTCACCATCCACTTACGTATACCCCCACCTACCTTCCATATATCAAAACCCTCCATCGTAAACCATAAATTAAATCAACGCGCCAAGTTAATTCCGGAGCCCCCCCCACCTTTCAAAATTTAACGAGGGGGGGGTCCGGAATCTTAAATGAACATATGAACGGTCCAGGGGAGGGTACCTAAATCTATGGCCCAAATTGAATTTCTGACCCCCCCTTGCATTCTACATTTAACGGGGGGGGTGTCCGGAATACCGCCTCCCGCAAAAAAACCACTTTCCCAAACTTTTGCCAATATTTGTCTTTGTTACCATGTCTTCTTCCGGGGGAGATTCTGAGCAAACGGGGATGGATTTTGAAAATCCGAGAGATTTTTTTTCTTAGCACAGGCTGAGGAACAAAAACCTCTTTCATTTTTTTCAACAGAGTTACGAGAAGAGAGAATCGAAGACATCTTCGAGGCCTATTTTTCCATATTTTCAATTTTCCATTTCAGTCCCGATCTTGCAGGAGCTGTTACGGCCAGATGGGGACGAATTTGGAGAAACCGAAGGATTTTTTTGTCCATCACATGCCCATCTACAATAACCTCCTTCAGTTTTCTCCCAGGTTTCATCATTGAAGATAAAATCACGTCTGTTCGGACCCCTGTTTCGCAGAAAACCGGTCCGTCTTTCATGGCAGAAAGCTCCAAATTTTGTGGGAGTGGTGGTTATTTTTGGCCGAGGCAGTTAAACCGACTCTTGGAACTTGATGAGGAGATCTATCCTATTTATTCATATGACTTTAATGTAAACAGGTTCGACCTGTGAGGCTCCTTGCGATACTGTGGCCTGTGTTTAGCCAGGGAATGTCTCTGTAATTTTTAATGATTGATCAGCAATGAACATATTTCTTTGACAGGATTCCTGTGTGGTGATAGTGGTGGTGTTATTCCTCTATTTAATGTTTTCCTGTGATCATTATGCTTGTTTTCGTTTTCTTATTATCAGAAGGAAATTAATAGAGGTAGAATTTATCAGCAGATACTCTGCCTCTCGGCTTTTGATGATCTTTATGTTTTCTGCAAAAGCTTAGTTCAGGAATTCTTAATTGCTCCTTTGCCTAGATTTTCCTCACCTATTTTTCCCTCAAATCAATACCATTAAAACTCAATTCGATCCAATATTGCTGCTACCTTTCCCTGTGAAGGAACTTTGTCCAGAGCTGAGAGTGAATCTCCTTGTTTAAAGCGCAGACCCCATTTGCCCAATGGTCCTCCTTGCTATTCCAAATCAATCATTTAAAAACCCCAAACCATGTTCTTCATAACTAGACTAATACCTCCTCAAACAAAGCTATATCAGACAGAGAGATCCCTCTCTGAGTCTTGGAGGCCTAGATCCAAGACTCGAAGTGGTTCTGATGTTGCCTCTGTGAATGCCTTACAGCCTTGGGCAAATTACAAAGTTCTAACAAGTTTGATGAGCCAAGGACCCTAGAAGACACTATCCGAAAGGCAAAATATTGTTATGAACAACTTGGGCATCGGACAGAACCTCGTGAAGGCTGGAAGCAAAAGAATAGTTTGGGATTCCAGAAAAAGAGGTTTAAATCTCCAATATTTAAAAATTAAAAAAAGGTCTCAAGGATGAGCTTCCCAACCCGAAGTGTACACCAGCAGAATTTCCCCTCCCAGAGCAGAAATAAAACTTTTGGATCTACCCCAGGAAGGATTGATAACCCAAATAAAGAACCCTTGAAATGTTGGGGTTGTGGAGAAGAGAATCTATTGAGGGACTGCCCGCACTGACAACAGAACAGTCGGAGAATTTACAACATTCAAGAAGCTACCACTGTCAATGACGTGGCCAGGAGTATGCCACAATTTTATGCAGATGTGGATAATAAACAAGTTGAACACCAAGATTCAATGGTGGAGATGGAAGGTATGATCACCAACCATCTAGTATCTATTCTAATTGACCCTGGTTCAAATTTGAGTTATATAGCTCCTAAGGCTATTGATAAGTGTAAATTACAGCCACATCAACACGCCAAGCCATGGTTGGTACAGTTATCCATCGTCACCAAAAGAAAAGTAATGGAAGTCATACCATCTTTCTGATTCACTATGGGTGAATTCCCCACCCAAGCAACCCTTAACATATTACCCCTAGGATCGTATGATTTGTTGATTGGTATGGATTGGCTAGCCACATATAAATCCAGAATAGATTGTTACCATAAAACCTTAGAATCTGTAAGTGAAGAAGGGAGAAGGATACCCCTTCAGGGGATCCAAAAACCTGTCTTAGTGAGGCGAATATCAGCCCTGCAAATGATAAAGTATTGCAGGAAGGGATGTCCACTATATGGGATACAAGTGTTGGAATCAGTTAAAGGTGGCAAACCAAGCCTCGAAGACCACCCCACACTAAAAGAATATAGAGATGTATTTATGGAAGAGGTATTGGGTCTACCTCTGAGAAGGGACATTGACTTCTCGATAGAACTTGCACCAGGAGCGGTGCCAGTGTCTAGAACACCCTACAGGATGAGCACACCCGAACTAGTTGAACTTAAATTACAATTAAGAGAAATGATGGACAAAGGCTATATCCGACCCAGCGTGTCACCATGGGGAGCACCAATCATGTTTGTGAAAAAGAAAGACGGTACCCTTCGACTGTGCGTAGAATATAGACAACTCAATAAGGTAGCCATAAAGAACAAGTATCCCTTACCCAGGATCGATGACTTGTTCGATCAATTGGGAGGTGCTTCCATCTTCTCAAAGATTGACTTGAGATCTGGATACCATCAAGTCCGAATCAAGGGTGAAGACATCCACAAAACTGCCTTCAGGACCAGATATGGTCACTATGAGTTTGTGGTAGTACCATTTGGATGAGCCAATGCCTCTGCCACTTTTATTTGCTTGATGAAAAATGTGCTTAGCAAATTCCTAGACAAATTTGTACTGTTTTTTATTGATGATATATTAATTTACTCCAAGAATAGAGAGGAACATGAGGAACACCTTGGGCTTGTACTTCAAGTGCTAAGGTAACATCATCTCTATGCCAAATTTAGCAAGTCTGATTTTTTCCAAAAGAAAATACATTACTTGGGCCACGTCCTATCTGAAGAAGGAGTAGCAGTAGACCCTGACAAGATCAGGTCTATCATGGAATTGCCTACCCCTAAGGACGTTTCAGATATCAGATCCTTTATGGGCTTAGCAGGATACTATAGGAGATTTATAAAAGGATTCTCCAAGATTGGTTATCCAATCATTTCCCTCCAGAAGAAGGGAGCTAAATTCACATGGACACAAAAACGTGAAGAAAGATTTCAAACCCTAAAGCATCTACTGACCCACACACCCATGTTGAAGATCGTCAATTCTGAAGGTGACTTCCTCGTGTGCATAGATGCCTACAAGGAAGGGCTCAGAGGAGTCCTTATGCAAGGAGGAAGTGTGGTCTACTATGAATCCTGAAAATTGAATGAGCACGAAGTCAACTATGTGACCCATGATTTAGATCTGGCCGCCATAGTGCATGCCTTAAAAATGTGGAGGCATTACCTCCTGGGAAGGAAATTTGTACTTATGACAAACCACTGTGGATTGTGATATCTGTTTGACCAACCAAAGCTCAATGCCAGACAAGCTAGGTGGATGGACCTCCTTAGCGATTTTGATTTTGAAATCAAACATATTAAAGGAAGGGAAAATAAGGTGGTTGATGCCCTTAGAAGAAGTATAAAAACAATTCACCTGACAGCGGTGAGCACCTGCGAGATTGATGTCGAGGAAAGAGTCAGGAATGCACAAGAAACAAGCACATCCTTCCAGACCGTGACCTTGTACCTGGAGCAAGAACCCACAGGGATAAAGTATAAAGGCTACCAGATGATAGATGGAGGTCTTCTAACTTACAAAAACTGATTGTATATTCCAGATTGTGATGACTTGAAGAGGTTCATAATGGATGAACTACATAAAAGACCCTATACTGGTCATCCAGAATACCAGAAGATGATCACAGCCGCCAGGAAACAATTCTATTGGCCTAGATTGAAGAAAGACATAGCTGAATACATAGCCAAATGCATAGAGTGCCAATAGGTTAAAGAAAAACACAGACACCCACCGGGATTATTACAACCTCTACCAATCCTGGAATGGAAATGGGAAACCATCTCCATGGATTTCATCACCGGATTACCAACCTTGACCAAACAGAATGACACCATCATGGTAGTGGTGGATAAATTGAGCAAGTCCACTCATTTTATCCCCGTCAATTCGACTTGCAAGGCAACAGACATCGCCAATGTATTCATGAAGGAGATATTCA
>ML781381.1:686574-704937 GCA_009831015.1 Picea engelmannii | reverse complement strand
AGACTAAGTCTCAAAGCATCATGGTCTAGCTCGGGGGTGGCTAGTGGTAAATCCGGTTGGAATTACTGAGCCTACGGTTGGGTGGAAATGAGCACCCCTCTCAGCATTCGCATCACATCCAGAATTTCTGATAAGTGTTATGTCTTGCATTTGGAATTGAATGTCACAACTGCATGCTAATTTTTATACGCTCATAAATAGTTTATGTATCGAAGTTTTTTCCTTGTGCTTTGATTGGAAATAATGGATGCATGCTTATACTGATATAACTACAAATCAGTCAATGTATAGAATGTATAAGTTCAGGATACGAGTCTTTTCCCTTAAGGATTGACCCATCTAACTTGACTCGTGCTATCCCCTAGTTTGTCCTTCCGAAGGCACCCTTTTTTTTTTGAGAAATTTCCCTCGCATTCTAGAGTTGGAGTGAGCCCCTTGAAAGAGTACCATTGTAGTAAATTCACGAGTTTACCTTGCCCTGTCGTGAAGTAAATGGGCTTCAGAGTTTCGGCTCCTAGGAAACCCAGGTGTGAGACCCCTCATCTTCATACATCGTGAAGTCCTGACTTGTGAAACCCCGAAAAGAGCATAGTGTAAATGGGCTTTGGAGTTTCGTCTCCCGGGAAACCCAGGTGAGATACCCCTCGTCGTCGCACATCACGAAATCCCGACTTACGAAACCCCGAAAAGAGCATAATGTAAATGGGATTCAAAGTTTCAGCTCCCGGGAAACCCAAGGGTATGAACCCCTCATCTTCGCAAGTTGCGAAATTACGGTATGCGAAAACCCGATATGAGAAATCCTGAAGCGGTGTAGTGTGAATTGACTTCGGAGTTTCGTCTCCCGAGAAACCCAGGTGTGAGACCCCTCGTCTTCATACATCGCGAAGTCCCGACTTGTGAAACCCCGAAAAGAGCATAGTGTAAATGGGCTTCGGAGTTTTGGCTCTCGGGAAACCCAGGTGCGAGACCCCTCGTCTTCGCACATCGCAAAATCCCGACATGCAAAATCCCAAAAAGAGCTTAGTGTAAATGGGCTTTAGAGTTTTGGCTCCCAGGAAACCCAAGGGTATGAACTCCTCATCTTCGCAAGTTGCAAAATTCTGGTACGTGAAAACCCGGTATGAGAAATCCTGAAGCGGTGTAGTGCGAATTGATTTCAGAGTTTCGGCTCCCGGGAAACCCAGGTGCGAGCCCCCTCATCTTCGTACATCGCGAAGTCCCGACTTGCAAAACCCCGAAAAGAGCTTAGTGTAAATGGGATTTGGATTTTTGGCTCTCGTGAAACCCAGGTGTGAGACCCCTCGTCTTCGCACATCGTGAAATCCAGACATGTGAAACCCCGAAAAGAGCTTAGTGTAAATGGGCTTCAGAGTTTTGGCTCCCGGAAAACCCAAGGGTATAAACCCCTTGTCTTCACAAGTTGCGAAATTCTGGTACGCGAAAACCCAGTATGAGAAATCCCGAAGCGGTGTAGTGTGAACTAATTTTGGTGTTTCGGCCCCTGGGAAACCCAAGGGTATCAACCCTTGTCTTCACAAGTTGCGAAATCCCAGTACACGAAATCCCGGTATGTGAAACTCCGAGTCGGCTTAGTGTGAATAGGATTCCAGGTTTCAGGGTTTGAAGAGTCGAAATACTCAACTCTCGGGCATCGCTAAGTCATGAAATACGAAAGGTGCCTCTTGGCTTAGCCCGGGGTCATAACCGATGATCACATGGAGGTGAATCCTGCGCTTGGTGTTTGAGTTGTACACGAAATATTTTCAATGAAAGAACCAGTGGATTGGTTTAGTGAAGGTCCCGATCGGAAGACCTAGCCTACGCTAGGACCTCATAGGAATTTGGGGACTCTGTCCCTCGTTAAAGAAGGAGAAAGAAAAAGGAAAAAAATCTATTATGTCGTAGTGGGTGTGTGACAAAAGCTAAACAAAACCTGTCAAAATCCCAAAGTTGATGCTACACTCTATAGACAACTGGTCGAAGTCTCATTTATCTTACCCCCAATCAACCTGACATTTCCTTTGTTGTTAGTGTTCTTTCTTGGTTTATGAAATACCCCAAAGAAATCCACTGGAAAGAAGTCAAAAAAATTGTCTTCTATCTCAAGGGTAACACTCATTTTGGTATCAAGTATTTTCAAAGTTCAGATTCGTTGGTCTACTTCACCAACTCTGACTGGGCTAGAGAAAATGATGATTGGAGGTACACTTATGATTATGTGTTTCACTTTAGAACTAGACCGTTGGTTTATTCATGTGAGAAACATAAGGTATAAGTCTCCTTATCGACTACAGAAGTGGAATATCATGGCGTCGTTCATGCAGGAACAAAGATAGTATTGATTTTCCAACTTCTGGGTGAACTTGGATTTCTTTTTCAAACCTTGACTACAATCTATCATGAAAATTAGAGTTCCATTCAAGTTGTTGAACACCTTGTTTCCCACAATAAGATGAAGCATGTTGAACACCTTGTTTCATGACAACGTTGTCTCTCTTGTCTATTGCAAAAAACATGATTAGGTAGTCGATATATTTACTAAGACTTTATTTGACACTTGATTTATCAAGCTCTGTACGATGCTTGGGCTTCAGGAAGCTGCAATTATGCGTGGGTATCCTGCTGACGTAATTTCACCTCCTGAATATCCAAATTCATGTGTTGGTGGGGGGTGTTGGAACATCAATTTTTGATGGTTCATCACACTTCTCCTTGAATCATTCGGTCGAGTGGTCAACCTACATCTAGAAACAATTGGTCAAGAGATCAACCAAATATCTACATCAATCAATTGAGTAGTCATCTAGTCTATCAGTTAGACAGTCGACTAGTCGTCGAAGACAGTCATTCAGTGGATTGACCAGCTGAGCAATTGACTACACATTGGACACATGAACGGTTAGGTCGAGCATCCTTATCGAGATAACTTAATAGTGTGCATTTGACATAGTCAAATCTAACCATCGATGATTATATGTGGACAAGATCATCCCTATTTCAAGGAATTTGGTTAGATATTGAAGCTATAAATAGCAGACCCAATAGGTCATTATCATCATGTCGATATCATTGTTCTGTAGAAGATGTCCAATATGCATTGTGATGTTCTGATCACAATATGATGTGCTTAAGTTCTATAATGGTGTCTTCATACACCACCTTTTATATTCAATTATCTACAATTCTACTTGTTTGTTTCGTATCAGGTTACACCCAATCCCCAACAAAAAAAAATTGTCACAAGAAATATTTATCCAATCCGAAGAATCCCATAATTTTTAGAGCGACCCAATAAGATAGAGAAATAAAAGGTGGAGAATCTATGCAAGAATCTCTAAGTATAGATATAGACCATTTTCACAAGGCTTAGCCCACCTCATTGTATCCTACAGCTAGAGATTCTATGAATGTTCTTATGCAGCTACAAAACTCAAAAATTATCGATGATATGGCCCTAATTCCACAAGTTACGTGAAACACTTTTCAAATAAGAAGGTTGTGGATTACATGAGACACTAGCTTAAATAGAACACCACACAAATCATACAACTCTTTCATATGACCTAAGAACTGGAGGATTTTGAATAATTTCATCCTTCATTTTACTTTAACAAACAAAAAAAAACTCTTACTCTAGAAGATTGTCACTACCAAAGGTAATAAGTCAAGGGGAAAATCCTAGGTGGAAGAATTCAAACTCACCAATCAATTCCAAGAAGCTATGTTTGTTATCAACATTGTGGAATTTCTTCAAACCGTGGCACTGTGGTTGAGGATGAAGTCCAAAGACAAACCCTCAAGAACAAGGAACTGAAGAAAAAGTAGTATCATAATATATATAAGAATTTGCAAGCATAATAAAGTCTATGTGCTAACACAAAAGAGAGTATGTTGAGGAATTATGGCACTAGTGTTTCTTGTCAAGGACGTGTGATGATATTTCAATATGGGTTCCTCATCAAAGTCATCAATAACTATGAAGGGACCAATGCCCTAGCAGATAAAGGTTCAAATGTAGTAAAAAAATGTCAATAGAAGCCAAATTTGATGTCTCACCTTCTAGATCATATATGTAAAACAATGTACAATAAATTCAAGTCTTTTACAAAAGATTCACTATAAGCATAAGCACTAACCAACATCCCCATGTTGAGCACTAGTTGAAAATGGATATTAGAAAAAGTCAACATCTACATCTATGATACAAAACTTAGTAGTGGAAAATATGGGCTAAGTTTTGTATCATAGATATTTCCTTTAATATTGCATGCATATAGTGTCCATCCATTAATATTGATACAATGAAACATCATTACCTTTCCATGAAATATTAATCTAAAAAAAAACCCATAATTTTCAAAGATAGCAAACAATAGAACAATAAAGAATGGGGAAAAAATGAAAGAAACCCTACAATATGCCCTATGTCATCAAATAAGATCATAAAACACATGTAAACTTTTCCTGAGAAATTTTGGTAAGGAAAACTTCACATAGAAAACTCACCAGTTCAAGCGATAACTTTGCATCCTACACTACATTTCTCGAATTTTTATGGAGGGAGAACTCCATCACCATATTTCTCAATATTTTTTGAAAGGAGAACTGCATCATTACATTTTGTGAAATTTTTTCAGGTCGGTGAACTGCATTCCCTACACTAAATTTTCCAAATTTTCTCGAGGAAAGAGAAAGAGTTATCCAAACATCGAAGAATGCCAAATCACAAAAGAAACCCAAGGATTGATGGGGAAATAAAGGAAAATCCTTCTTGTTTACACCTTAAAAATACCTTTGTGACTAGAAATATCCCACCCAAATTGGCAAGGCCAACAACACTAGAAGAGCAAGCAGCACTTGTAGGAGATCGAACAAATGAGTAAAAAATCTCTTAATGGTCCAATTATTGAACCAAATACTTCATGCAAGGATCAAAGTGAAGGTGCCTCAAATGAATTGGGTGAATGTCTATGTGAAGTGAAAAGGATCATTTTTTTATGGATGAATGTGTATTTGAAGTGAAAATGATCTATTTTTTCTCGTCGAAAGAAAACATGAAGTGTATAGGGTCTAGGGATAAATATTCAAAATAATTAAAAATATAATAGGAAAATAGATGAAGTATTTATTTTTATATTAGGAAAAAATGTAATAACAAACACCAAGGAATCTAACTAGTCTAATCACGTATGCAAAGCAACAGATAAATTAGTAAATCAAAATGCAAGAAAAGAGAGACAAGAGTTTACGTGGTAAAACCCTAATGTGGGAAACATCCATGGAAGTTATTCTTCTATTCTTCAAACAAACTCTCCAATCTGACAATGTTACACTCAAGTATGGATTTCATATAGGATCCATACAACTCTCAACCATATGGTTAATCTGGCATAAGGACCCATAGGTTCCAAGATAAAAATCAATACCATAAACCACTCGCGACTCTCTCACACTCCTAAAGGTCCTCCTTCACCTCTATTATATATGAGAGAGTGAAAGGAAAAAAATTCCAATGATGCATGTGGGATAAACCATTTTTACAAGATAGATAGTTATTGAAGAATAAATTTAGAAAATTCCATAGGCATGTACATGAGACCTTTAGGAAATCATTAACACATTCTAACATTCCCCCTCAATGATGACTAGAGGTCTAGAATCACCTGAGCCAAAGAAGGAGTTGTGTTACATGCCAATATGAGATCTCACAAGTCTAACGATGCCTCATTATGTGTGAAAATGCCTCAGAATGATGTTCTTATAGTCATCATAATGATATGTTGTACAAATGTAAATGTGGCCACTAGAAAATCGTTACATGAAGGTTGTAATCTAAAGATGGCATTACATTACATTCCCCTTTAATGAAAACTTCAAACATCTTGACTAATTGGAGAATATAGATTCAAACATTAACGATGTCAAGGATAATATACTAAGAGGAACAATGTATAAAACCATCCATAAGTTGCAACTAGATCCTCAATAAGGTGCAAGGAGAAGACATCTTCTACCATCGAGAACCAATGCAAAATGACCAATGATGTTTGAATCATAATTGCCATGATTTCTATAGAGGTCACGTGATGTTGTAGATAGTGATCTAATGCTCTGGGTGCACAATGATCCAAGGGCTAAGGCTATGATGTGGATCTTGTTAGCGTCATAAGTCACTCCTGGATTGCTTGCAGGAGCAGAGCCCGACACCCATCAGTTTAATGTCATGATTTGTTTATAAAGGGGTGATCAGATGGAGATAAAGACTCAAGGAGATATTACTCTAACTCAGGGACTGGGTCTAGTACGTAAGTAACAAAGGAGCTCTGGAATCCTAACTTCAGCCAGTGGGTTGATTAAAAGATGAGCAGGTGGAGGACTTAGAGGAAAGGTGAACAAACTGCTCTAGGCAACAGGTTTACAGCGGTTTGTAGGGGAAAAACTCTTAACACGGGATCCTCCTGGTTCAGGGCTTCAAGAAACTGAAGAGAAGACTTGACTGGATCCTCCAATTCCAAGTCAATCAGTGCTAAGGAAATCACAGGAACCGATTAGAGACTTCGTAACCATTACAGTGATCCATTACAACATCATCCTATAACAGCTACAGCTCGACTGGATCCTCCAATTCCGAGCTGCTCTAACACAGTGTAAACAGAGACATGAAAGAAACTAGCATTCATAAGGCAAGAAGTCTCAAAAGCTCATACATAACCAGAGAAACAATGCTTCATTAAAACTTTACAACCGGGAGCTCAACTCAACCATCGATCTCTACAAAATGTGAGAAAACTCCTCTAAATACCTAGAGCAAAAACATAGAAGCCAATTCAAGACATCGCATTGAAGACATTACGTCTACATGCTTACTGCACCTGCAGTCTCTGGACAGTCGTGAACTTCAGTCAGACACAATCGCGCTCCAAAAGGACCTGTGAATGAATTGACAAGCTTACAGTCATTTCTGGACTTTCCATTTATGGTGGAAACGATGTCCAACCACCATCAACTACTGCAATAACTATTTCATTTGGATCGGGAAAGGCCATGGTCGACTCTCTACCTACAGGACATGGGGGCCTTCTCATTCTATCGTTTGGATTTGCTCGGAGAATTTATGGCGAGACTAGCGGGTAGACGTGGAGGCCATCGTGATGACCGGAGGACTTGACGTGAAGTGGTGAATGGACGGTGATTAGGCAGGGGTGACTTGGCATGCTCAGTGTGGATATGAGATTAGGAGAGGCCATGTGGATGGATGTGGCAGAGGGAAAGCGATAGGACAAATGCAAGTGGCAGAATCCATGGGTTTTGAAGTATACGAGCCAGGTGGAGAAACACAGGGGCCAGGAAAACTGTGGTTGGCATGACACGGGGATATGACGTGGCGGCAAGGGATAGGTATGTGATGAGGTTTCGGGTTTTGGGGATTCGGGATTCGCGAGTTTGATATGCTCGAACTCCTTGCCTCCAGGATCTCTGATATCCTGATGTGCGATGAGCCCCTCCTCCTAGGGGCTAACCCCTACCAACTAGAGCATGAACCATATGACCATCTCCTCCATGTGACCGTGGTCAAACCCTCCATCAGAGTTTCAGCATTCACAATGACACTGTCTGCATCCACGGGACTCGCGATTTTTTGATTTCTGATGCGCCTTCCATGTTAGCCCTTTGACTAGGCCTTGGTCCAAGCGACCACTATCATATGCCCTCGACCATACTTTCCATCAGGATTTCATGGTTTTCGATGTCAACAAGCATGCATCCTCCAGACTCGCGATTTCCTGGAACCCGATGGCTCATGACCGTTGACATGTCAACGGTCTGTTTCCTATCGCGAAAGCCTGCCACATGTCCTCCATGATTGATAGTTGTTCCCCGTCGATCGGGAAATCGCGTATCGCAATTCTGCGATGCATAAAACTCTCTCTCCCGAGATCTCCGATATCTCGATGGCTTCAAGTTCCCCGATGGGCGCTTCCCTGTCGGGACTTTCCTACTGGTGCCGATATTCCGCCACGCGTCCTTTCCTAAATGGACGGTCTGGATCTCTTTCACTGCTTCTCATGTCCATGATCAGGCTCTCTTGTTTAACTCAGTCCCCAAGCAGATTTCTTTTGTGTGCTGCGCTTGGGCATCTATTCGCGCAATCCTGCAGACGTGCATACCTTTGTTCCCCGATACCACAATTGTTGCTAACATTAGGCTCCATGGGGGATAGAGTCGTCCCTGTGATGCTCTAAGAACTCCTTCTGCAGCTTCAATGCCTTGCTATTGGGCTATGGATTCAAGCGCGAAACATCCCGCTTCTGAAAATATAGGTCGAAAAATAAAGCAGAACAAAATAAAATACATGCTCGAAAAAGCTTATTTATATACAATCCTAATTCTAATGAAATATTTCACATGGGGCTAGGTGAAAGCAGATTTCCACCATAGCCATTCAAGAAACTTCCTGGATAGAAGCTTCTTCCTTCTGTCAATGATCATCAGCAGATGATGTAGCCATGACAGCAGAACGGTTACACTCCTCAACTCCTCTTTAGAGGCTGGAGTCGAGATGAAATAGGGCGGCTCCAAGGCATAGGGGAAATGCCACTCCATGTACTTGCAGACATGGTCATGGAATGAGTGGAAAATTCCAAAAAATGGGGGACATACACCCTTCTCCTCTACACAGTTGTTCACCTGTGGCTGAATATCTTTGATAAGCACAGGTTGGTGGTGGACAACTGAAGGCATTAGAAATATAAAGGGATGTTTTTTAAAGGTGTTTTTTCTTCCATTAGTTATATAAGAATTAATCCTCAAATGAAAATAATGACAGAACAAGATAGACGTCGTAATTTGTCGTCTGAGTCGATTTATAAAATCAAATGATGTGAGGGAAACTTACAAAACTGTTAAACAAAATGAGGCATCAATGCAATATCAATCTTACCTTGTTCACAGAAGAAGAAATTAAAGAATGAACCCTTGTAAGGATATGAGATACAGTAATCCAAGTAGCTCACAGGTCTTGTATTTACTTATAGAAAATACAGAGGAAAAATTGTTTGTTTATCAAACAACCGATAAAATGTTACTACAGTAGTATTACTACTAAATTGCAATCACTCACTTATCAAGGAATAACATAAGGGAAACTAGAAATATGGAATACAAGAGGAAAACATAACTCAAACTGCACAAAAATTGGAATCCTTGTCTGCACTTGTGTTAATTCTCACAAAAGGAGAGTTTTTTCTTATTACATCCAGCAAGAAGCAGCCTCTGTTAAGTCTTCAAACTATGTATTTATACAAAAATGATCATCAACCCTAAGTGGTTGGAATTCTCCTAATTAAAAAACATTAAATATTACAATATGTAAAATTTGAAGAGTTTCATTTGCATATTATTTGTCTCTTCACCTGGTGGCAGAGAAGTTCCTTCTTCCTGTCCTCCAACTCAGAAACAGCTAGCCTCTAATCATGACCTATGTGAATGGTACATACACATTGTCTCATTTGTTCCTAGACGTGTTGTTTTTTCCTTGCTCGACACACTGAACACATTTGCCTATGAATTGCACCACCAACCTGGAAGGCTCTGTTGTGTCATTCGCCTCAAAAGTATATAACGTATTTTCTATGTGAGGAAGCATATTTTCCATTCTCCTGGCCTCTATATATATAGACTATAGCCGCAAACTAGGATTGACTATCCACTTATTAATCTGGATAATGTCAATTTGTTTCAATTGTGGGATTGTGGCTTGGGCTTCTTACATGCTCGTCTTGGAAGTAAGTTGATGCTTTTCAATATCAATTTTCCCTAGGGATTCAGAGATACTATCTATTTCTATGTCTAGTTAATCTTTTTCGAGTGAGGAACATGCCTCTTCACAAGCTTTCTTCATTTCCCAGGCTAACCTTTTACTTTCAACTAAATTGGCCTCCCAGGTTTTCAGTATTATATCGCCTCGAGTTTTCTCTGAAAGAGATAATCTAGTGGCCCTAGTTACTTCCTCCTTTGATGTTGCTAAAATGGCCTCCTAAAATGTAACTCGAGATGCAATGGCCTCTCTCTCCTTTAGGTGAATGTTATTCAAAGAGTGGTCTGCCACCCAATAATAGTTTTGAATAACTTCTACTTTAGGCAGAAGGTTTTGTTGGGTTGATTCCAGCTTCTTGTGTGCCTCTATTGCCTGGGGTTGGAAACTCGCCATATCCATTGTCATGTTCTCAGTCAAGTTTATTTTAGCCTGTAGTTGTTTGACCAAATCTTCCTGTTGAATGGACAATTCTATGCTTAACTGTGAATTTTTATGCATTTCATCAAGACTGATTTTAAGTTGTTGGATTTCCTGCCTATCGCGAGCTCTAATCTTCTCAAAACCCTTATTCATCTCATTTCTCACACTTTGTTCCATAGTCTTGATTTGGTTTTGAAACTGTTTCACCAACAGATCCTTATGCTTCAGTTTCTTTGCTAGACTCCCAACTGAACATTGATTTGTTGTGGCAAAAGCTCTCAATGTGCCTGCCACTTCCATAGCAAATTCTGCCTCCTCCAAGGCCTAAACATCATATAGCACTATGTGTCTCTTGACAGTTGACCCCTCCATCTAGTGTGTTTTTGTTTTTACTACAGCCTTCCTCTTCTTGTTGTAGAAGAAGTCGGAAGGGGGCATTTCTTCAACCGAAATAGGAGTGAGATTCTCTATGAAAATGACTTTTGTATTCGGGTTCCCCCTACTGGAGTTTAAATGAGTGACCCATTTGATAAGGATGCCTATCTTTGTATATGGTTGTTTCTTTGTTGTGTTTGTAGCTGATTTGTATGGTGTAGACAGTGATGCATCCTGCCCTTTTTTAATCAAAGCTTCAGCTTGATCTTTAGTTTGATCATCTGGTGGAGTTGATGATGCAGTATTTGCTTTATGTGTCATGACCTCTATTTTATCCAAATTTTCTTGAATGTCTCATCCACTGGAGATTCATGTTTCTAATTTCTAGGTTGCAATTTCTTGTGTAGTTGGAGACATCGGGGCTTCTCCTTGTAAAACTTTAGGCAGACTATTTCTTCAGTGCCTTTGAAAATTATAGAACTCGACTAATTTGTCTGGAGCCATAATTTGGACTCGGCTCAACACTTCGTAATAAGATCTTGCTCCTCGAAATATCTCATCCTATGGGGAATCTTCATGCTCGTATATTTTTAGATTGTAAAGATCCATGTGATTTCCCATGATCTTCTGGGGATTGTGTTTCTTGAATTCAATATTAACAAGCTTAATGTCTCCGAGGGCCACGACCTCTACTTTTGAGTGGCCGAAATCTAACAGTGAGAACATACCAATCTTCAAAGGAAAGGTGGGCCATACTTTTTCTGCAATGCCTTTATCTCTTTATTGATTCCTCCTAGCACAGTTTGATGTGTTACCTCTCTGCACACTAATCGATCCGGTAGAAACTTGGGTAAGGCATGCGGAGGGATGGAACATCCAAAAACCCTGATATAAGAGAAATATTCTTCAATGTACCAATCTGCTATTTTTCACAGGTTAGTCACTATCTTGTCAGAAATCCTAGGAGGTGGGCACCCATATATAGAAATATGCATCGGCACCACCACATAGTTACATATTTTGTAGAATAAATCTTTCACTTTATCCTCCCACGGCTTGGAGTGATATAAGTGTATTGGTTCAGTGTTGGTCGAAGTCCAACTCCACCCCATCAAAGGAAATGGCGTCATGAAACAAACGGCATCCATAATATAAGCAGACATGTAAAATGGGGTAGGTTTCCCTTTGGCTTTCGATGACCGATATTCTATGATTTCCCTGACCAAATTGTCCGATAATATTTTGGCCCAATCGAAGGAATACCCCTCTGCTACCGTATGCATGATTGGCACCCATGGTAATAAAAAATGAGCACAGTTTTGCTTCCCAAAAATCTGACATAACATCATGGATAGATGCATCATGTGAGGTGTAAGTTTTAAACTTGTGAAGTAAATCAATGCATATAGATTCTTAATCAAAAGATAATTTAATCAATGGCTCATACACAAAGTCACAAAGTAGACAGAGATTTTATACCGTAAACCCTCAACTGGAAAAACCTTTCTTATATTCATTATTGAATTTCACCATTCACCATACAATATATACAATGTTTTTAGGTATTTTGTAGATACCAAAACCCTAATCCCTTAATACGGGATTAATTTAGTAAACCACTAAAAATAKCAAAATCTGCTAAAAATAGCAAAAAYCGCCCAAAAAAAAAATGGGGCGCTCCCTTGAACGTTGCGCGTAACTAGGGGGGTAATACCTGCCCCACCCTTGGACCCCCCTAGGAAAGTTCCCAACGCACATGACACAAAGAGCACTACTATAGGGATCGTCAAATGCAATTGTCGAGCCTGACACGCCCCCACACACACATGCAAAGAATATAACACATACCTAGCATTTTCCCACTTGTTGTTTTCTTTGCATCCAGGGGTACAAGGGATTATATAGTCAACAATACAGGGCAGCAATTCCCATTGTTACTCTACACCATGAGAACTTTTCTGTGCTCACAAAATTTGTCGATGAATCTGTAACATTCTTCAAAGTGTCAACCTTTTCCAGCAACACCTTATTTTCCTCAACCATGTCTCTCACAAAGTGATATTGAACATCAATATGCTTTATCTTTGAATGATAAGTTGGGTTCTTTGCCAGGAATATTTCACTCTGAATATCACAATCTAATATCATTGCTTGTTGTACCAACCCAATACCTGAACACAATCTTGTAATCATACTGCTTCCTTGCTTGCATGAGTGACTGCCATGTATTCAGCTTTTGTAGTTGAGAGTGCCACTACAACCTGTCTTTTGCTCATCCAACTGATTTCTCCTCCAAATAGGTTAAACACATACCCACGTGTAGATCTTTTGTGATCCAAATCTCCAGCCCAGTCTGCATCAACAAATCCATGTATGTCCACCACTCTGTCCAATCCTAGTCTTCCTTGGTAGCACAATCCATAATTGGTAGTGCCACAAAGATACCTCAAGACCCTCTTTATTGTTGTCCAATGCTCCTTCCCTGATTTTGACATATACCTGCTCAAAACTCCCACTGCATGTGCAATGTCCGGTCTAGTATAGACCATTTCATACATCAAACTTCCAACTGCACTGGCATACGGAACATGGGACACGTCCTCTTCTTCTTCTTTTATCTTGGGACACTGATCTGCAAATAACTTTACACCTATAGGAATAGGAACCTTGACCGGTTTACTTCCATGCATATTAAACCTCTTCAATATTGTCTCAACATATTTTCTCCGATTCAACCAGAGTTTCATGTTTGCACGATCTCTTTTAATCTCCATTCCCAGAATGAAGTTAGCAGCACCGAGATCCTTCATGTCAAATTTTGAGGATAGTTGTGATTTCACCTCCTTGATAACATCCATGTTATTTCCTACTAACAACATGTCATCAACATACAACACTACATAAATGAAGTGATTACCAACCTGCTTGTAATATACATAGTGATCAGCAATGCTTCTTGCAAATCCCAATCCAAGGATGTATGTGTCAAACTTTTGGTACCACATCCTAGGTGATTACTCCAGACCATATAGTGGCTTATTTAGCTTACAGAACAGCTCGTTCTTTCCCTTCACTACAAATCCTTTTGTCTGCTTCATGTAGATTTCTTCTTCCAGACCCCCATGTAGGAATGTTGTCTTCACATCCATTTGTTCCACTTCAAGATCAAAAGTAGCAGCAATAGATAAAAGAAATCTAATAGAAGTTAACTTAGCAACAGGAGAAAAAATCTCACCAAAGTCAATTCCCTCTACCTGGGAATAACCTTTTGCTACTAACCGAGTTTTGTATTTCTCCACTTTACCTTGTGCATTAAACTTCTTCTTAAACAACCATTTTCTACCAACATATTTTCTTCTAGCTGGCAACTCAACTATATCCCATGCCTCATTCTTATCCAGGGCATCCATTTCTTCAACCATATCCTTCTTCCAGAGTTTACTATCCTCTGAATTCACTGCTTCCCAAACAGTTATGGGATCATCATCAGTAATAGATAAAGAAAAATTGGAACATAAATCATGTGGACTATACCTTTCTGGTTTCCTTCTATCTCTCACTGATCTCCTCAATACTGGGGTATGAGATTCTTCTTCTTCTACTACTTCCTCTTCTTCAGATGATTCAGATTTTGCATCATCCAACTCAAGCTCTATTTTCTAAGGTTCATCTTTCCTTGGTAGGAATTCTTGTTTGGACACATCTTTTATCTCTCTGAAAATAACATCTCTACTGTAAACAATTTTCTTAGTTTCTGGGTTCCAAAGCTTATAACCTTTCACACCATGTTTATAACCAATAAAGATACACTTTTCAGCTTTTTTATTCAATTTTCTCCTATTTTTCTTTGGAACATGTACATAAGCATCACAACCAAACACTCTAAGATTTTAAAGAGAGGGTTTCTTTCCATACCATACCTCGTGTGGAGTTTTATCATCCAACGCTGATGAAGGTGATCGATTGACTAGGTAACATGTTGTACCCACTGCCTCTGCCCATAATTCTTGTCCTAACTCAGCACCGTTGAGCATGCTCCTTGATTTTTCCATCAGTGTCCTATTCATCCTTTTTACAACTCCATTATGTTGAGGAGTATATGGAGTAGTCTTCTCCCTTGCTATACCACACTTCTTACAGAATTCTTCAAATTCATTTCCACGGAATTCTCCACCATTATCTGTTCTCAATATATTTATTTTCTCCTCTGTCTGATTTTCTACTAGAGCCTTAAACTCTTTAAATTTATCAAATACCTCAAATTTCTTTCTAAGGAAATAAATCCATGTGTTCCTTGAAAAATCATCTATGAATGAAACATAATACACAGATTTACCTAGGGATGGAATAGGAACAGGTCCAAACACATCACTGTGTATCAACTCTAATATCCCCTTTACTCTTGTAGCACCAAATGGGAATCTTACTCGATTATGTTTACCATATATGAAATGTTCACAGAAATCAAAATCCAGAGTGCAATTAGACATACCTTCAACCATGCCTTTACCGTGTAGTGTTTGAAGGCCCTTTTCTCCAATATGCCCCAGTCTTTGGTGCTACAACATGGTCTTCTTTTCAGGGATGATATTGGTCTTGTCTTATTTATTTGTCTGCTCAAGTACAATAGAACTATTACACCCATTATTATAAGTTCTTCCCAACAAATTGTACAGAGTTCCACACCAAACTCCCCTCATCAACACCATTTCCCCTCATACCATCTTGCAAGTGTTCTTTTCAAATACAGTTTTCACTCCTGCATCATCCAACTTGCTTACAGATATTAGGCTCCTGGCTAGTTTTGGAATGTCCAGAACCCCAGGGAGAGTTCTAATCCTTCCATCTTTTAGCAGCAACTTAACCCTTCCACATCCCAAGATTTTGGTTGTCGAGTCATCTCCTAGGAATACATCACCACCATCGTATTTTTGATATTCAAAGAACCGCTCCCTGTGAGGATTCATATGGTATGACACACCTGATTCGATCAACCATACATCATAATCTGCATGTGTACTTATAGATGCCAGGTAAACATCACCTCCTTCTTCAGTGGAGTTTTTCGCCTCTATGGAAGAGGCACTATCAAATCCCTTTGGTTTTTCAACCTTCTTAGACTCGCAATCTTTCTTATGATGCCCTGTTTTACCACACTTCCAGCATTTCCTCAAAGATTTTCCTAGAGACTTAGATCTACTAGTAGATTTAGATCTCCCCCCCGAAGTCTTACCAGGATTCTTGTCTTGGGTACGACCTCTTACAAATAAAGAATCTATGTTATGACTATCCATGATTTTTCGCCTCATCTCTTTAGATAACAAGGATGAAACTACATCCTCATACTTCAATGTAGATTGAGTGGTACTACCAATTGCTACAACCAAATTATCCCAAGAATCTGGCAAAGAACATAACAAAGTAATACACTTATCTTCTTCTGCAATCATAATATTAACAGAGACAAGTTGACTTACCAGAGTATTAAGGGCATTTAGATGTTCTATCACAAAATCTCCATCTTCCATCCTAAGATGATACAACTTCTTTCGAAGAAACAACTTGTTTACCAAGGACTTTGATTGATACAAATTCCCCAACTTATCCCATAGTTCCTTGGCTATAGATTCTCCCGAGACATTCAACAACAGCGAATCTTCCAGGAAGAGTCGAATAATACTCCTTGCTCTTATGTCCAACTTCTCCCAATATTCCTTCGACATACCAGAAGGTGGTTTACTAGTAGTTTTTGTACTAGTAGGTTGTGTACCAGTCGACTGTGTGCCAGTAGGCTTTGTACCTGGATCCACAATGATCCATTGTTCTTTGTCTACAAGAAGGTCCTCCATCTTGAGCTTCCATAGCTCAAAGTTTTTACTATTGAACTTCTCTATCTCGATTCTAGATGAGCTCTCCATTCCTCTTTCTATACTCGAATATCCACTGCAAAATCTCCCACTAAACCCAGGTTTACCACTGACCCAAGATAAACTTGATCTATCAAGACCAATCCAAACCCTCAGAAACAAAGGCATCCCTATGATGCCAAAAACGAGCTCTGATACCACATGTAAGTTTTAAACCAGTGAAGTAAAGAAATGCATATAGATTCGTAAGCAAAACAGAATTTAACCAATGGCTCATACACAGAGTACATAGATATTTTATACCAGAAACCCTCAACCAGGAAAACCTTTCTTATATTCATTATCAAATTTCACCATTCACCATACAATATATATACAATGTTTTTAGGTATTTCGTAGATACCAAAACCCTAATCCCTTAATCTGAGATTAATTTAGTAAACCGCTAAAAATAGAAAAAAACGCCCAAAAAAAAATGTTTTGGGGCATTGCCCTGAACACTGTGCATAACCAGGGGGGGGCATACCTGCCCCCCCCTAAGACCCCCCTAGGAAAGCACCCGGTGCACACGACACAAGATACACTACTAGAGGGATCGTCAGACGCAGTTGTTGAACCTAACACGCCCACACACACACATGCAAAGAATATAACACATAACCAACATGAGGCTCTAATGAGGCAACAGCATAGACACCATGGGTGTCTACTCTAAATTTCTTAGGACTTGAACACCAATCCTTGATCAAGTCGGGTAGGTTCCTTCTATATTGCATGCATTCTTTTTTTTTAAAGTACATTAAGAAATTGGCATTATAAATGTAATTGGGAACTGGGGATAATTTTTACATCACCTGGAAATGCTCTAGTCGGAAAGACCCAACTACAAACTTTTGTGAATTGCAGATACTTCTGGTTGAGAGGTCAACATTATCCAGCACCCAACCAATCATATCATTATAAGGCATGAGCCTAGGCTGTGTTGATATTTTATGCAGCTCTTATTGAGCAACATATTTGTATCTCGTAGCCTGGGTTTCAGTCGCCTCATCACCTGAATCATCTGGGCAGTTAATCAATTTGTATTGTAGAATATCGAATACCTGTGTTCAGGTTTTCACGGTATCTATGGTTCTGGGCGACGTGTCTGAGAAGACGTATGTGTTTGGGTTTGAGCTTTCACCAGACACCTTAGCTGTTTTCCATGGAGCCATGATATCACAAGTTCAAAACTCCGTTACCTGTTACAGAAAATGCGCAAACTTCTTATCTTTCTAAAACTTGCTTTTCTATGAAAAACGCAAATGAAATTCAAACTTCAATATCCTTTTCCCCTAAATGAGTTGAGTTATGAATACTTTATTGATGGTGCATTCACTTTCCTTAATGAAAATATTTAGGCTGTGGTCGGAGATCTTATTTGAAATGATTGGCATAGATCGATCATTTATTTCATTAATGTCTAGTAGTTCGCGATTATAAGTTTTGATAAATAACATTTGAATTTACCCGAGCTATGATTCAGCGAAAAATCAATCACAAGATAATCCTTATTAACGCATTAGTTAATCGCATTTATTGTTAAGTGTTTTTAATATTTTCATACCTCTGGATTTTGGTAGTTTCTCGAGATAGGATTCCTGAGACACGAAATTGCGAAGCGATTAATTAATTTTAATCATTTTTTATCCAGTAAATAACCACTCTTAACTTTAAGTATTTCAGGGTTGTGTGTTTTGTGATATTTGAGTGCAGTGGATGAAAAACATTCGAACTCCAAAAGTGAGAAGTTATTTAATTAAGTATTAATCAAGATTAACTTGTTTAAAACGAGTTTATCTTTTTGTACCTATGTGCTTCGGGTGTCAGGAAAACAAATTT
>ML781381.1:607271-650728 GCA_009831015.1 Picea engelmannii | reverse complement strand
TCGCTCTTCACGAGAGATGTTGGGTTGAAAACGTTGTGTTTGCAGGTAGAGGAGAATGTCTCTGTACCAAGGATCAGAGGTGCTGATGAGGAAGAGAGATTCATCGGGGAGAGAATCTCTAGATTCGATGTTTTCATCGGCACGAGGGAGAGCGCAGATGAGCTCGGCAAACACCAGGGATTTTTTGGCTTTCGCTTTCATAAACTCAAGATCGAATTCTTGAAGAATAATGATCCATTTCGAATATTTGCCCCCAAGTACTTGACGTGTTAGGACGTGGTACATGGGGTTGGAGTCTGCGATTACCGTGGTGGTGCGTAATAGGATGTAGTGACGGAATATTTGGACAGCGATGACAGCTGCCAGAGCCAGTTTCTCAACATGCGAATATCTGAGTTCGGGTCCAGATAAACTCTTGCTCAGATAGTAAATCACATGTTCTTCATCGTTGGAGTCTTCTTGGACTAGCACCATTGCGATGGTGGAAGTAGAAGCGGCCAAATAAAGGATATAATCCTTTGTATATTCAGGTGGATGTAACAAAGGTGCGTGGGTCAAAGCGTGCTTGAGAGCGTCGAATGACCGTTGGGCTGCGTCATCCCAGATGAAAGGGACGTTCTTTTGCAGTAACCGCATAAATCCTTTAGTGATCTCGGCATAATTGCAAATGAAACGGTGAAGAAAGTTTGCCTTGCCTTGCAAACTTTGGAGTTGGGTTAAATTGGTGGGTGGAGGTAAGGCTAAGATGGCCTTGATCTTTAAGGGGTCCACCCTAATCCCATCTTTGGAGACGATGAAACCGAGGAGTTGACCGGATTCAACAGCAAAAATGCATTTGTGTGGGTTCAGACGAATACGGTAGAACCTACATCGTAGAAAAATTGCGCGTAAGTGATCAATGTGATTGGATCGATTTATCGAATGTGCGGGTAAATCGTCGAGATACGGTTCTGCGATGTGTTTGATGTCATGAAAAGCGTATGACATGGCTCGCTGGAAAGTGGCTCTAGCATTTTTAAGGCCAAAAGGTAGCTTTCGGTAGGCGAAAGTTCCCCAAGGGCAGATGAAGGTTGTCTTGTGTTGGTCGATGGGCAAGATTTCAATCTGGTTATATCCAGAAAATCCATCCATGAAAGAAAAAATTACGCTCCCTGCGCAATTATCGATGATTTGATCGATAAAGGGTGTAGGGTAGTTGTCCTTAGGACAAGATTTGTTGAGGTCTCAATAGTCAACACAAACACGGATGGTCCCTTGTTTCTTAGCAACCAGAATGAGGTTGGAGACCCATTCGGTTAAAGGTACGGGATAGATAAAGCCAGATTTTAGAAGTTTTTCAACTTCTGCCTTTATAGCTGCGACTTTCTTGGGATGAACCGGGCGAAGCTTTTGCCGAACTGGTTTCGTGTCGGGGTAGGTTTTTATTTCGTGTACAACGATCGAAGGATCAATCCCTGGCATTTCCTCATAACTCCATGCGAAGACATCATGGAATTCCTTGAATAAAGCGGTGTAAGAGACCACTTCGTCAGGTGTGCAATTGGCACCAAGGTTGATGTGTTCCACAACACCTTCTTTGATTGAAATGTCAATCGTGACCGTGGTAGAGATGTTACCCATGTTCCCCTCAGAAAGAGTATCTGTCGTGAGGATAGGATATTGTGGAGCTTTGGCAACATTGGGGGGGAAGACAGATTGTATGTCTTGAATTTCTTCCAAAGGTGGAAGAAAAGAGGATCGATGGTGGTTGTCATCCTAGGGGAGATCGTCGATGCTAAGCATTTCCATGATAGATTCGTCCGAAGGAAAGATATGGGAAATGTAATCGACGGCAGATGATAGGGAATATAACCAAGATGGCACCGAGTAAGTATCAGGTGCCAATGAATGTGAATCGTTTGGCGAGGGAGAAGCAGATTGAATAGCTACGTATGTGGCCTCGGCTGAGCTCAGTGGCATTGTGTCACCGAGCGCATCAAATTCCAAAGGACTAGGTACAATCCAGGGGTCAGATGATTCCAAGGATTGATAAGGCCAAGTCGAGATCATATTGACGGCGGCAATATGGTGTGCAGTAGGTGGAAGCGGTGTAGGGAATGTACCCATGATGCTAGAATCTTTCAATAAGCCAACACCAACGCTTTCATACGTAACCGGGTGGTCTTCCAGGAAGGGAATGTTGTTGGTAGCAGGGATGCGGGCGTCGAGTGTGAAGAAATCAAGCTGATCGATGGTAAAAATTTTGCCTTGATGGGGGAATTGTACACATCGAAACACCAACGAGGCGACGGCAGTCATCGTGTAGAACCAACTTCTTCCGAGTAATAGGTTGTAATCGAGGGGAGCATCGACCACCTCGACGTCAACAGTAACAGTTTTGCCACCCAACTGAACGACTAAGGATTGCAATAATCCATGGGGATGAAAACCTCGTCCATCAAAGGCACGTAACATGGTAGCGGATTTGTTAAGAGCGGGTGATTTTAAGCCTTTCCAACAGGCTAGGGACATGACACAGGTGGAGGCTCCCTCATCCAGGATAGTCCGGTGGATTTGTTGATTGTGGACAACCACATCAATTTGGAATGCTAGTTGGTGGGAGAGTCGCGGTTGATGATCATCCAAGTTAAACGTGACGTAATTTGATGACTCTGGATCGAAAGCACCAATAGCGGCTAAGAGTGTTCTACGTTGATTAGGACAGTGTTGTAGAACTTCCAAGGCGGACATGGCACACGGGTCTTGGGCCAAATCTTCTATGATATTGTAGTTTTGGGCAGCCCGTGAATTAGGATTGAATGTAGATTTCTGGATGGTGCTCTTAGGAGGGCGTAAGATAGAGTCAAAAGAGGGTTTCTCGATCTGTAGTGGCCCGGATGGAGGGCTAATAGATGGAGGGTTGACGGTGGATGGTAATGGGTCTGATGTAGAACCGTTAGCGATCTTAGATTTGTCAGGTTTAACTGGCGTGTCATATGTCGCAGAGAGAGTTGTTAGATTAACTCCGTTAAACATGTAAATATGGGCACTTGTCGAGGCCTCATCATGGGGTTGGTTGGAACTGCCCCCCGGCGTGGGGGTTTGTGCAACCAAAGATTGTTGCTGCGGAAAAGGCTAAGTGAGCACAGCGGGTTGTGAATTTCCCTTGAAAATTTTGACCACTTCATCGCGATGTGGGCAGTCTCGAGTGTAGTGATCATCACCATAAATGAGACATGGGAATTTCGGTTTGCGCTGTGGTGGTTTCCCGGCAGCAGGGGTTTGTGGTTGGGTTTTGGGTTGTTCGTTGTTATTATTCTTCTTCGGTTTGTTTCTCGCTTTCTTCTTGCCCCCTAGCTGTTGTGAAGGGGTTGATTGGACCACATTCACATCAGAGACCTAAGTTTGAGGTGGGGTAGAAGAGGGTGCAATCAAACTGGGAGCATCTGTGGGAGCGGGCCGCTGGATTGTTTCAGTGGATTGGGTGGCAGATTGAGTTTTTACGGAGCCAATGACTCCATCCGCATGCGAAGCAGTCAATGGTTTGTATGGATCGTTAGTGGCATGGGTAGCGTTTGGTATCAACTCATACAGAGTACCGGATTGTGAATAGACCAAGTCTAAGTATTGAGCTCGGGCGATGGCTTCTTCCTCGGTGACTACACCGCCCATGGAAACATCACGAGCGATTTGGGGTAATAATGATTTCGTGAACCATTCCGCTAATAATTGGTTGGGGATGATCGCTTTGATTAGCCTTCATCGTCGTCTCCATTCATGGATATGATCGGAGATGTGTATGGAAGTTGTCTGACGAAGAGAGGTTAATAGTTCAGTACACGTCTCGTATCGGATGGGCAGTTGGAAGTGTGTGAGGAAGGCCATGGCGAGGGAGTTGAAATCGTGAAAAGATGCGCGTGGTAATTCAATGTACCATTTCGCGGTAGAACCCGTAAGTGTTCTCTGGAAAAGACGCAAACGAATCGAATCGTCCATGAGGGAGTTTGATGAACACCACAAATGGAAGGTCATCACGTGGTTGTTTGGGTCTTCTCCCGAATTTCCGTCGAATTTCGGGATATCAGAGGGGAGTTTTGCTGGAATGGCTGGCCAAACCGTAGAATGATGAATGGGATCATTCATTAACCGAGACAAGTCTGGAAGGTCCAGGGTGGCTAAAAAGGGTAGTTGTCGGTTAACCTGTGGGTAATGCTGGTGTGGTAGAGGGGCACTAGTGGGGCCCAATACAGGGTTATGTGGATAATTATAACTCGTGGACCCTCTCATGTGAGGTTGGTTTTGACCAAGGTACATAGGATTTGAGATGTTTTGAGAAGTGTTCGTGAGCGGGGGATAACCGGATGGGTTCTATGGATTATATGTTGGGTTGGGCATTTGTCCATGAGGGGGTTGTTGCGAAGTATGAACATTTGGCCCTGTGGAGGTGTGTGGGTTTCCTTGAAAATGGATGCTCCATGGGTTAGGTGCGGCGGGCACATTTTGTCCCATGGAGGCATGCGGATTTCCTTGAAAAGGGATGCTCCACGGGTTGGGTGCGACAGACGCATTTTGTCCTTGTGGTTGATGGTGGACTCCGACTTGAGGTTGCCCCCCAGCATGAGGGTGCCCCCCGAATGGAATTTTTCCTCCAGCGGGAGGATGCCCCCCAGTTTGAGGAAGAGTTCCCAGGATTTGAGAGCCAAACGTAAAAAATTGACCAGTGTTGTCGATCGGGTTAGGGCCACCAAGGCCAGTCCCTCTGGGTTGTTGGATAGGTATGGAACTTCCCGATACAATTTGAGTAGTGGTTTGGGCAGTGGTGATAGTGGATGCGTTCAGTGCCCTAAATCCAAAAGGGAGTGTAGGTCTTGGTGTTACGGGTGTGCCAATCGGGGCTTGATTAACTACCGCATTACCGGCGGGGATAGTCGGGATGTGCGGAGCCATTGTCGAATGGGCTGTCTGGAGGGGAATTGTAGTCCTTGGGCCAACTGATGATATGTTCGGGCCAACGGTTGGTGTGGCTGTAAAAGTGGTAGTATCGGTGAAGTGATTTGGGGGTACCGTATAGGAAAAGGGTGCATCGGCACCTTCTCCTGTCCCATAAAGGTCTCTCACCAAGCGTGGTGGACTTCGAACAACATCCGCAGTCCAAAAAGGGTCACTGGCTAGAGGGTTTTGAGAAGACCCGGTCGAAATGTCATATGGGTTTATGACAACAAATTCTCCAGCGGAATTCAGGTGGAGGATCTATCGTTCATATCCCTCCAGAATGCGATAAGCTTCCGGAGATTTCGAGACAATTCAAAAATTCTCCAGAGGGATGGGAATTTCTTCCTGGGAAGTTGTAGCATTATGAACCTCGCTCTGTTGAGGAGATTCCTCCGTAGAATGAGGGGGTAAAGGGGTGTTTCCTTCCATATTTTCTGGATGAAGTCCCTGTAGCCTCCGCGAGCGGCATGGAGGGTCGATGTTGGCAGAGAAGAGTCGACGAAAGAAATCTATGGCCAACTAGCGAAAAGAAATAGCACACGCTAAAAAAATCTAAGAATCACAACCAAGCAAACATGACCTTCTTTTGATGACCGTACTAGTTGGTGATGAAATCCAATGTCGCATGATCAAGTCCAGAAGGGGCGGGGATAGGGTGGAACATTTACAATGGTGACCTGCTTAACGGACTTACGCCTTGGTGCAAGCTTCCACACAGTAATTGTGGATTTACCCTCCAAGGAGCCCGAGTGAGTTTGATCAATGTCTGCTCCAGGTACAGTGAGACTTCCCGTCACTGTCACCTTGTGTAAGACCCTAAAGATTATGGCCACTAAGGTTACCAATTCGCAGTCAGCCCTTGGGCGGGAACAATCGACAGTTCGATCCGAACGTACGGGCAGGGTATCAAGCCCGAAATCAACTAAAAGGATTCCACGCAGTAATTGTGGATTTACCTCAAAGTGATCCCCATAATACGATTCAACCACCACAATCAGTTAAACCACGAAGGTTTAGTCCCCATAGCTTACCCAAATGCAACCTCGTGCATAACCCCTGTGTGAGAGGGGGATCCCAGGCAAACTTATACGATAACTGGATTTACTCTCCCTAACTCGGGATGCTACTGTTTGTTTTGGAAACTTTGGAGAGTTATGCTCACAGCCCTAATCCAAAGTGCTAAGCCTAATCTACTGTTGGTGGAGGATCCTAGAAAAGAAAAAGTTCTAGATAACTTTTAATTTAGCGTTGATTTTTATGGTTGTTCTTTACGCAAAGGGGTGCATGGAAGTGAAACAAATGGAGTTACGACTCAGACCCAAAGAGTGCATAAAACATGATAAGCAATCATTTCCTTTCGATGAACATCTAGCTACGGGAGAGAGAGAGTTCTTTCACTTAACAAGCACAACTACGGAGTGTCCTCAAACGATTCTTTTCTCAATCAAATCCTAATGTAATGCAAAAACTTTCAAATGCCTTCTAATATGCTCAATCAATCATGAAGATATCTTTAATTATTTGCGTATGAATGATGATCAATACAACATAATGCTCGTCTTTACTAGTTATCTTCCTGGTATAAATGAAAACCAAACTAGCACAAGCAAAAAGTCACACAAACAATACACCATTTCGTAGCAATCAAAATGAAAAAGCGAAAGAAAAAAGAAACAATCAAAGAGAAAAACAAACTTTAACACCCAAAAGCAAAAAGTTGAAGAACAATGACCTTGACTGAAATCAAGATAAAGAGGTCTGTAGGCCTTTGATGACCTTCACCGGGGTTTTTACTCAGCTGATGAGGAGATAAAAGCAATGCATAGGTTTCGAACTTCACTCAACAAGAAAAACTCAATGAAAATAGTGAAGAAGGCTGCAAGATCCAATTAACAAGGTGTTTATTCTTCAAAGAGGACAGATGTCAGGGTTGAAAAGGAAGGAAATTGATTCACTAGATCACTCAGCAAAAGAGACACAGAGGCAAACCCTAAAGAAGGCAGTTCTGGAGGGTTTTTTGGCCAAAAAGAGGTTGGCGCTCTGTTGCTAAAGGCAAGGAGTGTTATAGCGCTCTGTGGAAAGGTATGGGGGAGTGTTGGCGCTCTGTTAACACTAGGACAGGGCCGCCAGGGTCTAAAAGCCCCAGAAATGTCAAAAAATTCCAAAAATTGGGATTTAAACTCGACAACTATGCTGAGTATGATGAGGTAGGGAGCCAATCAGCTCATGAAACTAATCAAAGGAGGAGTAAACCAGATTCGAAACAATCAAGGGGTAGAACAAGGTCAATGAGGAGAAAAATCCAAACAAGAGGTTTCGATTTGAGGCTATCTCCCCAGTGGAGTCGCCAGTTTCTATTGTAGGAAAATCTCCCTGCAGACAGGTAGATCACCTCTAGAGCTTGACCTTAACCCTAGACAGAAAAATGCTTATCATGGACACTGAATTCCTTTCAAATCTATCTAAACTAACACATGATAAGGAAGGATAACAGAGGTACCTTTTTAACAACGTTTGTCCCTGCACACTCCTGGTTGCGCTTCGATCCTTTGCTCCTCACTGGATCCTGTGAACAAAACAAGATACGACCGCTTCCTACTCTATTGGTATTAGCTCGAAAACAGATCTATCACTAAGTGATAAGTTCATGTGACATTAGGCACGAACTAGAAAGAAACAGGCCAAGCATGTCATATTGATGAGAATAATGATAGCAGTACTTATAATCGTAGATGCGAATGCGACAGCTTCGTCAAGTCCCCTTCGTCTAACCCTTGCCTGAAAGTCCCACAATCTGGATAACAGCAGCTTCACTGATCACTCTCCTTTGGCTGACTGTAAGTTTTCTCCAAGATCATAAGTTTCATATATTCAATTCTTCCCCCTTTCCACCATCATAGAACCTGTTTATATAGGTTAAGAGGAGCTTAACCTCTTGAGTTATCTTTAGAACAAGTTGGGAACCTTCTCCTTAGATCAGGGATCTCTTGATGAAACCAAGAATTTGAGCACAACCGCCTCCTAATGTCAAAATATCCTCCCCTTATTCTCCTCAACGGGCCAACTACTGCCTCAGATTAGGCAGTGCTCCCTTAGAAGGGGCATCAGAGCGTTGTAGCGCTCCCTGGTGAGCCTTAGGGAAGCGCCAGCGCTCTCAAGATGAGCAGCACTCCTTCAAAGGGGGCTGAGGAGCGTTATAACGCTCCCTGAAGCACTATAGGGGAGCGCCAGTGCTTCTGGAGCTGAAGTAGAGGAGCGCTCTCCCTCAAAACCTTTGTTTTAGGGTTCCTTTCAGGTGTCAAGAGTTGTTTGACTTCAGTAGATCAGTTCTCCTCCTTCAAATCAATCATGTGAGATGCTATAAGTTCTTCCTTAGTGTCATTGACATGGTAGTATGTCTGAACATCTTTTGCGACACTTGTGGCCAACTTGCGACACTTGTGAAAGTTGATGCGACACTTACGACAATTGAGAGGGACAATGCGACACTTATCCAGCTGAGAAATTTTGATGTGTAACAGTAACAATCATAACATTGATGGTTTCCCTTAGGTCTATGAGAGTGTTTTCGATGGGATCCTGATTAATGGTTATGGTCACTACGGGGTTCCCTGGGTTCCCATATTTTGCGACCCTAGGATGTTATGATATGTACCCAGAGAGTTCTCCTATCACATGTACTGTTGGAGGATCATTTTGCTTCCTTATTGGCTTCTTAATACACAATTATTTGACCACCTTGCTATAAATTGGAATGTCCTTTATGGCTTGTAGCAAGGAGATTTTGACACAGATATTCTTCAATTCATTCAAGATGTCAAATTATGGTTGAGTGGTAGGTTTCTCAATCACTAATATTTCTGGATAAGGAGGGGCATTTGTAATATGTGAAGGTTCATTTTGGGGAAGCTTAGGTTCCTAGTCTTTAGGAATGATAACATCCTCCCACTTAGTGTCATCCATGGGTTGTTTGGGGGTTTCCTCTTCTTCTTCTTCCCATATGACTACTGAAGGCCTCTACCTGTCCAGAAATTTTCCCGACCTTAGTTGAATCTCCTGCAATGGAACAGGAGAAATAACATATGTTGAAAAGGCTTGCATCTCAACATTGTGAAGAGGTTGAGTGGGCTTGTTATTGGGATTGGGCACTGGTTGTTCCGGTAATAATGTCGGTCTTGGGGACCTTGCATTCTAGTATTGTTGTGGTTGTTGTGGAATAGGAGGTAAAGGTGGGGGAACAAAACCTGGCAAAAGTTGTGGGATGTTTGGTGGAAACTGAGGGTAAGGATGAGTGGGCATAGGGACAGGTGGAGCTTGAGGGTTTCCTTGGTTATGCCTTCCTCTCCATCCTTGTAGCCAAGGATGGTGATACTGTGTAGACCATTTTTTCCAACTCGGTGAGTTCCACTGTTGTGGTTGTTGATAATAGGGTGGAACTTGAGGCTGTAGATCCGGGTATGTAGGTTGACTCCTAGGCTGCCATGGCCTCCTAGGTGCATAAGAGGACTCCCCGGGATACCCACTTTTGTAGATGGCTAACAAGCCGAGAAATTATGGGCACTTTTCAGTTAAGTGGTCTTTAGTGCAGAAGCTACAAACTGAAATATTATCTAATGGATATTCCCTTGAGGAATGCTTCCTCRTGCATCTTGGGAAAAATATGCTCATTGTTGCATTTTCCTCCTCRTGTTTCTTTTTAATATTTCGGGTGTCCAACTGGGAACCTATGGTGCTTAAGATATATGTTTTGAAGTTCTATAAGAGGTTCTCTATCTCTACCCTTGTGATACCACCTGAACTAACTGCTTTTAGKTTTCTACTATAAGGATATCGAACATTGTTCCMTGTTTTGGCTCTACTCCTCGAGTAATTCCTACACATTKCACATATTTTGGTAAACGGTTTATGGGAGATGTCACATGATTCCATCAGGTTAAGTATCTCTAAGTATTMTTCCRAAATTCCTTTAAKGAAAAGAGCCCTGACTACATCATATGGAAGGTCATGGTACTTCGATTTCTGTGAGATATAAGCAAAYTGTTCCATATAATCCTCGAKATTCTCTTCCTCAAACTGTTGGATTTTGAAAATATCATTACGAGAATCCTTGGACTTGCAGTAGTCTTGGTGTTTCTTAAGAAATATATATTTCATGTCTTCCCAAGACCTAATAYTGGACTCTCCCAACCCCGTGAACCATCTTAGTTCGGAATCCTTGACGGTGGAAGGAAAGAGTTTTAGTTTTAGGGCATCTTGTAAGTAATTGTATCTCCTACATAAGATGTCGAACTCAAATAGGAAGGTATCCAGGTCTTCAATGCTTTTACCGTAAAAGATGGGCAGTGTCAAGAGTGGAATGTTCTTCATATTGACATTCAGTCTGGTATCCAAAATTGGAAACCCAAAGGTGGTTTCGGTTTGGTTTCCAACTTTTTCTCCCTCCTCGTGTCTTACATGGTTGTGATCCTGTTGATCATCCATATTGGTTTGGTTTCCAAAAAGAGAGTACCTAAATGGTTTGATCCTTGAAGATAACAAAACATCCCAAGGTTCTTTTCTAGGAAAGGTATCCCTTTGATGGGAAGGTCTTCCTACTTCTTGGATGTCCAGGACTTTACTCGAGCCAGTTGAAACTATTGGTGCCAAAGTTTTTGTTTCAACTTGGGAAACAATTATATTGGTTGAACTACCAAACAGATTATTCACCTGTCCAAGGTCAATGATGTCTACAAATTTAGGGTCTCCTAATGGTGGTGAAAAAACAAAGGTTGTGTTGGTTGGTTCTACGGAAGGCTCGAGTGGTCTTGCCTCCTATCCCACTATTATTGATGCTTCAATTTTCTGCTCTATAGGGCTCCCTGTTTTAGTCTCCTCAGAGACTTCTTTAGCTCTTTGGGTTGAGCTAACCCCTACTTTTCGATATTGGTCTGTGGAGTTTATGGGTGGAGTGTTCCTTCCTCCAAAAAGGTTACAAGGAACCTTGGTAGAAAGGTTTGGTTTGGTTTTAATGTATCTTCCCTTTGGGTCCCTAGGTTTGTTCATGAAAGAAAATAAAAAGAAAAACTACCATTGGGTTTGGGGGAACTTGCTATAACAGATGTGCAGGTTCTTACCTCTCATATTAAATTTCTCCCGCCACCAAACTAATGTTAAGGTTCAGAAATTATCTACTCCCTAACTATTTCCTACCTTAAGACAACTCCCTAGCAACGGAACCAAAAATGATGGGTATTCTATATGCACTAAATCCCTCAATTAAATTGTCAACCTAGGGTAAGTAAACTTAGAGTTGTGGCAATGTATGAGCCAAGGCAGGAAAGCTAATGGAAGTGTTGTCTAACTAAGGGGATGGTATAGCTAAGGATCAATCTACTTAAGAAATGACTCTTTTATTTTTATCAAGTAACAAATCCTATTAATAATATTGAACTATTTATCCTAAACAGCTTCAAACAATGGATCGATGGATTATTTCTAAAGAAGTAAATCATAGCCTACTTTAAACAAGTTAATCTATTCAACCTAATGAGCAACAGCAAGTAAATTACTTTTGATATTTTATCTTTAAGCAAATAAGCAAACAAACAACTTAACCTATCAAGACTATTTAAACAAGTAAACGTTGTTCTTAAAAAAACTCATAATCATTTCTATTTTGCAAAGGAGAAATCTTAACCTACTTAATCAAAAAACATCATGATTGTATTTAGATTCTAATTAATCAAAACTATTCTTAATTTGCAATAACATGAAAAAAAGCATTCAAAGATGATGATTATGTCTTCGGTGTCGAATAACATCACGATGGCATATGACTATTAGTGACAATTCAAGAGGAATTAATTCAATGCTAACTTCTACAAAGAAATGGGAAGTGTGAATCAAGCAATCTAACAAAAACTTTTCCATTATAGAAGCAACACTAAGTATCCTGGAAATCGATGTGATATCTAGATTTCATGCATCAATCATCAATGATTAAAAAGCACTCTTATACTAATTCAAGCACATTCTTATGCTAACTTAAGAAAATTTACAAACTTATGAACTTATGATTAAAAATATTAATTCAAATCCAATCTCTTAATTAAAATTGCAATTCAATAACTGAGAATTTATAAATCAAACTAGACTAATCCTATCATTAAAACTCAGATTTCAAACTAGAATGATTTTAGAAACATAACCCCAAAATATATTTCTATCCTAGCATACTTAAAACAAGATTAATGAACCAAATAAATCTATGAAAACATAATTGAACCGATAATTAAATCTAGCTTGATTACAACTAATAAAACTTGCAACTATTAATCCATTGAAGCTTGCAAACGATCCTAAATTAAAACTCTGTCTACACTAATCCTCTGTTCAAATAATACTCTGTTTTAATTTGCAGAAACCAATTTAAAACTTTGATACAACATCTAAGTTAGTATCCTGCAGGGCAATTGTTAAGAAATAAGAAACATAGCATGACAAATAACCAACTCCTATAAGCAATCTGCAATTTAAAGAAAGATGAATTAGACAAGAAATTTAGAATTAGCATGCACGGTAATGAAAACTAGAAGATACATACAGCAAAAAGACAATGTAAAGATAACTAAGAAAATGAAATAAACACATGATATATCTATACAGTCACCCAGACCACTGGTGGGCCCCCCAACAGATCATGGCTACTCTTCAACGATAAAACACAAGCTTAACTTAACACGATGTTGTCATTAATTAAAAAGCAGTCTAGAATACAAGCTTACAAAGAAAATGTATGAGTTATACAATAAAACTTCTCCTTAAAAATTATGTCTATGGTCTTTCCACTGCTGGTGGTATTTATAGGTGAATTACAGTTTGCTAGGTCGACCACTGGAAGGGTCGACCTCCTCTAAAATGGCAAAACCATTAAATGTGCTCTAACAACTTTGGCTTCTAGAAAATTCCTGAGCCACTCAAGAATCAGCATAACCTCCCAATCTGAGATGTCATGAGCTCTGTAGTTGGAGGCCATGAGGGGGCACAAAACCCAAGTCGTTGATTCGCCCATCACAGGCCGCCAATGTACCAACCGCCAACTCCTCTGCGCTCCGAGTGTTGGATCACATGTCGGATGGAGTGTCGGATCACGTACCGGATGGGGTGCTGGATGAAGTGTCGGACGAGGTACTGGATGAAGGCTCGGACTACGAATTCACCCTGTTACATACAGATCATGCATTAAATCCTTATAATCATCAAACTGAACCGACTTTAGCTCAAAATCATCGTAAACAATCGATTACACATACCTGATATATATCCATGATGAATCGATATAAAATCCTTTGAAAACTCCTTCAAAATGGTTAATAGAATATATAATATCGGTGCAAAAATGATTCAACCATCACAATAAAACAATCAAAATATGAGCCCAACAATTGTTATGAATGATTGAGTTTTTGAGTTATGTGATATACTTTGGTTTAAATTATGATTTTGATGGATTCATACATTCTTAAGGTTGTGCTAATAATTTGTACAAATAAGTTGAATCCTAAGGGTGATCTCTATCAAATTCCACATGAGATAAAAGGGAGATCATGCCCCCTCTCTAACCTCCAAATAAGCCAAGCATTCAGAGTACTCAAATCACTCAATCAACAAGATCCTAATTCAATTTGTTGATTGAGGGAATTTTGATTGAGGGAAATTTATCCCTTGAACCAAGAATCCCTTATTCTATGGATCCTAGAGACAAGTGACCTTTAATCAAGGGATAAGTTGTGATTTTTAGTATAAGTAGAGATAGAATGAAATTAGGATAGAGTCAAGTCTTTTCTTTTGGCATAGTACTTTCATAAGTGATAGTGCATTTGAATTGTTAAGGAACAATATTTTGTCATGAAGTTAATTTATGAATGAGGAAACTGTATTTTCAAATCTTGAGCACTTAGTGGTTTTACAAAGGGTTCCTATAGATACCTTGAGTAGGGCCCGCTCAAAGTTATTCAAGGAACCATCTTTGTTGTCATAATCTCATTTCTTTATTAACTTACAATTTCCTATAGCAGTTTCATGCAAGTTATTACAACAATTTCAGTTGTTTTATGTCATTTCATTTCCATCCATTTCACTTCTACAATTTTACTTCATGTCTATTGCATTTTCAACTATTTAATTTATGGTGTTAAACATCTTGATTAATCTCATTGAATCCAAAATAATTATCGGTTGATATTCATAGAATATTGAGTGATCTTATGTATTCTATACTCCTCCTCTAAAAGAACAATGATAACCACTTCCATTATCCCCTACTCTTGATGTTATTGAATTGGGGTATAAAAGTGTAGATCATCGGCCTTTGAGAGTGAAAAAATAGGATATAAGAGGATAAGATTGAGCATATTGTTTGCTATTGGATTAAATTATGCATTCTTTAGTTTCAGCATCACGCCATTTCTAGTTTCTAGAAAGGGTAGATGTATAAGTATCTTTGAATAGGGTCTTATAGCTAACTGATGGTACATGATGATGAAGAGGTTATTAATCCTATGACACATGAATTTATTAATTACCAAGACCTATATTAAATCATCCCTATAGCAGTTAGCGAAGTGACCCTATGACCTCTAATGCTTCTCCTAAGCAAAGGGAGTGAAGGTCATGAGTAGAATTGCTTAAAGGATAAGGAAAAAAAAAACATTCAAGCTAGCCTTAGATTACACATCACTCATAAATTTTATAAGTCAGATTTTACTAATACAGTTGCACATATAGTGAATAGTACCTCATAAAAAAGGTGTTTTCTCAAATTGATAAATTCAATTCAATGTGAGGAGTGCAAAAATATTTTTGCAATTCCATGGCCTATCAAGGTAACCAACAACATGACACGCCAATGGCATCATATCATAGTGAAGGTTCGCCCATATCACTACAAGATTAAGGTCTTACATGATCTTCCAAGCTCATGCCATGACCACTCCGTTGTGAGCCATCTATTGGTGGGTTTTTGTCACAATGGTGAACAAAAAGCCTCTAACTTGATGGTTGTAGATCAAGCAATAAATAGATGGTAGATGCACCTAGAATTATAAACCCTAGTGATGTTCACATAAATTAAACCCTAATCTATGCAAGATATGAAATCCAACTACATAAATGAAACATTAGTTAACATGAATAAGGAAATAAAGAATATGAACATATCATTAATCCAATGGAATGGTAAATTAAACAACACCTGAGAATATTGATGAAGGTAAATGGGCTCCAAATCCCCTCCTTGGGATGGTTCCTTTGCTTCCTTGGTGTGCTTTAATTCCAACCCTCATTAAGGTAAGGAACTATGATGTGGAACCCAAGAGAAATTATGAGAGGTTTAAAATATGTGATTCAAGGTTGAGATAGAGTCTATAAAAAGGTATGAATTGTATTTCAACTCCGTGGTCATGGATTACAAGGAATTGGCATGTAGGAATTGTTGTTTCTCCTTGAAGGAGGTCGATTCAAATTTATGGTTACAATCTATAAAATGAAGGCCTGAAAAATAAATTTGGCTTTCAAATTAAAGTTAAGTGAAGAGATGAAACTTTTGAAAGGAAACCATTGATGCAAATGCTATCTTAAATATAATGACTAAAGTGTTGTTGCAATTGAATATATTCTTGATATAATCGAGCGAAAAGAAAATATGTCTACACTGTATGCATGTAGAGAGGAGATCATGCAAGGAACAATGGAAGGATTTTGACATCATGAAGAAGAATTGGAGAGATCAGGAGATGGAAGAATTGTGCCTCAGAAAGTATTGATCCAAGCACATATTAGATACTAATGATTGGTAAATATTCTGAATTCTGAGTTTTAATTCTAAACTGAGCAAGTTTGTTTTTCCTTGCATCACCTTTTCCCTTCAACGACTAGTCCTTCTTTGAACACTCCACTCCCTCCTTGGTTCTTCATTTCTATTATTAACCATTGATCTGGTCATCTTTAACCATTATAAGGAATACCATGTTAAGAGAGTTGTCCACCATACAACTATAAATAAATCTATTAAGTTCACTCATCCATATCAGTCCATCTAAGTAAGGTTATGTTGTTGGAATATCACTAGAATATTGAGAACCCTCTTCTCTTGACTCCAAATTCTAGTTTCTAGCATTGTAGCAAGCCCCCGGGAAGTTCCCTTGAGGCTTGCATTCTCTTGTTTTATTTCATCCATTGTAATTTAATTTTGCAAGTTATTTTGTTGCCTACACCTTGGGAGAGAGATTGGCTCAGCCAACCCCCCAAAACAAATTTGAAAGCTTGTGGTTGGGTCCATATTTGATCAGAGAAATAGCAGAGTCTAATTCTTTTCATCTCAGCCATTTGGATGGTGAGCCCATCAACATTCCGAGGAATGGGAAGCAGCTCAAGCTCTTTTTCAGATGATGGGAAACTTGGTGTCCAAAGGGACACCCTCTGTAACGTATCTCTAACCCTTCTCCTTGTATTTCAATTTTGTATTGTTTTCATTCATTATGTTGATATGTACTTAGGATTATTTCTATATCATAGATTCATTTTGTAGTTGTAATGTTGTACTTTAGATATTTCATTATGTAGATGTTGTTTATAGAATTTATTCATTTGGTTATATGTGTATATGTATGCTTATGTTGGTTATTGGTGAGCACCTTTTGTAGATGTTGGATTCTCGTATGCTCTCTGTCCCATGTGAGAAGATCGAACACATGTCCCGATGTGGAGTCAGATGTTGACCGCCTATTCAACTAGGGGTCAACTTCATGTGCCATGAAGATATGCATCATCAGATGCAAATATGTCGAAGAGAGTTTGGTTCTACTGGGCAATTTATGCCTCCAGCACAAGTTTTGTAAATAGAACTTTCACACCCCTGCGTGGGTTAATAATGTAATAGATCTGCATGGATCATAATTAGGTCGGTTTCTAGTGTTTAGGATTGATGTAAATGACCATGCAAGACATCATATAAAGTTTCACGGAATTTCGTCGAGTCTAGATAAGTTTTTTTTAATTAATTAAATTTAATTAATTTTCCTAAGGTTGGGATTTTAATTATTTAATTAATTAATTGTTTTTGAGAAATTATTGTAAAAACTAGGCCTTTGGGTTTTTGATAGGGGTATTTGTGCTCAAATAAAATGGAAAGTCACCCCCTACACCCTTGGGCCAAGTTTCATCTCAGTCGGACAAACTTAGCTAGGTGTTTGTCCACTCGGAGTCAAAGTCAGTCAAAACAACAATTTTTATTGCTAAGTCAAAAATGTAATTTTTGTAAATTTGAGTTAATTGGGTAATGTTAAGATGGAAAAGGGAAAGAGAGGTCATCCCTAACCTACCCAAACAACATCCTAACCATTACACATTCCCTAAACATTTCACTCGCCCTTTTCCTCACGCCCCCTGGGGGGATTTGCACCCCCCTTACATGGAAACCTTTGAAAACCCAAATTAATTGATGGGTGGGACCCTCCCATTAGTGGTGTGCCCTTCCTATCTTGCCACCTCACCCTCACTTGGTCCCACACTCCACCTCACCCATCCACATCCTCAATCCATGCCAAAACCCTAATATGGTGCTCCCCCCTCCTTGAGATTCTCACCTTGGGCTGGGATGTAACACTTGGCATGCATCCAAGAGGGGTCATTTTTCCTCCTTGGGTATAAATATAGACCCTCACCCCCTCATTTCTTCACCATTCTTTGAGCTAGTGTTACTCTACTGAAATTTCACCCCACTTCTCTTGCTCTTGCCATCTTGCATCATTTCATTTTCTCTTGAGAATCTTGGAGCAACTTGTTGTTGCAACACTTTCCAATTTGGATTAATAAATATTTGGAGGACTTGGAATCACCAAGAGTATTCTGGTTGCATTCTTACATATGAGGTGACTTTGTGGATTTGAGTTTATTGTGTAGTATTAAGTAGATTTTTGGTGAAGTAGTTTGTTAGGGTAGATTAGCAAAGAGTATTCTTGTTGGTTTATATTTGTTGGGTAGCTAAATGGTGTGAAGTATTTCAGATTGTTAGTTTATCCATACACATTATATACTTCCATGCTTCATGATTTGTCTTGAGTTTTGCAGGTTTGCCTCAAGGGATTGTTGGGATAGACTCAAGAAGGAGTCTTCCCTCAAGGCCCATTCAAACTCCTAGCTTTGCTTAGTCTAATTTTTTGTTCACATTTCATTTATATTTCAGTTGGATAACAATCTTATATAGGTCATTTAAACTCATTTTTACTTGGAAATTTTTATGTGAAAAAATTCTGCGTAAAAACCAAATTTTTCTTAACATTTTTGTGTTGTGGAGCATTTCCAGCAAGCAATAGCTTGCTGGTTTTTGCATATTCTTACCAGGAACAAGGGGATATGCTGCCTGAATTCACTCACACAACACTTCCTAAGAGACTCTTTTGAGTGGGTAACAAGTCTCTTCCTTCTCTCACTCATTTCTAGCATTGGAGCAAGCCCCCGGGAAGTTCCCTTGAGGCTTGCATTCTCTTGTTTTATTTCATCCATTGTAATTTAATTTTGCAAGTTATTTTGTTGCCTACACCTTGGGAGAGAGATTGGCTCAGCCAACCCCCCAAAATCGTTTGGCTAGGACTTAGCTTAATTCTTTTATTTGTTATTCTTTTGCCCCACTTGTCATTAGGACAAAGTTGTGTGGCCAGGATTGTCTAAATAATTGTTATTTTTTCTTTCCAACCCTCTTTGGCACAACATTGGTAGGCTTGTCTCCACCTTGTGTCATTGTGAGTGGTTTGCAAATATATTTCAAGTTTTGCTTAATAACTCGCCTACACTTTGGGAGAGACATTCCCATATCGTATGGCTAGGAGGGTAATAATGTGTTGATGACTATTGTTGTTTACATGGTTAAAATCTTCTAGAGTAGACATCACACATATACTCATCTTAGTTTAAGCCCTCAAGGCATATTTCCATTTACATGCTCTGGTTTTGATTTCAGCAGATATTTTCATTTTAGCATGATATCTTAAAATGAGATAAATCACATGGTTAAATGGTTGTGGTCTAAAACATTTTCTGTTGTGTTTGACAAGTTGTTTTTGTCTTTCACTTCACATGTTTCTTTCAAGTTTACATACATGGATGGTGACTGACATGGTTAAGTGAATGATCTTTACTTTCAGCTTTCATTTCATGCTTTGGATGTGTTTATAAGTTTCAATTTCATAATCTATAATACATTTGCACAGCCATTTAAGTTTCGGTTTTGGGCATAATTCACAGTTTTGGGGCATCTAAAACTCATCTAAAACACTCATAACACATCTTAAGACTTAGTCCTAAATCATAACAATATATTAGACCAACTAGGACACCTAAAATCCACCATCTTCACCATCTAAAACGGGAATGGAGGAGGGCAACGGAAGGTGAAGGCCGGGGATGGTCTCAAGGCACAAAGGAGTGTCATTTCCGTAAAAACTTCATTCTTTGGGCTGACTATGACAGCTAGGGTGGGCCTCATTGGCTTACTATCTTGAGCATCCATTAGCCATTTGGCAATAGGGGGAGGAGGATTAAGGTTTGAAACTTAGCTAGGAGGGTAATTAAAATCTATAAAATCTTTAAACAACTCTTAACGACTTAGTCTTTTAGGCAATCACTCATTGGTTACATCTTATGGTTGTTTAGATACTAGTTGCAAGCACATTTATCTTTCTATCTCTCATGCAATCTTGTGGTTCAAGTATCTAAGTGTTAGATCTTTTAAGTTTTGTTGAGCATTGTTTGTCAAGTATTTCATTATCTTTGATAAATGCTCTTTATGATGTGATTCAACAAGAGATAGTGCATCCCATTTGGAGGCATCATCTTGTTGAATCTTGAGTGATTTTGTGGTTTCCATTGAAAAGCAGTCCAATAGAGTAAGTGCTATTGGGGCATGCTTGGCTTTATGTGAATGATCTTTATATCTTGAACATATTTTCTCACATTTAAGCACTTGATTAATTTTGTCCTTTTGTATCTTGTATCCTTGTTCATAATTTTTGTAATAGCTTTCATTCATTATTGTAAGTACTTGTATCTTTGTTGTGTAGTAGTTGTAATTTTGTAGTACTTGTAATCTTTTGTAATTAAACTCCCTTAAACTTAGTTGACCCCTTGCCCAACCTTTAGGCACTAGTCTTAGTTGACTTAGGTAAAAGGTTTGTCTGACATAAGTAGTCTTACACTTTGCATTTGTTGCCTTTACATCATAGGTTAGCACTCCCCCCCCCCAAACTTCTAATCAATTAAAACCAACTCCTAGAATATAAACGTTAAATCACATCTAGTAACTAGGGTCTACCCCCCTTGGCTTCCCTAGGAGTAAGCCTAGAAGGAAGAGGTCCAAGCCAAAGTGACAGCGTGGGCTTTGAACCTAGGCATTGTGCCTCCAAGGACACACTAAGTGAGCTGGACTTTGCTCACGTTTGCAAGTGTGTAAAAGGACGGCAACATGGCCGAAAACAATACCAATACAGAATGTTGTCATCAAGTAAATAGGCATGTGATCTCAATCATTGAAAATAACAAGATGGTCTTCTTCCTTTCGTCCTCTTCTCACCTCCAATTACTCATGGATAGTTTCATTGTGCAGGATTTTGTCAAAATTTTCATATGGATATGATTGATGGATGTCCAATTCAGCCCCAATCAGCTTGTCAAGTTCATATTTGGCCCCAATATCATCTGGAATAACATTATGGATGATATTTGGGCCTTGATTTTAATTCTCTTATTGGATGATACAGGACATGATTAATGCTACTGCTAATCTCAAACACACATTCAAAACCCCACAATACACCAGCTCACAGTCGAGTTAATAGATGACAGAAAAGGAAACCTTTATGTTCCTATCCCTACATAACCCTGAAGAACGACAATATAAACACATACATTTCATAGAGAAATACATAAAAGTCATAAACAATACTTCAAATGTGAAGATTCACAACAATACTTGAAGGGATCATTCAATATAGAATTATATACAGAGTTATCGCAATTCTCAAACTAACAATAACACTTAGAATTTGAACAGGGAAAGAGAGAAAACAATAGTCGATGGAGTCTACAAATTCTTCAATTAAAACCTTGAGAACTCCTTCACAAGGTTTCTTTGCACACTTTCTACCTACGTCACCTCTCTACCACGCTACTTTCCCTCCAGATCTGTGTTTTCATGCTCAATTTATACAAATAAAGAGGAAATCAAATTGAATCACAAAGATGGATTCAATCCTATAATTTAGGGAAATCTAAGAAAATTATTATGTGTCCTAATATTTAACTAACCTCTTCAACTAAATTCCCCAAATAAGAAAAACAATTACATTGCATATCAGTTATGGAGACAAATTCCTCTCCTTCGTAAGCACATCTAGAACCCTCTAGAAACTACTACAAACTTAGGATAAAATTAATTTTAAAGGATGCAGACTCCTAGGGAATAAAAATTTGTTCATGGCTCATTGCCATGAATGCTATACCATTTATCTTTCCACTTGATTCTACCCTTCTTCTTTTTCGCTATCCTATGCCTTAGATAGTTGTTTCTCCCATCGTGCAGTCTGAAAATTTTTAATTACAGGGGCATCTGTTGTATCTTCTCCTCTTGGATTTGATATTTTGTTTGCTTATTGTTCACTTTCTTTTTTTCCACAGACAAATTCACCTGATTGTGCTAGAGTGATTTTCCCTTCAAGCTTGAATTCCTTTTGAATATCACCTCTCTTTGTAATTTCTTTGATTACATATGCACATGAAACAAACATATTAAAGAAAACAATTTCTTCAATATGCTCCTTATTCGATTCTTCTGCATGGCTGCACCTCTTGATGTTTTCACATTCTCTATGCACTTTAAGATGTTCATTATCATCCCTTCATTGCTTTACTCCTTCTTTAAACATCTTGTCTCTAATATCATTATCAAAAAGCTTTTCCTATTCTTGACCTGCAACATCTGTAAATACAATGCGGTCTTTGGTATTATGCTCCATATCCTCTGTTTTAGCTTATATTTCATGTGCATCCCTGCATATTCTTGTTCTCAACTTTGTCATACACTTATATTGAAATCTGAAATCATTTTTAGAACTATGGAATGCTTCTTCAATCACTTTTTGCTCATAATCCATAATTCATCAAAAAATTATCTTAGTCTAGATTTCCATGCATTTCCCACTATTACTTTTTGACATTGAAGATTTATTAAAACTATTCTACCTTCACTTTCTCTCCTCTCATGTATTTTTACAGCACACAAAGACAACTCCCAATGCATCAATTTTCAAATTATATCAAACAAATATTGTTCAAAAATTCTTTGAGCCTCATAGCCTGATAATTTCTTACCAAATAATAAATCATGCAACAAACATCTCATACCTTCAAGTTGACTTCTTAATCCACATGCTTGTAGATTCTTCTTCAAATTTATGAGCATGGGATGATGATCAACTAATATTTGCTTATGGGCCATCACTACTGCAACTTTCTTGTCAAGATTAAGAAAGTCTTCATTACCCAATGACCTAATATGGTCTTCTTGGTCTTCAAGCTCCATACCTACATAATCACCATTGTCAAAATATACTAAGAAAAAAATTTCTCACTACATAATCCATCTTAGAACTCCATTTGTCAGTTCCAAATTTTTTGCATGCTTGTACTAATGTTCTTCTTTCTCATGGCCTTTCAAAGCTCCTTCAAGACAACATATCACCATGCCTTCATCTTGTTCAAAATTGGTTATATATTGCCCTGGTTTAAAAATTCCACCTTGTCTTTGCCTTCCTCTTTAACTTTCCTTCCTTGTCTAGCTTGTAATCTACTCATGGCCTCTTCCTTCATTCTTCCACACCTAGTTTGTCCTTGAGTGGACTCTTCACCGTCATTCTTTTTCTTTCTTGTTGACTTCTTGAATTTCCTTGGCTATGATCTTTATGAGGATCAAACCATTGCTTAAAATTCGGGACCTTTTCTGGATTTTCTACTTCTTCAAAATCTGGAAATTTTGTTGGAGATCCTTCCACCAACAACGTACTTCTTCCATCTGAAGCATGTTCCATTTCATCTTGCAAACTGATTATGACCTCCATTGGGCCTATTATGAATTTGCCTTTATGACTGCCTTATATTCATTCTTTTCGAATATTGAAATGTTCCTTTTATCTATCCTCTTCCATGCTTATATGAGATTCATGATACTTGACTTTGCCTTCATAAGACAATTCTTTCTCCTTTATAACAGTTTCTTGTACTTCTTCATCTTTATGTTCTCTGGGACCTGCAAACACACACTCAGATAAACAATTAGTTGGAAAAACCTGAGACTCGTCTCTCCCTCTTGATGCCTCTAGCACCGGCATCTATTTTCTGTGTTGGGCTGAACTTTCCATAATATTTGTGTCTTATCTCTCATCCACCTCTTCTTCATTCAACATTGATCCTTGGTCCAGTTCACAAATGCAAACCTCTTTCTAAGTTCCCATGGACTTCTTCATGTATTCAAATTCTCTATTGATTCTGAGTTTCTTCTCTTCTGCTTTGACCCAGACATTTGTCCTATGTCTCAATTTCCTTGCATACAATAGAACTATATGCCATTTGGCTCTCCTTTTCATCTTCCAACCATAGGTCTAGTTTTTTATGTCTTCCTCTTTTATCAACTCCATAATCAGACTCGATCTCTCCTTTAATTGAGCCAACTCCATACAGTGAGGCATCTTCTTTCATCTTTGTGTGGAGTTTTCCTTTTGTCGTTCCCTTTATCTAACTATCTGTATTCCTTTTCTCTAAGCTTCACTGTGCTCACTTTCACTGTAGGATGCAATGTGCCTTTCTTTCATAGCAAGTCTTTTTTCACCATGCTAACACAATACCTCACCTAGGTTTCTCTTCCTATGAACCTAGTCTGTGGGTATTTCTGGTTATGTTCACTTAGAACTTTCCTTGGAGCTTCCTCTACTCCTCATCAACTGCAATAGATGTAAGGCTTCTGCACCTACACACTTTCTTAAGATATTATGTTGCTCTTCTTCCTTCACTTTTCCATCTTCAATAGTTGTAAAGCTTACCACCAATTTCTCCTCTCATCTTTGCTTCTACCTGCAAAACATACAAAAACACATCCTTTCCAAGAGCTTCCACTCAAGATTTTGTCCTTCTCTGAGAGTTTAACCTTCCAAAGAGTGTTCCTTATCTAATACCAAAAACGATGCAAGGCAAAACAGACTTGCTTGGTTTAGATTTAAAACTCATAATTCAAAATGCTTACCAGTCATTAGTATCTAATTTTATCTTGGATCAATACTTTCTAAGGCCCAATTCTACCATCTCCTAATATCCCCAATTCTTCTTCATGATGCCAAAATCCTTTCAGTGTTCTTTGCATAATATCCTCTCTACAGGCTTACAATGCAGGTATGTTTTTTTTCTCTCGATTATATCAAGAAAATATTCAATCGACAACACTTTCGTCATTATATTTAAGATAGCATTTGCATCAATGGTTTCCTTTCAAAAGTTCCATCTCTTCACTTAAATTTAATTTGAAAACCAAATTTACTTATAGGCCTTCATTTTTTATAGATTGTGACCATAAATTTGAATCGATTTCCTTCAAGGAGAAACAACAATTCCTACAGGCCAATTCCTTGTAATCCAAGACCATGAAGTTGAAATACGATTCATACATTTTTTTCTAAACTCAGTTTCAACCTCGAATCACAGGTTTTAAACATGTCATAATTTATCTTGGGTTCCACATCATAGTTCCTTTCCTTCAAGCCACACGAACCAACGAGTCATGCCCACGTGCAATCACAAGTAATGGATCTCTAGTCCACAATCTCTTCAATATGGCCGAAAATAATACCAATAAAGAACATTGTCATCAAGTCAATTGGCCTGTGATCTCAATCATTGAAAAGAAAAATATGGTCTCCCTCCTTTCGTCCTCTTCTCACCTCCAATTACTCATGGATAATTTCACTATGCAAAATTTTGTCAAAATTTTCAGATGGATATGGTTGATGGCTATCCAATTCGGCCCCAATCAGCTTGTCGGGTTCATATTTGGCCCCAATCTCACTTAGAATGGCGTTCTGGAAAATATTCGAGCCTTGATTTCAATTATCTTCTTGGACACTATTGTCCATGACCAATGTTACTTTCCATCTCATACACACATTCAAAACCCCAGAATACACCATCTTGCAATTGAGTTAATAGATGAGGGAAAAGGAAACCTCTTTGTTCCTATCCATACATAACCCTAAAGACTGACAGTACAAGCGCATACATTTCACATGTAAATACACTGAAATCATCAGCAATACTTCAAATGTGAAGATTCACAACAATACTTACGGGATCATTCAACAGAGAATTATATATGGAGTTACTGCAATTCTCAGACTAACAATAGCACTTACCATTTGAACAGGGAAAGAGAGAAAACAATAATGAACAGAGTCTACAAATTCTTCAATTAAAACCCTAGGAAATCCTTCACAAAGTTTCTCTACACACTTTCTACCTACATTATCTCTCTACTACTCTAGTCTCCCTCCATATCTGCGTTTTCATGCTCAATTTATACAAATAAAGAGGAAATCAAATCGAATCACAAAGATGGATTCAATCCTCTAATTTAGGGAAATCTAAACAAACTCTTATATGTCCCTTAGATTTAACTAACCTCTTCAACTACATTCCCAAAATAAGCAAAACAATTACATTGCATAGTCGTTATGGAGACAAATTCCTCTCCTTCGTAAGCAAATCTAGATCCCTCTAGAAACTACTACAAAATTAGAATAAAATGAATTTTGAAAAAATTAGAATAAAATGAATTTTAAAGGATCTTCATGCATCAAAAGGAGAACCACCTACCATCAATAAGCCAAAGAGGTGAGGTGTGTACAAGATATCAATAGGGGTGAGGTGGGCATTCCCATGCTCATCAAGATATCTCCAAATAATGATACAATGAGCGACCATGGAAAAAAATGGGCTAGGCCAATGAGACAAACTAGTGTCACAAAATAATATAATATGGTATCATGGAAATGAGGTGCCAAATAATAATGTAATGATATCAATAGCCCTATATACAATCCTGTAATCAATATTCCAAGTCAACATAGAAGCATAATGTAGAGTGCAAGTAATATGAATATATAGGAATTGATGCCCTGTGGGGGGAGGGGAGAAACAACCCGAGGAGCCTTGTTGAGTAGGAAAGGGCCCTAAAATCTCAAGTGAATTGTTATAAGGGAAGATTAAACTATTCGCTATAGTAATTGCTAGATAGAGCCCATCAAATATGAAGAAATGCAACTAAGGATGAATCACTGAAAATCGTGTATGAATCTCAATGGTGCAAGAATGAGCTGGAATTCAGCACATGAGGAACTATCGAGTTAGAGAGCAATGAGGACTTCTCCCAACTTGGTCGAAGTTGACATATCAATGAGAAAAATGGGACCAATGTAACAATGTAGTGAGCCTAACCCCTAGAATCAAGGTGCCAATGTCAACAGGGGAAAGTCCATTGGTACCTAGAGATAAGAGGAACCCCTGAGGATCAACATCCAAAGCACAAAAACTAGAGCTATATCTATAGAAATAAATTGTGTGGCTAAAACATGTGGGGAGATACCTAAATGGAAACTCCTCCTTGAGGGTTGATACAACTCACTCGTGTCCGAGAATCTACAACATTCAACTAGACCAATGAACCATCGATTATATGAATCTCAAAGTTGTGATAATAAGTTGGAGTCAAGTACGTGAGAAACAACCAAGTCAAAGAGAAATTATGACTCTCCCTACTTGGTCTAATGTAACCCACCAAAGATAGAAATGGGCCCCGGGTACACCACCATCTAAACCAAACCCGTAGAATACATGTGTTGAAGTTGATAGGGGAAGGCTTGGAATCGAGGGACAAGAGAATCCTTGAAAACCAACATGAGCTACAAAGAGCAGAATATTTGATTGTAGAGAAAACTAATCCTTACACTAAACCAAACAAGAAAGAGAAGACATATTCAAGCATAAAATAAATGACAAACACACAAAGTACATGGAGATTTTACCCTAGAAACCCTTAACCAAGAAAACTAGCATTCCTTGAGTGTATTTCTCTCTTATTATCTTATCCATTCACAGAATAAAGAGTTACATGACTAATCTTGGTCTACACCTAAGACACAATCGTCATCCTACACTCTTACTTTACACAAGAACAATCATGTGGGCAATTCTGCTTGCATCTACATGACCTTCATGATTCTTATAAAGATTAGATTTTTTAGTATTGCAACATACCTTATTAATAGGATTTACAGCATGCAAAACCCTAAATCATGGCACCCAAAAACATTTACAGATCCATGCAGATGATTGGTTGCAATCCTGCGAATCTTGGGATTCTATTACAGTCGACTAACATTCAATTACCAGTCGACCTCCAATTGATCTTCATTCGGCTACCACTCGACCTCATGTCGATTGACCTTTTGACCTTCCCAGAAAACCACTTCAACCTTTGACATGACCATCGACCCTACTTAACTCTTCAATCGATTTATCACCAAGTCGATCCACCTCGAATAGATAGTCGATTGAATGTTCTTTCACTACAAATAATATAACAACCAAACATTATCCCACTTGTTGTCTTCTTTGTTGATACAAGAGAACCTGAACTTTTGCTCACAAACCCAGGGCAGTGGTTCCAATTGCTTCTCTACGCCAAGAGAACTTCATAGCACTCATAGAGTTGGTCAAAGAGTTTGTTATGTTTTCCAAAGTGTCTACTTTCTCTAGTAGCACCTTCTTTATTTCCACCATGTCTCTCACGAAATGGTATTGTACATCAATATGCTTCATCCTGGAATGGTAATTTGGGTTCTTTTCCAGGAGTATTGCGCTTTGACTATCGCAATTTATTTTCATAGTTTTTTTCTCAATTCCAATCCTTGAACATAGTCGATGCATCCATACGGCTTCTTTGTTTGTGTGAGTGGTTACCATATATTTATCTTCTATTGTCAACAATCCTACGACCACTTGTCACTTACTCATCGAGTTGATTGCTCCACCAAACATATTGAACACATATCCACTGGTCGACCTTCATCGATATAGATCTCCATACCAGTCGATGTCGACAAAGCCATGTACATTTAATTCCTTATTAGTTTCAGGTTTCCCTTGGTGGCATATAGCATATTTTGTTGTGCCATGAAAATAGTTGAAGACTCTCTTGACAATAGAATAATTCTCTTTTCCAAGTGTCAACATGTCTCTGCTCAATACTCCCATTACATGAGAAATGTCTAGTTGAGAGCATACCATCGCATACATTAGATTACCAACGGCACCGGAATAGGGAATATGTGCCATGTCCTCTATTTCTTCTTGTGTCTTTGGACACTGTTCAGCAGTTAGATTTGCTCCCACGAGAATTGGTACCTCAACCGGTTTGTAATCCTACATGTTGAAATGCTTCAAGATTGTTTCAATGTATTTTCTCTTATTTAACCAAATATTTATAATTGTTTGATCTCTCTTGATCTTCATTCCCATAATGAGGTTTGTTGCATTGATAACCTTCATGTCGAACTTGATGTTATTGCGTTCAGGATGTTTCTGACCAGAAACATGTCATCAACATACAAATATACATATATTAAATGACCACCTTCTTCCTTGGAATATACACAATGATCAGCCTTGCTTCTCACAAATCCCAAACTAAGGATGTATGTGAAAAACTTTTGGTACCACATCCTTGGTAATTGCTTTAGACCATAAAGTGATCTCTTCAATTTACACACCATCTCTTTATTTCCCTTTACTACAAATCCTTCAAGTTGTTTCATGTAGATTTTTTCTTCCAAGCCCCCATGTAGGAATGTTATCTTCACATCCATTTACTCTATGTCAAAATCAAATGTTGCATCCAAAGACATTAGTACTCTAATGGAAGTTAATATTTCAATAGGGGAAAAAATCTTACTAAATTTGAGTCCCTCGACTTAGGAATACCCTTTTGCTACCAGTCGAGTTTTGAACATCTCGACTTGACCTATTGCATTCAACTTTTTCTTGAACACCCACTTGCTACCGACATGTTTCCTTCCATTAGGTAGCTTGACCAAATCCTGCATATCATTCTTGTGCAAGGGTTCCATTTCTTCAACCATGGTGTCCTTCCATAGTTTACCCTCTATCAAGTAAACTACCTCCCTGGCCGACTTGGGCTCTTTGTCAATGGAAAATAACACAAATGTAGAATAGAAATCAGGAAGACTATACCTTTCATTTATTTTCCTTACTCATTCAGGCCTCCTTACAACTAGAGTCTATTGTTCCACATCTTCATCTAATCCAGTTGACTCATGTGAATCATGTTGTTCATTCCTCATTTCAAACACCAACTTATCTGGTTCTTTCTCCATTTGAACCTCTTCAAACTTGGAAGTTACTTTGATTTCCTTGAAGGTCACATCTCGACTATACATTATTTTTCTCAACAAAAAATCCCATAGCTTATATCCTTTCATTCCATCCTTGTAGCTAATGAAACTACACTTGACTACCTTATTGTCTGGTTTGTTCCTCTTTTCCTTAGCAACATGTGCAAATGCATAACAACCAAAGACTCTAAGATGTGAAAGTGAACACTTCTTACCAAACCATACCTCATGTAGAGTCTAGTCAACTAGCATTGATGAAGGAGACCTATTTACAAAATGTTTTTCAGTATCAACTGCCTCTACCCAAAATTATTGTGCAAGCCCAACACCACTGAGCATTCTCCTTTGCCTTATCCATCAACAAACTGTTCATTCTTTCAACAACTCCATTTTGTTGTGGGGTATATGGTGTGGTGTTTTGGCATGCTATGCCACACTATTTTTAGAATTGCTCAAAATCCTTTTCATGTAACTCACCTCCATTGTTAGTTCTTAGCACCTTGGTCTTCTTATCTGTTTGGTTTTCCATGAAATATTTAAACTCTTTGAATTTCTCGAAAACCTCTGATTTATTTCTCATGAAATATATCCATGTCTTCCAGGAAAAATCATCTATGAAGGAAACATAATATAAGGATCCTCCAAGTGAAGGGATGGGTATAGTCCCAAACGCATCACTATGTATTAATTTAAGAATCCCTTTTTCCCTAGTAACTCCAAATGAGAATCTAACCTAATTTTGTTTTACATATATGCAATGTTCACAGAAATTGACTTCCAAATTACAATCAAGAAAAATTTCAACCATACATTTGTTGTGCATAGATCAAAGTCATTTTTCGCCAATATGTCCCATCCTCTGGTGCCATAACATGGTCGGGTCAGGTTGACGAAGAATAGTCGAGTCAGTTTTTATTGACATAACCCAAGTTGAGTCAAGTTGAGTTGCCATTGAGTCAACTTCAGGAACAACAATGTTGTTGCATCTATTCAATTCAATGTTCCTTAACAACTTGTATAGGGTTCCAATCTGAACTCCTTTCATTAAGACAATCGCTCCCCTAACCATTTTGCACGTATCCTTCTAAAATAAAGTGTACACACCTGCATCATGAATTTTGATGATAGCTATCAGATTTCTTTCCAAACTCATAATATGTAGCACACCAGGAAGGGTCCTACTCCTCCCATCTTGTAGTATCATTCGGACTCTTCATCACCCAAAAAACATTTTTGTCGAGTTGTCCCCCAAGAATACATCTTCCCCTTCATATGTCTCATATTCACAGAACCATTCTCTATGGGGTGTCATATGAAAGGATGCACCTGATTCAATCAACCAAACATCATGATCCGACTCTGTAATAGTTGACGTCGAATACACATCAACTCCTTTATATGGAGTAGTCTTTCTCTCAGTTGACTGATTCTTGTTGGATCTTGGATTGATCTCAGTCACTTTTGACTTTCACTCTTTTTTGTAATGCCTAACTTTACCACATTTCCAGCATCTTCTTGTCAATTGAACTAAGGATTTAGATCTACCCTTCAACTTAGACTTTCTACTGAATAATTTTCCTTTATCTATGTCAATCGGTCGACCTCTCACCATTAAGGAAACCTTGGTCGATCCTTGTTCTTTTGTCTCATTTCTTCTAAAAACATATATACAACCATGTCCTCAAGAATTAATGTGGTCTAATTACTCCCTATAGCCATGACTAAGTTATCCCAAGAGTTTGGCAAAGAACACAGCAGGATAATACATTTCTCCTCCTCGATGATTTTAATATCCACAAACAATAATTGACTTATTGCATTATTGAATGCATTTGGGTGCTCTATTACTAATCTCCCATCACTCATCCTTAAAATATACAATTTCTTCCACAGGAACAACTTGTTTACTAGGGATTTCGATCGGTGCAAGCTTCCCAACTTGTCCCACAGTTTCTTTGCAAAGTCTTCACCTGAGACATTCAACAGTATAGAATCTTCAAGACAATTTTGAATCATACTCCTTGCCCTCATATTGAGTTTCTCCTATTCTTCCCTTGACATACCCATCGAAAATTTTTTGCGACTCACAATTGTCCAATGTTCTCGATTTACAAGGAGATCTTCCATCTTAAGCTTCCAAATCTCAAAATTTTGGCCATTCAAATTTTTTATCTCTATCCTCAAACTATTTGTGATTCTTTCAAGCACAACTTTAAATATCGTTGACTTACAACTCCCAATAGACCTAGGGTTAGCACATATCCAAGATCTACTTATCCTTACTTTGATACGATAGATGTATTGAAGCAGCTCTGACACCACATGTAGAGAAAAATAATCCTCACACTAAACCAACCAGAAAATAGAAGACAAATTCAAGCATAAAATGAATGACAAACACACATGGTACAAAGAGATTTTACCCTGGAAACCCTTAACCAAGAAAACCAGCATTCCTTGAGTGTCTTGCTCTCTTTTTTTCTTATTCATTCATAGAGTAAAGAGTTACATGATTAACCTTGATCTACACCTAAGAAACAATCATCATCCTACTCTCTTTCTTTACATAAGAACAATCTTGTAGCCAATTTGGCTTGCATCTACATGACCTTCACGATTCTTCTTAAGATTGTCTTTTACATTATTACAACATGCCTTATTTATAGGATTTACATCATGAAAAACCATAAATCATGGCACCCAAAAATGGTTACATGTCCACGCATATGATTAGTTGAAATCCCATGAATCCTGGATTTTCTTATAGTCAGTTACCAGACGACTACCTAGTTGACCTCTAGTCTGTCTTCAATCAATTGTCACTCGACCTCCTATCAGTTGACCTTTCGACCTTCCCGGTCGACCACTTCTACCTTCAAATTTTTTATCAATCACTTCGACCTTCAACTTGACCATTGACTTGAACATCAACTTGACTTGACTCATTAGTCGATTTATCACCTAGTCAATCCACCTCGACTAGACATTTGGTTGATTATTCTTTCACTGTAAAGAATATAACAATCCAACATTGATAAGGACTGACACTAAGACATGATGAGAGGGAAAATATATATGGACTCATGACTTCCCTTGTTCAGAGCATAAAGGCAAGTTTGATCTTGCAATGACTGGAATCATTCAAAGGGGAATGGTCAATTACTAGGTAAGAGGTTGTTCACATGATGAATCAATTAAAAGGGGACAACTAGAGGCCAAAACTTGACAAAGATAAATGGTAAAGACTCATAGACACAAGGGTGAATTGTAACAATACCCAAGAGGAACTGAACAAACTCCATGGGACACTAGGGGGACTCATTGTGGATGCTCTAAACAAGGGAAACAAATTGATGTTGCTAATAAAGTAGGATGTTCCAAGGAAGCACAAGACCCACCTGGTATTTCCAAATGGGTGTCAGGGAGATTGAAAGATCACAATGAGCAGACAGGGACCCCAACAAGGGATTTATCAATGTGTCAAGAGACACAATAGCCAAATGGAATCCCAAATGGGATACCAAGTGGAAAAATAGTGGGAGAGAAAGGAAATAAATGTCGTAGTGAGCAACCAAATGGATGTAATGCAAAAGGTGAAAAATTCAAATGGAAGCAATCATGGATAGGGGCATAAGTGATAATATCCTCAAGGGTGGGTGAATGGATGCATAAAAAGGAAGAATCATGATAGTGTGGATGAAATAGAGGGCTTATGATATGTGATAACTCAATATATATTATACCAACCAATAATGTAGGATTCTAGTGGGTAAGGTCATCAACATGATGAGGAAAGATGTATGAGGCTTAACTCTAGAATTTAGAGTATACGGACTACCAATCATAAGGAAGATGTGACATCATGGGTGCAAAAATGCAACAAATATTACCAAGCTAGGGCACACGTGTGGGTAAATATCAATCGCTAGGTAAATGACAAATGCAAGAAATGGATGGGCTAATCCATCTACCTAAACAAGGGTGATCTTACAGGTGATTCCAATGGGAATGAATGGAAAATGCAACATACTCAATGGAGAGATGTTAAGATATATTCCAAGCGAAATAAGGTTACCTAAAAGTTCCACGTGCCATAGAGATACCAAAGCTTCCATGGTGAATTCTCGCACACATTCCCACTGATACCAAAGCATAAAAGCGCTTATGAAATCAAAACAAGTGCATAGGAACTCAAATTAAATAAGGTGCATGCCTTAATGCTTCGAGAGAAAACAATGTGTATGGTTAAAGTATCAAAGAAACATGATCTAATAATACCCATTTGGAGGGCTCAAAATTATGAACCAATTATGCAAATTACATGTTAATTGGAGTTCATATGAGTCTAAACAGGGGGGAGGAAAAACTAGGGTTATTCTTTAAATAGGGAAAAATCCCCAAATTAAAAATCATTTGTGCTTATGGAATTTGGAGAGTTGTATGGTTACCTAAATATTTGTGAGAGCATCCAAACAAATTAACTGATGAAATTTGATTCTACAAGTTCCAGGTTAGTGGTATAATCCTCCTCTTGACTTTCTGCGATTTAGTTTTTTACATTAGGTCCATGAAAGATATGAAATCCAACTACATAAAAGAAACATTACTTAACATGAACAATGAAATAAAGAATATGAACCTTTCATTAATCCAATGGAATGGAAAAGTAAATGACACCTGGTGAAGAAGATTGACGAAAGTAAACGGGATCTTGTTAAGCCCTAAATAGTGGCACATTAGCATTGTTATTTTATTTATGTCGGCTTGGGTCCATTAGTTGTAATTGTACCCCTAGTCTCCTTAATATACCAAGGAGACATTTTCATTTGGAATCATCTTATATTTGTAAATTTATGTGGTGTATAAGGAGGTTTACCCCTCGAAGAGGCTTATTATCTGAAATTGTCTCTTTTTTAAGGCGTTGAGTACTTATTCTGAGGTTTTTTAATGCTATTTTGATATTTGGTTCTTAACATTTGGTATCAGAGCTCAAGGTATTGGGGTTTCATTGTTGCATCTGAGACACCTTGGAATTTTCACTATAACTTTTTTTCTACAATGTTTCAGAGGGAAGTCCTTGGAGGATATTTAGTAGATGGATCAAGGTACTTGGGGTTCAAATTTCATCTCTTGAGGCCTTATACTTGCGTATATATATCCTAAGTAAGATATGGTTCTGGAATCATCCTGAATTTATCCATCGCGGAATTTTCGCTATAAAAGTTTTTATATGATGTTTCAGACCCTAAAACTTAGAGGATATTCATATAAATTATCAAGGTAGTTGTGATACAAATTTCAGCTTCTGGGTCATCCTACTTTTGTAGATACACCCTATGTAAGATAGGGTAGATGACTAGTCACATTAACTAGTTTCAAACAGGTGTTCCGGGTAAAATAGTGATATCTTCTTCAGTGAGTATCCAAATTAAGTGAGACCATTTGAATTGGATAGTGGACAATCTGTAGTAATTCTGGTGCAACTTTCAGAATCAAATATCATATATTTTTCTCTTGGAACACTTTAACCGTACTCTCTCCTGAAAGGGCCAAAAATCAGCAAGGTGTGGGGAAGTTACCATAACTTCCACTTGGCACATCCAATTTTGATCAGACCTATGGAATTGAAGAGAAGACGTATCACAGAACTATAAAAAGAAATTTTCAGACCCAGAAGGGATGAAATTTTGGAGATACAGTAGAAGAAAGATCGTCTAGCAAAACCACCTCGGAATCAAGGTTTAAAAGTGATACTTGGCCAACATGCCACCAAAAAAGGGAAATTTTACACCAAATAAGCCTTCAGACAGTCTTACATGGAATATTGATGAAGGTGAAGAAATGTGCAGGGACATAAATGATTTACAAAAGAAGACATTAACAAAATATGAAATACAAGGGATGATGGATTCCACTGAAGCTAAATTGGAGGCAATAATGGGTACTAAGATGGAGGGTTTAAAAAGGGAGATCATAGAAGGATTAAAAAATTTCCTAATAGAGAGGCCACCTGAAAGTGAAAATGTATCCCATAAAATTCATGATGAAGACACAAGGAAGATGAATCAAGTCTGGAAAAACTCCAACTTTGGGTTGAAGACCAACCACTTTCCTAAGATCGATATGAGGAAGTTTTATGGCAAGGATCCAATCACATGGATACTTTAGATGGAGCAGTTCTTTGATCTACATGATGTGCCACACACACAAAAGGTACAAATTGCTTCTTTATATTTAGAACCCAATCAATTTGTGTGGTATCGATGGCTTTTTTCTCGCAAATCACTTGTCACTTGGACAATTTTCATGGAAGAAATGATATCACACTATGAGGATACAAGAAGCAATACCTTCTTTATCCAATTGATAAATCTCAAGCAAAAGGGTTCAGTTGTGGAGCACATTGAGAACTTCCAAAGATTGAATATAAAGGTAACATATATTCTAGATGAGCACCTGATTGATGTATTCATAGGAACTTTAAAGGATAACATTCAACATGAGGTTTGTGTTGGGCCTGCGATATGGTTAATTTAATGATGTTGATTAGATCCTTTTGGGCCAATATTGTATGTGCATTTTCTTGTTTTGAAGAGTTTTGAAGAGTTTTTGTGTTAAATCATCGTGGTTCATACCAAGTATGTATGATTCATGTTTTATGATGATTTTGAGTATAATTCAGCATGTTTTTATGATGATTTCAGGAAACTAATTCATGTTTTGTGTGTCACAGGGCAAAATCGCAAGTCGTTTTTGCATCTGGCACTCCGTCTGGTACTCCATCCGGTACTTCATCCGGCACTATTACAAGAAGTTAACTTAAATCTTGGTTTTTGGGAGGATGAAATGGAATCTAGAAAATCTGGCACATGGGATTTGTGCGCAATATGCCCAATTAGGTCCTGTAAGGGCCGTTTCCTTAAATTCTAAATGGATTGAGAGAAGTTCATGGTTTTTAATTATGCATCAAGTACTCCATCCGACACTCCATCCTGCACTAAAATTATGGGAGAGTTGGCGGTTATCATATCGACGGCCAATGATGGGCAAATCGGCGACATGGGTTTTCTTCGTGATCATGGCCTCCAACTATTGAGCTTCTAACAACTCAGATTGGGTTGTTATGTTGGGTGTTTATTGGCTCGCCTTGTTTCTAGAACCCGTCGGCGGTTAAGACGCATTGAATGTGATTTGTTGTTTTTAGAGGAGGTCGACCCTTCCAGTGGTCGACCTCACAGCTTGTAAACCTATAAATACCACCTCAATGGTCAGACAAAGGGAGTTAGAGAGGAAATAGACAGTGCAACTATGTTTTGTTATTTTTCATACATTTTTCTAAAAACTGTGTAAAGACTGTGTTTTGGATTTTAATGGTGAATTCGTGTTGTTGAAGCTCGAGGTTCGCCTTTGAAGAGTAGCCACGACTTGTTAGGGGGGGCACCAGCAGTCTAGGTGAATATTCAGTTAGTATGCTTGTAGATTTTAGTAGTGTAATCATCATTTTGTCTATTTCCTGTACATGAGTTTTATTCTCTTTATTTTCTGTATAAATTGTTGTTTAGGATTTAAGTGTCTTAGTTAAGCTTTGCAGGTTATTATGGAAGCTAGTGTTAATATGCAATGATATTTTAGTTAATAGGAAATGAACTTGCAAGTTCTTAGCTACTAACCATCTGTAATTAGATGATAGCTAGGTTTTCTTTAAGTTGAAATAAAGTATAAAAACAGAGTTAAAACAGAGTAGTTAGTTTATGGTTTCTTCGACAAGCTTCAGTGGATGGATAGTGTTAGTTCTAGTTTCTAATTTTCAATTTGCTTATCCAATTGCTATTTATATTTGATTATCTAGTTGTTATGTAGTTTGCTTATTTAATTTCTTGTCATATGCTATTTTAAGAGTATTTCCTCATTTGCAATTTAATTTGTTAAAATAGAATTAGTCTAATTTATTTCATGCAATTTCTTTTTCTAGATTTATGTTGCAATTTTCATTCAAAATTGATTATCAAGTTTAGTTTTGAATCTAAGTAGTGTGAATTTGCTTATATTAGTATAGAATGCATTTGAATTTCATAAAATAGTGTTTTTATATTGTTGATGATTAATACATGATTGAATAATCACATGGATATGAAGGATAGTTGATGTTGCTTCTATCATGGCTAAGTTCTCATTGGATTGTCTAATTCGTACTTTTCACTTTGCTATAGAAGTCAATATCGAGTTTATCCCTCTTGAATTATCGTTCATTGTTAAATGCCATCGTGATATCATAAGACACCAAAGACATAACCATCAACACTATATTTGAGTTTTCTTGCTTTCATAGATTAAAAGATAGTTTTCTTGCTTTCATAGATTAGAAGATAGTTTCCTTGCTTTTGTAGGATAGATAGTCTTTTTGCTTTGGTAGGTTACGGAATAGTTTGCTTATCATAGGGTAAAGATTAGTTGTTAATTATTTTTATTATCATAATGCTTTCAATTCAGTAGGTTTCCTTTCATAAATTAGAAGTAATTGTGAAGTTTAATTTAAGAATAGAGTTCACTTGCTTATTAGTTTGATTAGTTTCTTATTGAGTAACTTTGATTAGTTTACTTGTTGTAGAAGTTATCATAGGTTAGTTAGTTGTTTGTTTGCTTGTTTAATTGCTTTAATAGGGTAGTTGCTTGCTTGTCTATTTTGATTTGATAGGGTACTTGCTTGTCTATTTACTTGCTTTCATAGGATAGTTGCTTATTGAATTTGAATAGGTTAATTAAAGTAGTTTGTTGTTGTTATTGCTTATTAGGTAGATAGTTTTCTTTTGCTTATTGTCATGATTAAGTTAAATTTCTTTAAAGAGGGTTTTCATTTGCTTTCTTAGGACTATCCATTGATCCTTTGTTCAAAGGTTACTTAGGGTATATAGTTTAAGTTTCTTAGTAGGGTTTGATCATTAATAGTCTTTGCTTGAATAGATTAGTTCTCAAATAGCCCATTTCCTTAGTTAGACTATACTACCTCTAGCCTTTCTGCCTTGGCACATATAGTGCTACAACTCTAAGTTTACTTACCCACAATTTAATTGAGGGTTTTTAGTGTTTTTTAGTACATATAGAACACCCATCATTTTTGGCGTCGTTGTAAGGGAGTTGTCTCAAGGTAGGAAATAGTTAGGAAATAGATCCCTTCTAAACCTTAGCATTAGTTTGGTGGCGGGGGAACTTTAAGACAAGAGGTAAGAACCTGTGCATCTACTATAGCAGGTTCCCCCAAACCCAATAGTAGTTTTTCTTTTTGTTTTTGTTTTCTTTCATGAACAGACCGAGAGACTCAAAAGGTAGATGCATTAAATCTAAATCAGACCTTTCAACCAAGATTCCTTCCAACCTTTTTGGGGGAAGGAACGTTCCACTCATAAATTCCACAAAATGATACCGAAAAACAAGAATTAGCTCAACCCAAAGAGCGAAAGTAGTATCTGAAGAGACTAACACAAGGAGCACTATAGAAAAAGAAATTGAAGCATCAATAATAGTGGGATAGGAGGCAAGACCACTCGAGCCTTCCGCAGAACCAAACAATGCAACCTTTTTTTTCTTACCACCACCTGGAGAATGAATTCGAAGATGACCATTAGTTTTGAAGAACTCTCTCAAATTCTAGCAGCAACTGGGATCTCTTCTTCTCAATAAGAACGCATCTTGACAATAGCCAAGAACTTGACTACCTCTTCGAAAATATTAGAAGAATCAAGGTCATAGGAGCTACAAAATGATTTTCCTTGCCAAAATGCGAAGGAAGATGAAAAATTATGGACTACATCCAGTGGAGAGAAATCATTAAAACCTGAGATTGAGGAGTTCTCAACATCTATCTCAGCAGATCCTTTATGTACTTCAGAAATCAATCATCCAAAAGAAGAGGATCTGCATAGCATGATGAAGAAGATCATAGAAATTACTGTTGATGAACATCAAGATTACATTGAAAATTCATTTCAAGAGGTCATCAGGCCACAATACTATTCTCTTCTTCAACACCTTCTAATGTCAAAACAAGTAAGTTGGTTGGTTCTTCATATCCAGGTAATCACTACGGTAACTTTTTCACATGTAGATATGAGTATGTTTCTTATCTTGCTTCGCACATGGTTACATTGGAAAAGTTCTTATACTTGAATAAAGATTTTCCTTTCGTTTTAGGTAGGGTAGGATAGTAAATAAAAATTGCACGTTGTTAGTTTAGCTTAAAGTCTAATGCAGACTCATTTTACGTTTTCTTTTTAATAAAAGAACTATGAGATACATATTCCAGTGACTTGATCTCATTGATCTTATTAGTTTTTGATATTTTAGAGTGTGGTTTTTGACAAATAGTCCTAGAGATTTCTACAGGTATTTATTTCACCAGGAGTAGACAATTTCAAGGAGATATAAAAGAAGAATTTTTCTTCAAAACATTACTATACTTGAACCTTATTGTCTGCTAAGCATCAAATGAATAATGACTTGTTGTAGTTAGCCATGTTTTTGCAAAATATTTTCATCTTTTTTTTTCTCAAGGCATCTTAAGAAGCAGTTGCTCTTGAAAACCTTCACCGCTATATAAGGAAGTGATACCATAACCATCAAGCTTAGAGGTCTCTCATACAGTTTCCCCAAGAAACATGAGTAAGTAAGTAAAGTATCTTTATTAAAGAGTAACAATGAGGTCTGATTAGCGGTTAGTCATGGAAACATAACAATAAATTACAAAAGAAGAAAGTGAGTTGAGCCTAAATATACCTTTCTGTTATTTCTCAATGGTACCATCCACTATACACTAAAATACTTGACTATATCATATATTTAGATAGGCTACATCCTCTTAAGTACCCCTTACATCAGGACAATCACTAAGGAATATATATAACAGAAAGTCATCCTCCAACATAAATACCATCCCAATAAAAAGAAAGACAAAGTTGTTTTCAGAGTTGTCCCCCCATCTTCTTGCATAAAAAAATCTTATACTAAAATCTTAAAAGATGGAGGGCCAGTCTTTGAGGGTGTAAGAGGCTAACCCGTCGGGATACTGAACAGGTATGTTGGCAGCGGGTATCGGCCTGTGGTATGACTAGGTAAACCCGTCGGAGTACTGAACAGGCTTGCTGGAAGCGGGGCATTCTACCTAGCGAGGATGGTAATCTGACAAAAATAAATAATAAATTTAAATGTGTCCTAATGTATGAGATTACTTGTAGACAAAGATAACACGGAGTATGTATGTTTAAGCTAAGGTTAATGAACTCCATAAATTTTCCATTGAGAACTAACTTTGAGACTATATTGAAACTTTCTTGCCTACCTCTTATTATCTATATATAGGATCTCTTCTCCTATAGGTGGGGCCATCTTTTAACCATCTCGTCAAATCAATATGTGAAATTTGTCTCTACACTTAACAAACTGTAAATCTTCATCTAGTGGGAGAGCTGACTGGTTTCCTATATTTTTTATTGTGAGGTGTCACAATACTTAGGTGTGGGGGAGGGGTTCATGAGTTGACAAATGATAACATTGCCTAGAAGAAGTAAATCTTTGTAAAAATTTATGTGTATTGTTTTCATGATACAGATTATTACATCAGCAGTCATTTTATTTCTTTGAAATGCTAATTCCATGTGTGTTATAAACTATTGTACATTTCCTTAACATACCACTTAATTGGTTTATTGTCGTTACAAACTATTCATTACAGAGTTATGATTACATGCCTTATAAAATCCGATATAGATGAATGGATTGTGTGAGCACGATGGAAAAGCAAATAATAATGGAACACTTGTATCCTGCCTCTTCTCCTATTTACTATGTTCGTGGTCTCTGAGGAATCAATTGCCTCAGCCACAAAGCTCCCAAGAGTTGGAGACCGTTGGTTTAAACACCACCAGTTTCCAAGAGCAAGCTATAACAGGGTTTTCAAACCCAAATTTTAGAAAATCTCTGGAGCTAAGGGATATTGTAACAACCCTCCTAGTTACGACAACGACTCCGATAACAGGTGCAAATTTTTTTTGTTTTAAAAGTGTGTGCGCGCATGTAGGAGGGGAAACAGACACACTAGACTCTACGTCGCCACCCGACGACTAACAAGACGCAACCATGACGACCGCAACAAGAAGACGCAAGGCGCACAACAAGTAACTGCAAGCAAATACTACCCAAGACCAAGGCGCCCCACGAAATCTTCAACAATAAACGACATATTGGGTTAAGCACTGTACGAACACAGCAGGAAGAATCCGTAGTAGTAGGTCTTACTATTTTCGCACAGGAAAGCAGGGCGTTTAATCTTAGTTCTCTGCTCCGAAGAGAGAGAAGGTCAGATAGGCTCTTGGCCGACTGCTCAGGCAGAAACTAGTAATCCCCTCAGGTGTGTCGCAAGAGTGGAAACCCTGCCTTTAAAGGGCCCGAGACTCTTGATACGGCACTGGGTTCTTGACGCAGAGAAACGCATAGACATATATACCTAGGCTACTGAAGGTGTCTACATCCCTCCCGACGCAAGCAGACCACGCAATGCAATACCACCAAATACTACAATTCAGGGACAATCATGACCTCTACGGGAGACGCAAGTCAAGAGGACTTTAATATTGATCAACCACTATTGAGACCTGAAGACATCAATCAAGATCAATTGCTCCAATAATTATCATTAACCGACGAAGACTTTATCATAAGGTAACACCAATAATCTCAACCCCCATTATTTAGTTATAAGGTCATTTTGCACTAGTTCAGGGACAAGCAATAAGCACAAGCGCATTGCATTTTTATGTTAATCGCCATAATTGAGCAACGATATCAATACCATAATGGATAACCCTTGACCATTTACATTCTCCATATTATCTTGCCTTTCCTTCCAATTTATTACCATACATTGGAATAACCTAACAATATTTGCATTGTAATTTAGACCTTATCATTAACACTTCAATTTAACGAATAATAACCTTGCAATTTAAACACCATCACGAACATTTCAATTAGACAAATATTAACATTGTGATTCAATCAACATCGTTAACATTGCAAATTAAAGCAGATATTATTAATGCATTCTAAACAAGTATTACCATTGCAATTAAGTGAATATTAATGTTGCAGTTTAAGCTTCATCATTAGCATTTCAATTTAAGCAATATTAACATTGCCATTAACAAGTATAATCATTGCCAATTAAACAAATGTTAATAATTCAATTCAACATCATCATTAACATCGCAAATTAAAACAATATTTTTATTGCAATTTATACAAGTATTTCCATTGCAAATTACGCAAATAATTCCATTATATAATAAAACATAGTTTAAATAACAAACGCAACTATTTATCTAAATTTATATCCCCAACAACAAAAGGTAGAACGCTTAACCAACAATGGTGACATGTGAATAAAATAACAAATTCACAATAACTAGCACAGCCACAATTATGTGGCTGATGAACACCGAAAGGCATAATAAATCTACAAACCTTAGAATAAACCGTAATTAGGGTTTTGTCCAAAAATCGCAAATACAATTATTTTAAGCCAAGAATTAATGATTCGATGTCACGCATTCACAACATGAATATTTTAAGCCTATTTATACTTCATAAATCAAATTTTGATAAAAATAAGCTCTTATCATACAAACCAAAATTTGACTAATTAATAACCTATACATTTTTAATAAATAAAATAAGTTACTCATGAATAATTCCAGTTGCAATACAGTAATAATAATAATATTTAAATTTCTAATCAATTTTGATAAGAAATGAAGCTCTTATCATACAACCAGAAATATTCAATCCTAACACATTTTAATAATTCAGCCCAAACTTCCTACGGACACAAGGCTCAATGCTGAAGGAGTGTGGATACGTCTTACCTATTTACACTTCATATTCACGTTGAAAGCTACA
>ML781381.1:557324-572279 GCA_009831015.1 Picea engelmannii | reverse complement strand
TATTCAGATGTAATAAAGGTCAATATTAATAAGGCCTTTCAATAAAATAGAATAAGGCAGATGTAAGAAGACCTAATAGAAGCTTCCGCTTCTAGAAGGATCTTCCTCTAGATGCTTCTCTTAATAGACATATTTAGTATAAACAAGGGGCGAGGGTATGAGAACCCTAGCTTGGAGATTATTGTAACAGAGCATTGCTCGACTGGAGGTTGCCCCCTCAAAGAGGCCTGTGAACATTGCTTTCTGAATCAAAGTGCTTTTTCTATTGCTATTTCGTATATCACTTATGTGTATTGTGAAGATTATGCTGGATATTTTACTGTTATTCTGCCATTTCTAACATTTTATTTTTGTTCTGCATATTTTATATAACAGGTATCTTGCAATGTGCCACATAAGCTATTGGCACAAGAACATTGTTTTATTTTTCATCTGCTACACGTGTGTTTTTTAAAATGCATTCTGATATATGTGAAAGTTATGAATAGTACATTACAAAGGTCGAATTGCTTTAAGGAAAAGTGCATGGGCGTATTTACTAAAATTTCCTTTCCACACCTGAGTTAGTTACGGAATACGTGGAATGATAAATAGAAACCATTAGGCAGCTCATAGAATACCGTGACATTTACTTCACATAAGTGATAAATAGTCTACATTTTTTCACAATCCAAGAAAATCAATGTGCCATAAATTACTCAGTTATCGTGCAAAGTACATGGCTTGACAGAATCCCCGGTGTGGAACGATTGAAAATGTGAAGGTGTGCATGTGAGGGACTGTGGGAGGATCAGTGCTACAAATTATCTATACAAGGGTTGAAAATAGAATTATAAGTCCTGACAGTGAGTGCCATATACGTGTGCAGAGAGTGCAGGTGGGAAAAATATAGGAGAGCGTAGTGCAGGGATATGGTGATGGCAAAAGACTGTGCACGACATGAAAAATGGCTAAGTAAAAAGGATTTTGACTAGGAAGTTTTTGAAAAATAGTGCATTGGGAGAAGAATTTTATACAAGATTTGCATTGATAATTTTGTACTACACTAGCCGGTACATGTGCTACTAGAGCGAGAATGCTCCTTTCTTCTTCTAACTGCCATGCTTTTGCAGATCTTATATAAAAAAATTGTGGCAATCAACTGTGTTTCAGAAATTTCCTTATCGAAAGGCATTTTTTGTGTAGCAATTACTCACAATTTGTACAGTGATTTGTGTTGGTTGTATACATTGGCTTTGGCCATCCATGTCTTTTGCATGTGTGCACTTCATGAGGGATATTTACAGTTTCAATACTAGTTATCAATTTACATTCTTTGTCATCTGAAAGTCTCGAGGAAGTTGATGTCCATGTCATATTGTTGAAATTTGGCAAGAGAGTTTCCCCATCGAGGATCTCTAAATTATCGTTGAAGCAATATTGTTATTGGAGGATGTGGTACATAAGTTATGTGCACAAAAGCGTTGGTTTCTTTTTCTATCTGCTATACATGTGTTTTTTTCAATGGACTTTGATATACGTGAAAGTTATGAATAGTACATTGTGGAGGTCAAATTGCTTTAGGGAAAAGTACATGTGGCACATTTATTAAAATGTTCTTTCAGTGCATGAATTTGATATGAAATACGGCGAATGATAAATAGAAACCATTAAGCAAGCAATAGAAAAGCACGACATTTACTTCACACTAGTCCTAAATAACCTTTGTTTTTTGGCAAATCCGAGCAAATCAACATGCCATAAATCATTCTCTTATTGTGAAAATTAGATGGTTTTTCATAAAATCAGGTGCAAAACCATTGCAAATACAAAAGTTTCAAAGTGTGGGACTACGGGATGATCAATGGTATGAGTTGTCTGCATAGGGCTTGAAAATATAATTAGGAGTGTTGATTGTGCAGGAGATATACTTGTGCAAATTGCAGAGGTGTGAAAGATATAGGTATGCAGAATGTGGAGATATGGTCATGGTGAAGGTCTTCGCACAACGTGAAAAATGGCGAAGTAAAAAGGTTTTTGACTAAGAAATTTTCAAATTTTATACAAGATTTTATACAAAAGAATTTTAAACAAGATTTGCATTGAGAATTTTGTACTGGAGTAGCAGGTACATGAGCTAGTATGAAAAAAATCCTCCTTTCTTCTAATTGTGATGCTTCTGCAAATCTTATATAAAATTCTTGCACCAATTTACTGCGAACCAAAAATTTGCTTATCAAACTGCTTTTTTTACCTAGCAATTTTTCACAGTTTGTCAAGTGTTTTGCATTAGTTGTATGTAATCTCTTCGTGCAAGAATGTCTTATGCATATTTGCACTCTGCATAGGCACATTCATTACATAGGAAACAATTAATTTCTAGCACCTGTGTAGAAAATTCATAGCATCCATCGTCCTGCACTCTGCACCACACAATTGTGACAAGGCATGTAATTTGCACCGTAACCGACCTATTTATAATATGTTGATTTGCTACGATTTGTGAGGAAAAGGCAGATATTTAGACATTTAGAGCCAATGCAAAGCAATTGTCATTTCTTTCAATGAACTGTCTATTGTGTCTATCTATGTTTACTTGTATTTTGAAGGTAATTCACATTTGGAAAACAAGTTTTAGTAAATGGGCATGATGCATCTAGCTTTAAAGCAATCCAATCTCCACAATGTATTTATGTTAGAGAATTTTCTAGTCATAAATTGTTTTACTTAGTCATTTTCCACATTGTGTGGATCCTTTTTACATTACCATGTCTTTGCACTCAACACAACTATATCTTTGGCACAGTGGAATAATGATTTATTAGGTCGTGCAGAGATTTTTGTCATTACCATTTGTCTGGATTCCGCACAACCGCATCTTCTGGACCTCCACACTTCACACATGTATATGACCTGCACAACAAATAACCTATCTTAAATCCTTGTGTGAAAAATTCATAGGATTCATCCCTCTTCATTTCGGTGCCCTATTTTCAACTCTTGCCAACAAAATTCATATTACATATGCCTTTGCATTTTTGCACTTCCGCACTCTGGGGTAATGTTTGTCTTTTGAAAATATCCAAATTATATGTGTTTTTACTTTGCAATTTCTCATATTGCACATAGGATTTTGTTATGACCATATCTTTGCAGTGCGCACAACTATATCTTCAACACTTGTGTAGTTTGTAGAGGTGTCTCCCACACAAGCAAGAGTTGGGTCTATTTTCAGCTTTTGTGCACAGAATTCATGACTGATCCATTTGCATATGTGCATATACAGGCCTATGCACCTCTTCATTATGTACAACTATGTCTTCATTGCTCTCTCATTTCATACAAGCATATTCCCCGCATAGATGAGACTTACTTTGTTTTCAACAATTGTGTGGATAATTCAAACAACTCATCGCACCATAGTCCCACACCCCCACACTCCCGCACTTCCACACTTCTAATACTTTGAATAGTTTCAAAATGACATCTATTTGCAACACACTCAAGAGAGTAGAACAAGCATTTTAATTGATTTCCTATGTATGTAAATTCAAGATTCATGGTAATGCGGACCAAGAAAAGTTAATGTATTTGCTAGTTGTTTCCAGTTCTATTTGATTGGTCATTGCATACAAGTTACTAAATTGGGGCATAGCGATATAAATTGTCTATTTTGGAATCCAAGGACAAACACTATGTTAACTTTTCGCTTTTCAAAGCCATGAAATAAATGACCTAGAAAATAAACTAACTATGACGGTTATCTTATTACAAGTTTAATCGTTTAAAGTGCATTGGAATAGTTGAAGAAAAAAATTGGCCGAAGCCCATTGAAAAAATAATTTAGAAACATAAATGTTTTGTTTACAAAGAACTGGGCAAAATTGTATTGAAGACTTGTATAGCTTTCCCAAATTTTTCTGCCATATATAAATTTTAGTGAAACTTCTGCAATTCACTAAGTTTTTGGTTTGATATTTAAATTCCATATGAGTATGCATATATTTCAAACAAATAACTTGTCCTTTGGAACCTTATGCAAACACATGTACATAATACACTATAGAATAAAATAAATATTTCACTTAATGCGCCAATAAAACATCACGTTTCTTATTAAAGTTTGATTGCATTTGGTTCTATATAGGCCAATTAGCATATTATTAATAGTATTGTTTATTATGAGACATTTATCATAGATATTGTAGAAATAGAAATATATTCATTTAGAACAACTTGCTTAAATTAATCGAAGGTACATTGATCATTCCATGGCATGCCACAAATAGGGCAATATACAGATAGACATTAATATCTGAAAGCAGACCAGATATAGTTGTGATTTGCAGTGCAACGATATTGCCAAAATTGTTTCTAGCAGTAATTTCTGACATTGTGAACAGATGCATATGGTGTTTGCAAACAACATCAAAATTGTTAAAGATGTCAAGGTTGCACCAAAAATTCCATGTCAATGACAATTGTGGAAGCATTAAATAGTAAAATTGTTGCAATTGCAATCTAGCCCTAATGACAATATATCAACATTGCAATGTAACCCCAATAATAATATACAAACATCTAGTCCAATGTTCATTAAAATTTTGACATAATTTAATTGCAAAATTTCAAAACAACAATACTACAATCTTAACAATGTTTAGTAAATACTTTGGACTCAAAATGTACATACAATGCACACGCTATTGTTGGTATTTAATAACTATATAGGTAATATGTATATACAATGTATATGTTATTATGCATCAACATGTAGATTAATATAAAAAATAATTAAATTATAGTTCTAGTATCTGCACACAAAAAATCAAAAAGCAATACATAGAACTCATCGCACATGTAGGATGACATTGTATTTGTTCAATGTTTATCCCACATGCAAGACAATACTATCTTCATTTAATGTATATTTGTCATGAACTCAAAAATTGCACAACATATAAATAGTATTTGGTTTCTTTTGCAAATATATTTCATATGGCATTTCTATCAAGCTAGGAAGCAGCTCGTGCAATATACGTTCCCTAGCAGTGCATTGCACATTATTGTTGTCCATTGTGCATATAATAGCACTTTGACAGTGTTTATATATAAAAGGGAATCTCTTATTACATCGTACACAATCAAATATTGATTTTTTTATCAAAGTAGATGCGCCTACAGGAGAGTTGCATATTGCACACAGTTTCAAATGCAGTTGAATATGCATTTGTTTCTATCATTGTACCTTCAACATGTTTATACAGTACAAAGGTTAATAAATTAAACTCTGTGTGTGTGTGTGTGTGTGTGTGTGTGTGTGTGTGTGTGTGTGTGTGTGTGTGTGTGTGTGTGTGTGTGTGTGTTTTCAAATAATCTTGTCCGCGATATTTGTAGATAGAGTTATCAATCTATAATTACAACATTTGTTGAGACAATTAGTTTTTTTCAGATCTTGGATTGATTTTGTTGTGAGTTTTGTTATATGTGTCGATTGTGTTGTGCAGAACACCTTTTCTTTTGCATCTCTCCTCCTAGTTATATTTTTAAATAGCAAAAGGAGAAATTTCCATGTCTACAATTGTTGTTCCAATGAAGCAAAGAAATGTCCATATGTCTCAAATGATTGTAGTTGATATATAAAATATTGTAATTGTTATATAACTTGACCTAAGATATATTAGCATATAAATGATATACCATTGACCATGGAAAATCATATTGTTTCTTTGTCATTTTCAGTGTTGCTATCTTTTATATGAAAATTGTACTGTGATCCAAGTTTTCTAGCGAGGGTGACAACAACGATAATAGTGGCGATTGGATACATGTCTATATTATTTTAAAATTGTTTTATTAGTGTGTCTGGTATGAAATTTTATTCAAGTAGCGATATAACACAATCGCAATCACCACGTTCATAGCCACTTTTTGGTAGAATATTGAAAATTGTAATAGATATTCTAGCTCCAGGAAAATTCTTTTGCTCATGTCTTTCAATGAGGTGTGCAAGAATAGTCAATGTGATTTTCCTCATGCCATTTTCATCTATCATATCAACACGCAAGATTTTGTGTGATCTATTTTCTTTATCCAAATATGTGATGTAAATAACCATCACATCTCCAATGAATACTTCTCCATTTCTACGACTGTTCAAGTCCTCTAATGAGACAATATTCTGAGTTGTGGAGTTGCATCATCGTATAACAATCACAGAAAATAAGCAATATGAACAACAATTTCCATGTATTTTTTGCCAAGCTACACAATCTACATTTTTATATACATACATTTCAAATTACTCTTGTTGCACATGGATAGTTGCTTCCCCTGTGCATGTTACAGTTGAATCTCCAACATTGATTTCTTCAATTCTAGGTATACTTATTTCGCTTGAACTGAACATAGTAATTTACAAATTTCATAAGCACTTGACATTATTTGTTTGTCATGTCTACAAGAGGGTGTTTATAAATATATGCCTATGTCTTGGTTGTTATTGCAATGTGCAGGCGGAAAATATCTTATGGAAATTTACCTTTGACTATGTTGTTGGGTGGATGTTTGCAATGCACCAGTACTAATACTTCCCTAACTCGTCCAACTTCTCCTGCTTGGAACACAAAATATGTGAAAGCTAAGAACACACAATTTTTTCTATATTATGTTTACATTGACATATGTTCCTCTATGTTTTTCTCCTTTTTTCCCCAGTTGTATATAAACTATGCAACACACAAAATCACATTGCAGACCATGAAGTATATAGCACTACAAAAGTGTTAATTATTTGTACAATATTAAATTGAGAAAATGCCTACAAATGCAAAAGATTTGTGAAGTGTAACAGACTATGTGATGAACATTGACTCTTTAGCAGTGTCCATTGCAACAAACTTGTAATTTTTGTTATAAGATCTATATGCATTTGTACAGCGCTTAGAACCGAAATTTGTAATTGAAATGCATCATCAATGAGCAATCTGTGGATTTTTAATGACAAAAATCAACAAGCTAAAATTTATGTCAAACACTTAGTAACCTAGAGATAATTGTCTTTCATGAACTTCTGAAATGTCCCAAACCCATATTCAGAAATTACCATAAGAATAAATACACATTGCTAAGCAAATATGCAACAGAAATAAACACAATGGATAACAACCCATAAAACTCAAAAATTTAGGCAAATGCCAGAGAAAACCCCAATGTGGGGAAACCCAATGAGAGAGAGAGAGAGAGAGGTTTGATTTATTGCTTCAAGAAAGTGTATTACAGCAGCATACTCACAACTTTCAACCAAGAAGAAATACCTCACAACCACAAAATCTATCCCAGAATTTTATGCCTTGAAAAATGTACCCAAATCCGTACAATTGTATGGCCTCCTCTATTTATGTGCCTTGAAAAACATGCCAGTTGTGTGATGTACGACCTACACAATACGACCCAGGAGCAGCAAGAAAACTCCAAAAAAAAAATTGCCTCGATTTTCATGCCAAAGGGTTGCCTCAAAAATCATGCCCTCCTTCCTGTTGTGTGGATTGTACGGATCTGTACAGTACTGCCCAACACAAAAAAATAGAACAGCACTCACACAGAAAATATTTCTTGGGATTTGTGCCCTCCTTCTCCTTAGGAAATGTGCCCACCAAGCTGCTCACTTTCCTCTCTCAATCTCTCTCGGAAAATCTCTCTCAATCTCCTCTCGATGTGTCTTGCACACTACTCAATGCATTCTTTTATAAATATGAAAATGACATTTTCCCTCCAAAGTGTCTTCCCACCTTCCCCAGCCCTAAATCCAAAGGCCAAGATTAGATCTTCCTTTTTTCAAGATCAAGGGTCATGATCCATTCCCTCCAAAATGAATCACTTAAAATATTAAAGTGATTTCACTTTATTACATAAGTGTACTTGATGAAATAAAGTCACTTTAAAATTAGAACGTACACTTTATTAAAAAATCACTTTAATAAAAGAACCACTTTGTAACAACTTTATAAAAACCCATTACAAAGTTAAGTGCCTGGTAGTGTAAACATAAGGTTACATCTGCATTCAAGACAAAATATGTAGAGTGCCTCCTGAGCTAAAAAGATAACACAATCAATGCCACAACCATTGCATCATCTTATGGAACTGTAAAAGTGGTGTACCATGAAGGAATACATTTAAGCGGTTGAGAAGCACACACATAAAGCATAGCAGGATCCTAACACCCAGCACAAGATTTTGCAGGTGAGATCTTTTGCGTTGTTATATGGTAGCAAATTTCTCAAAATCCCAAAAGTTGTGGATGCATGTGCTAGCTCGATTTCACCTGGTACACATCAATAAAGTAGCAGCAGTAAGGTTGGTGACAGTAAAGCGTCAGCGACTCTCCTGTTATGATGCACACAGGTCGAATTCATTGTGAAGTCTCAAAGCATTGCATGAATTAGTGTAGCATACCACCAGCTCAACACACGAAACAGATAGCCAATCACACAACAAGTATAATTGCACATCCCTTAGTAGGACAAGACCTACTCCAACCACATAGGAGAACAAGACAACCTGATAGGTCGGGGGATTTGCATAATCATCCAACAGGCAAAGTTATAGGTAAAACATGGGACATTGGAAATGACGACACTTTCTCATAGGTGACCCAAGGGCTACACGATACTTCACAACATCAAATTGCCAAGCAATATGATCTAGCCAGATTGCACAGGTACAGTGGGTACAAATAGTTATGACACTACATTGTCCAAGGGTTATCAGGAGTACGACGAATCATTTTCGTTACATGCATCATTAAAGGAACCTAGATATGACTTGCAACATATTAGTGCATGAACACCAATGCATGGAGCTGACGCGAAAATGAGAACATCACGACACCAATTTTTGGTTGTCTTCTTAACTATTTATACAACTTTCCATGGCCATGATATTTAGATCCAATCTCCATTTCTCCACAAATAGAGATCCCACTAGCTATCAATTAAGTAGTTTATCCATCCAATCATTAGGTCCATTTATCCCAAGAATTATAGTTTGACAGCAAAGTCCCTCCATCCATAGCTTCTCCTAGAAAACATGAGATTTATTACAGTCCACATTTCATGCAGACCGCCTGCAGTCCCATGGTTTCATTCTCACGTCGGTTGACACTGAGAACACAAATAATGGGAAAGGGACCAGCCTACAATTCATGAGCAAGATGCCTAGCCTCGCCAAACAATTTCTTGAATTGTGGTTCAAAGTTCCTACAGTTCGTCATCTCTCTGATCCAACATATGTTGTGTGTGCCACCATGGATCAACAACTTTGTTGAACCTGACGAGTTCATTCTACGCATTTCCCCCTCTATTGGTTGTACTTATCCTTATCTTCCTTATTATCAACCAAGCTTAACCAGATATGAGGATGGTGGTGGTCTTGCTCGTTGGAGAAATTACTTGGTCCTAATCATTTTCAAGTGCCCAAGTAACTGGGAAAAATTCTAGCTGCAAGACTTTGGCTAGCCAGTGCTTGGATTTCTGGAATGTGGGATGAAGTACATCTACACTTCTTTGGTCTAAAGGAAGCTTGGAAAAATGTACACCAATTCCAATAGTCGCCTCCGGGACAACTCTACTCTTTCAAAAATCTATGCCAGGCTACAACATGCCCTAGACAGATGGTTTGCACTTACTCGAGCAATGTGTGGGTATCAGAACTCTCACAATTCAAGATAGCAATTTTCTAATGTCATGGTACCACTTGAGTCTAGGACAACCAAGCTAATAGCATTCAAAGCGTGTTAAGCATTAAATGTTAGCGTTGGAAATTTGTAATAGGGTGCAATCTGTGGAAAAATAAAACATCATGCACAAGATGTCAAAATTGTCCTCGCTTTCTCTTCTTATTTTTATATACCAATCGTTGTGTCAAGAAATAAAGTTACCAGATATAAATAAATAAACAATATCATCTTGTTTGCAAATCTTATAATTGTTTGACAGATAAGTGTCAAAAGATAAGACAACCACAAATTAACAAGACAGAGCCCATGGCACAGAGCCATGCAACCATTATTGAAATAAGCAGACTACATAGCACAGTTCTATGAAATGTACTAGTCTCCCTTTGGATATATTGTTCGTATCAGATGAAAATAATCCAACGTATGTTACTTTTTGCAATCCAATGTGTCTTTTCTCAATTCAATGGATATATATTTTGTAATGCTCTATGTTTATTATTGTGTTAATGGATTAGCAGCCAATCAGTACAAGTCCAAGAATTTTGCTTCAATACATTGTCCATTCACATATGACAGAAGGCTAACTGGTCTGCGTAATTCCCAAATTGTCTCAGTTGACAAATTGTTTAGTGCGCCACTAAAAATTCAATATTCAAACTCCTTGGAGTTTTGTAGATCAAATCTTGACAAACCCAGGATTTTAAACCCACCACGAATAGGATACCCGTAAGTGCAATATGCACTTTCGATTATACACACTACTATGCACTATGAATATATATTGCTACATATGTATATAATTTACCAAAAAAAAGAAGGTGTTCGTTGCCTAATTTTTACAGGGATACCTCCTCTTCTGACATTGTTCTTTAGTTTCTTCTCGTGTATTGCTTGTAACTTCTTGCTCTCCTGCAATTGCTCTATTTCGTTTTGATGTGAAAGTAGTGCACCAAATGCAATGAACGGGGAAATAAACCCTTGTGTCAAAATTGCATGAAATATACAATATTAACAAAAAACAAATGAGAAGCAAATGAATAGTATAGAGGTAAAACTAGAAATATGTACATTTCCAATTCATGTTCCATGTTTCTTTTTTTTTCCCTATTTTATTTTTAAACATTGGTGATTGTTTCAATGTATTGTACATCGAACAAGGAAAATAGCAATCTAGATGGATGTCAGTGAGATGCAAATGCAATGCAAATTGTTGATATTTTATTTTCTCTATGATCGAAATCTCTCTTATACCAACTGCTTTTTATGTCCAACATGATTTCTTGATCCAACACAAAAACAAGAACTTTCTAAATATGTAACAAGAATATGAAAACATGTTTTGGTTCAGTAGCAAGGAAATAAAATTTGTGAATATGTAAAAAAAAATGTGTAAATAGGCCTATATGTGTTCAGATGCCCATGTAATTCAATATGCCAATGTTTCCTATGATTACATGCATTTCATATTGAAAGTCGAAAACAACAGTCTATTGTTTATTTATAGTGAAGTTTTTAGCCTTGTATGCAGCTTTATTTACACATCAGTGAAGTTTTTAGCCTTGTATGCAGTGAAGTTTTTAGCCTTGTATGAAGGTTATTTATAGTGAAGTTTTGACGACATTGTATCATCTATGTTCTAGTTTATGACATTTAGATGATGCTTAAGCTATGTCTAGAGCATTGAGCAATGGGGTGGGGGAAGAAAAGATACAATCTCAAAACAACATAACTTATTTTTGTTTATGTTTAACTTTAATTCTTTTTTATCTATATAGTTTATGAAATATCTCTTGACCAATTTAACCTACCTATGAAAAAGAAAAATAATAAGCAGCTATTGATTTTCTTTCGCATATATGATGCACACCAAAAATATTTCAATCAACCATTTGATCCATTAATATTGTTGAAAAAAGAGGACATGTTTGCTTAAACATTACAACAATGCCAATGCAAATTTGAATGAAATGAAGTAATTGCACTATGCTTGAAGCACACAATATCAAACAATAAGAACGAATCGTTTTGGACCACATAGAAATCAGGATGTTCGATGTCAAGATTAGCAAATTTTCTATGTATTAGATTCAACTCTATCTATGGACCTGGGGCATATTAAAATAGAAACAAGAAAAGGAACTTATTGCATGTGTTTGTCAAATACATAAATTAATATGTCAGACCAATGGACAAAATAAAGATACTAGATGAATACTTTTAGATCTCCAACAATTGTCGTCGGAATGCGCAAGTGCGGAAGGATACCTAGTATGAATACTCTGTACATGTGTTGAAATTAGACCAACTATTGATTGTGCAAGACACATACATGTGCGAACAACATGATATGGCCATAGCAAAATCTTCCATCCAACTTAAAAAATCTCCAAGTAAAAATGCTTTTGACTAGAGAATTGTCCAAAGATAAACAAATCACATAGTTGAGATTGCACCAAGGCAAAGAGCATGATGTGAATTTGCTAAATTTTCTTTTTCACATATATCAGCTACCTTTCGAATAAGGGTATTCATAAACAAAAACCATCGAGCAACTGACAAATAAGCAACACATTTGCTTCGCATTACTTCTAGATCATTGCCCTTTCCTCGTAAATGAAAACAAACCAATGTGTCATAAATCAATGAGTTATCCTGCAAATTATAATGCTTGTCACAATCCTTCATGTAGAACTATTGAAAATGAGTGGATGTGAAAGTGTGACCGTGCGGGAAGAGGATTTGTATCAGTTCTTTGCACAAGGTTTGAAAATAGACCAAGTATCGGCTTTGCATGGCATACACTTATGTGGAAGTGTTGATGACATAGCTCTACCAACTGCGCAAGTTTTGAGGTACCCAAGTGCGCCAATGTCAGGCCATAAATGGCATGAACTCTCATAATAATGGTTGAAAGAGTGGAATCCTTGTACAAGGACTCAAAATAGAGTAAGAATTTTCTGTGTGGAGGATATGCTAGTGAAAAGCATCGAAATATCACAACAACAAAAACTTTTGCACAACCTGGAAAAAAAAAAACACTAGGTATTCAAAGTGAGGGGATGAGGAAGTGCGGAAGTGTGGGAAGAGGAGTAGTATTAGTTCTTCGCAAAAGGTTTCAAAATAGACTAAGCATCAGCTATGTGGGGCATACACATGTGCAGAAGTGTTGATGGCATAGATCTGCCAATTACACAAGTGTCGAGGCACCCAAGTGCGCCAATGCCAGACCATAAGTGGCATGAATTCTCAGCACAAGACTTGAAAGTGTGGATTCCCCATACAAGGACTGAAAATAGAGTAAGCATTCATTTTGCAAAGAATATGCCAGTGTTTGAGCATCGGAATATCACAACAGTAAAATCTTTTGCACAACCTGATAAAAAAAAAAGTATAAAGGCATTTCACTACAAAATTTAGGACACATAAATAAATCAAATAGCTCTAATTGCTTCAAGGCCAACTACATCATGCATATTTATTGAAATGTATTCTCCAGACACATGAATAACCTCTGGAACACAGGTCACCATAAATAGAAACCACTATGTAGTACATATAAAATCTTGACATCTACTTTGCATCAGGTCTAAATCCTTGTCATTTCCTCCTAAATCTGAGAAAATTAATGCCCCATAAATGACTCGGCCATCCTCCAAATTTCCTAGCTTGTCACAACTCATGTCACGAAACTATTCGAAATGTGAACCTGTATAAGCACAACAATTTGTGAGCATCAGTGGCATCGATCCTCCACACAATGCTCGAAAAAAGACCAAGTGTTTTCTATGTATGTGACATACATGTTCACAGTGTGGACACAAGAAAAAAATAGCTATGTCAATTGCGGAGATATGATCATAGAAAAATCCTCCACACAACCTAGAAAAAGATAAAGTAAAAAAAAGTGTTTGACCAAGAAATTTTTGAAAGATAAATATAGCACCAAGCACAAATTGCTTTAATCCCTAGTGGATGATGCTTGTTTACTAAAATGTCCTTTCCTCGGATGAATTACATTCAGAATACGCATAATTATAAATATAATGCATGACCTAGCCCATAGAAAAGTGTGGCATTTACTTGGAAATTGTTCTAAATTGTTTCCCTCTCCTTGTAAATCCACTATATCTATGTATAAGGGCATTTCACTACAAAATTCACGAAACATAAATAAATCAGACAGCTCGAATTTCTTCAAGGCCAAATGCATGATGCATATTTACTGAATTTTTTTTTTCCGGACAGATGAATAACCACTGAACACAGGTCACCATAAATAGAAACCACTACACAGTCCATAGAAAAGTGGGACATCTAGTTTGTATCAATTATAAATCCATGTTTTGTTGTCCTTTGATTCTTTCTAATCTATGCAGTGTATGAAATTTCCCTCGGCTGACTTAAATTAATTCTGAAAAGGCAAAATAAGAATCAATGTCTAATATTCTTTCACATATAGCATACAATGCAGAGGATTTATTACCCTCTTACATAGATTTCTAGAACCCCAAAATTAGAACTCCTAGAAGTTGCGAGTCGCAACACTTGGAAATTCAGAACAACTTCACCTTTATAAACCATAACAAATAACATGATAGATAAACACACTAAGCAACCAAAAAACAAAGTGAACAATACAACCTCAAAAAAACACATCTTCTCTCCATGTCCACCTTTAATTGTTTTCGGCCTACACGGTTTCTGTAATAGCCCCTAGTCGATTTGACTTGCTTCAAAAAAAACAAAATAAAAATCATCTCTCAATTCTATTTTTCATATACAACACACACACACACACACATTCAACTCCACCATTCTAGCCATCAGCACAGCAGAAGTAACTACACTATGCATAAAGTACACTCTATCAAAAAACAACCAAAAAAAACTAATTGTGCTTGTCTAAAATACATATGTTAATATGGCAACCAACTAGTTAAAAGTAAGATACTAGATGCACAAGACTTCTTACCTACTCCCAGATATTTGTAGAAGCCCAAAAACCAGAGGTCTTGCAAGCCGCCAACCACAACACCTGTAACTTGGGAAGAAACTCGCCTTCCTAGCTTATAGCAAACTATACCATGATCAAACACAAATAATTCAACAATTAATTATAACAAAAGAATCCAATTAAAACTCCTTGTAACTTGTAAAATCTCTCACAGAAAATCATGTCATACACTACACAAAAATCCCTTCAAATTTTATGAATTATACTAAATTTAATGAACAAT
>ML781381.1:506609-552476 GCA_009831015.1 Picea engelmannii | reverse complement strand
TTGGAATTAATATCAATAACAAATATATAAAAAAATACAAGATATAATATTTTAGATAGGAATTCAAAAAATAATTTTTTTAAAATATTTCATAATAAACTTGAAATATTAAAAGTTTATATATATATCAAATTAATTCTACTTAATTATAAAAAAAATAAAAAATAAAAAATAAAATAAAAAATTATATTAATAAAATCTCCAAATTAATATCAATTACAAATATATAAAAAATAAAACACATAATATTTTAGATAGGAATTCAAAAAATAATTTTTAAAAAACATTCCATAATAAACTTGAAATATTAAAAGTTTATGATGAATTATTATAATAGAAATAACTAGAAAAATTAGGAATGTTTTGAATGTTTAATTAGTTGATATTAGATAGCTTTCACAAATTGTTACTTTAAAATCTAAAGGAACATGTGTTTTAGTTTTATAGTTTGGAGTCTTATAGATTTAATATGCCATATTTTTATTCATCAATTTATTTATTTTAAAATATTTTATGTATGAATGCACGTTGATCCACAAACAAAAATAGAAGGTCCTAGCAAGCAAAGACCCTCATCCCACCAACCTCATTTATGGAAAAGAATTAATCATGTCATTAAGATGTGTATTTATGGAAAAGAATTAATCATGTCATTAAGATGTGTCATCTTGAGCCTCTATGTTGTTATTGCCACAAGAACGTCAAACATTTTTATGTTGCAAGAATGATTGGATATTCTAGTTCAATTAGAAGAACATAGGTTCCTAGTAAGATGCCGTCAGATGGTCTATAAGTAGAGAGTCTTATAGATAGGATTAATATGCCAAAAAAAATCATCAATTTATTTATTTTAGAAATTTTTTGAAATTTTCAATTTACACTTAGTGGCATTGTCAATTATTATTATTATTACTTTTATTTTTCTTTTAAAATATGCATAAATAATACATTATCATAAGTTTCAAGTGTTTCATAATTATTTTAACTTTTTAGTTTGGATTACATACAACTATTATATATTTAAGAGGCAGGCATAAGCAACTTTGTTGCTAATTTCACTTATTGTATTATGGTTCCTCCAACAAATGAATGGTGTAGATGGAAATTGAAAGTCATTTCTTCTAAAACAATTGAAATGGTTGGTTAGACTTGTGTGCTTATGATCATTACTCTAACAACTCTTTAACACCTAGAACAAATATTGGGTAACTTTTCCAACAAGCTTATTCTCATATCCTTACAAGTGTGGCCATAGATTATGATGGTATTGAATGACTTTATAGTTCTTTTGCAAGGGATAAATGTACGACAAAGAAAGTTATATTAACCACAAGGATGATCTTTGTTGTAGGGTGTTCATATAATCTAACTTCTTATTTATTAGTCCATGTTGAAAGCGTAGAGGGACTATAGCGATCGATAATTCGTTGACTTCATATTAATATGTCTTTTGACTATAAATTTTTGCATCATCTCTATTGTTCAAACTATAGAACTAAAAACATTATTTTTTATATAATAAAAAAAAAAACTTATATGTCATCATCTCATTGGAGAATAGATTTGAAGTCTTATTGCCAGCTTCGCTATTCCCAATGTTCTAAATGTTTAGATATCCAAAGTTTTGAGCATCGATGCTCTTTTTTAATTTTTTTTATTTTTATTGAAATATTTACATACCGAAAGTTTTGAGCATCGACACTCTTTCTTAATGTTTTTATTATTTATATTTGTATTGAAATGTTTACATACCGAAATTTTTTAGCATTGACACTCTTTTTGAGGTACTTGAATAGGCCTGACAGCTTAAATGTTTACATAGCACAAGGCCCTTAAACAGGCTTGACAACTTAAATGTTTACATAGTGTGAGGCCCTTAAACAAGCCTGACAGCCTTAAATGTTTACTTAAATAGGCCTGTCATAGTACATTTTTCCTCGAATTTTTCCATACAATATTGCAGTGAATTTGGACAATATTGTTGTCCACCTCCACTCGCATAGCCATCATATGTTCCATACTTCTTTTATGCTTGGAATGCAATTTAGTCATCATTGAAGATACATATATCGTTTACTGGTTCACTGGTTGCTTCTTGTTCAATGGTTCGTTGGTTCGTCGGTTGTTGCTTATTGTTGTTTGGTTCAACTTTGCAAGGTTGAGGTCCTGCACCTGTAGTTGGACCTGTTGATGTTTCTTGCTTGCTTTTGTTTGCTTCAACTTTGCAAGGTTGGGGTCCTGCACCCACAGTTGGAGTTGTTTTTTCACTTTGCAGGGTTCAAGTCTTGCACCCACAATTAGACCTGTGATTATGTCATCATTATTTTTTGTATAACAAAAAAAACCTTATATGTCATCATGTCATTGGAGAATATATTTGAAGTCTTATTGCTAGCTTCGCTATTCCAAATGTTTTAAATGTTTAGATATCCAAAGTTTTGAGCATCGATGCTCTTTTTTAATTTTTTTATTTTTATTGAAATGTTTACATACCGAAAGTTTTGAGCATCGATGCCCTTTCTTAATGTTTTTATTATTTTTATTTGTATTGAAATATTTACATACCGGAAGTTTTGAGCATTGACACTCTTTTTGAGGTACTTGAATGGGCCTAACAGCTTAAATGTTTACATAGCGTGAGGCCCTTAAACGGGCCTAACAGCTTAAATGTTTACATAGCGCAAGGCCCTTAAACAGGCCTGACAGCCTTAAATGTTTACTTAAATAGGCATGTCATAGTACATTTTTCCTCGAATTTTTCCATACAATGTTGCAGTGAATTTGGACAATATTGTTATCCACCACCACTCCCATAGCCATCATATGTTTCATACTTCTTCTATGCTTGGAATGCAATTTAGTCATCATTGACGATACATATATTGTTTACTCGTTCACTGGTTGCTTCTTGTTTGTTGGTTCGTTGGTTCGTCAGTTGTTGCTTGTTGTTGTTTGGTTCAACTTTGCAAGGTTGAGGTCTTGCACCTCCAGTTGGACCTGTTGGTGCTTGTTGCTTGCTTTTGTTTGCTTCAACTTTGCAAGTTTGGGGTCCTGCACCCATAGTTGGAGTTGTGTTTTCACTTTGCAGGGTTCAAGTCATGCACCCACAATTGGACCCGCGATTTTGTTGTTCATCGTTGTCGAGTAAGTTTCGATACCATAGTTTCATTTGTATTCGTTCTTTTTTGTTTAATGTTTGCAATTTGCAAGTAAGAATTTTTAAGTATTTCCACTCGCATGGTCATCATATGTTTCATATTTCTCCTATGCTTGGAATGCAATTTAGTCATCATTGAAGATACATATATTGTTTACTGGTTCATTGGTTGTTGCTTATTCATTGGTTTGTTGGTTCGTTGGTTGCTACTTGTTGTTGTTTGGTTCAACTTTGCAAGGTTGAGGTCCTGCACCTGCAGTTGGACCTCTTGGTGCTTTCTCACTAGTTTGTTGCTTGCTGCTTTCTTTTGCTTGCTTCGACTTTGCAAGGTTGGGGTCCTACACCGGCAGTTGGAGTTGGTTTTTTCACTTTGCAGGGTTCAAGTCCTGCACCCGCAATTGGACCTACAGTTCTGTCGTTCATCATTAACGAGTAAGTTTGAATACCATACTTTCATTCATATTCATTGTTTTCATTTTGAAAGTAAGAATGTTTAAGTATTTATTCCTCATTCTTATCTTGCAGACTTTCCATAAAGGTTGGCATATCTTTTTCTCCTGCTCTTAAATTTTCCTCCGATTTTTTCCTGAGGCTTTGCACCATGTTCATGCCAATGTCATATGCACAAGTCCGACTGTCATTTCTTCTAGCATTGCAAATCCCAGTCCTTTTCCATATGTGACGAAGTGGAAATCTAGCACCTGAATTGAATAAGGAATTCTTCAGCCTTTGCACCTTGCCCTCAATGATATTCCCAGCTTGCCCAGGAATGAGTACCTGCCAATCCCGTACGGGAATCGAACCTGTGTCTTTCGCATGAAAAATACGATGTCAAGCTTGTTGCCTTTGCAGGATGTTCTTGTAGAAGAAAAATGCATGTAGGTGTAGAAGGGATAGGTATGGTGCAACGGTGGCTAGGCTGCAACAAAATTGCACAAAATTGGCATATCTTTCCCTCCTGCTCTTAAATCTTGCTCCATTTTTTTCTCCAAACTTTGAACCATACCTACATGCCTTTGCAAAATGTTCTTGTAGAAGAAAAAGATGTTGAGATGGTGCTAGCAAGAGTAGTCTTTCGTGGATTGCAAATTGAAATATTCAATCTCTATGTCGCTTTGCGTGCAACATTGCTAACATAATGAATGTTTTTTCAAATGAATTACACCATTTACATATGAATGAAACCATTATCATTCTAGGATACTTCAATGTTGACATGCTACAAAATAGTGCCATAACAAAACAATTGGAAAACTACATGTGCAATTACAATGTCTACTTTCTTTTGGTTAAGATAAAACATGTACAAAACGCACTTATTGACCATATATGGTGAAATGTGCCCATATCACAATATAGCCTCTTTATCTTATACACGGAGTAGTCTGACCACGATACAATTTGTCTTGTACTTGAATTATGAAATATACATCAAAGATATTACAAAATTATATTTCCATGTCTCAAAGCATATCTGGATACTTTGTTGCACAAAACCAAATCATTCAGCTACGACCATCCAACTTCTTAATATGTTATGGCTTGTAATATATTTTAGCCAGGAAAAATTCTATATAACCACAACCATGGATCAAGAAAAGCAAAGGTTTGTGCTTCTAACTCTCTTTTATTCTATTCCTTTGATTTGCATTTATTGTATGTACATATTACTCGTTCTCCCTTACATACCAGTTTACATTCATGTTCAATGTATTTTGTGCGTTCCCACATTGAAACAAACAGAATAACTAGAGAAGACGAACTCTTTACCACAAATGTAGAAGAGGAGATACAAAGGTGCATGCTTCTACTCTTATTTCATATTCCATTGTATTGTATTTCATTTATTGCCTGTATATTTATTCTACTTCTTTGCACCTAATTTATTGTATGTAGATACTACGTATCTTCCTACATAATAACATATCTTCGTGTCAATTGTATTATATGTGCTGCTACATTGAAATAAATAGAATTGTATTTATTTTTTTACATGTCTTTCTACATACCAACTTACCTTCATGTCCATTGTATTTTCTGCATTGCTACATTGAAAGAAACAGTTTAGTTGGACAAGAGAATGAAATCTTATATGCCACAGCAGAGGAAGCTGAAGTATAATCTTCGAAAAGGTATACCAATTGTGATAGTAAATCAAACACACAAAACGAGTAGGTGGATAAAATATTGGACTAGAAAACGATGATTTGGCAACAATGGGCCTTTTTTGAGACTTCCCGCTTCCAAAAATCGCCCTCCCCATTTCTATTTTCCCACTCTCTATTATCCATTTTTTTCCCTTTTCTATACTTAATCGAATTCCCCTTTCTTTTTCCCCTCTACTTTCTCTTTCTGGTTGATTTTCTTAGTCGTTTTTCCGAAAATGTATAGGTGCGCGAGTTGGTGGACTCACTAGTTCAAATTTATACTCATGCTTCTATATCATGAGTCCAACTGACGATTTCCTCATTCCATACTTAGCCACTTTTTCGATCGCAGATTCCCGGGCTGGCAGGCTAAAAATTGTGCCTCTAGCTTCGGGGGTTACGCAATACATAGATTGGTCGTCGGACTCCCCCATCATGCCCTATTCTGTGTTACACATTTTTGCAGTCAAAATTTTCTAGGCATACAATTTGACCATCGGGTCCTCATGTTTCCTGAGTATCCCTTAACACCCTATTTCATATACCATCTCCTTCGAGCCTGTATGTGACATTTAGAACAATTATGGACAATATACAATGCATATGCTTATTTAGTCCTTCTGATGTTCATGTAAACATGCTTAAATCAGAAAAAGTTGGACGAGTGACATGGGCATGAGCAGTCAATCATCACAAACATCAACAGAATGACAAGCCCAAAGGTAAAGATTCATACATTGTGCTCTTGGTATGTTTACCAAACAAATATCCTGAGTTATTTATTCATGTATGCCATGATAAATATGTTGGTGTCATATGAAACACATACTTTGCAATTCACAAGAAGTATCGACGAGCGCAAGTGAAATGCCCAACATAGTGCAAGTTCCGCAGACTAAGAGGTCTGGTTACAAAACTCTAACCTGCATACTTCATCCAAGTTGTGTGTCTACTTGTACATTTATGCAAATATATATATATATATATATATATATATATATATAATGGAAACTACCATTCACATTAATATTTATGTTCAAAAAATGTCACCAGGTCTAAACTTATAACACCCAATATACTATCAATAGAAGGATTGAACAGGCGTCAAACTAGACAAGTGTTCGTCGGGGACATAATGGTCGTGTATAGCACCTACTTGGACAAGGAAAAAAAAACTAGATGCATTGTATGTGCTGACATGACAGACAATGAAGCCATGATGACAATCACACTGACTATCCCTACACAACTTGTCCAGAAACAAGCAGAAAATATCTTTCCAGGTAATGGGATATCCATTACAAATTTTAATATATTGTCGAAAACAATATATGACCGTGGTGATTGTGATCGGATTATATCGCTCAACGAAACAAGTATTGTGGAAACAATTCTCGTGATTTGTTCAGAATATCGTTTCGTACCGAACACAACAATCAGCCAAATTGCACAGAGCAACAACACTTACCCAATCGGAACCATTGGTGCAGTTGTCACACTCACAAGAAATCTTGGCTCGCAACACATTATCCATATAAAATATGGAGAGTCAGACAATGACAAGGAAATGGTACCTTTCTCCATATCCAGTTTTGTCATTTACTTCCATATGTTCGTATATCTCAATTATGTTACACAACTATTACATTGTTCCATGTTGCAGCTGCAATTGTTCGACACCTATTCAAATTTGTTTTCCTCCATGGAACAACAATTGCATAAAGGGTAATTTCCACTTATGCTCTTCAAAAATATAACAAAGAAAAGAGATGTTAAAGAAAGGATCTTTCGCACAACCCAAGCAACATTTGTAACAGAATTGCGAACAGACATAGTACAGGATCTCAAGAAACTAACTAGCTCGACAACTGTTGTGCGTATACATCTACAATTCCATCCACACTTTGCTAATAAAAATTGTCGTCATCAATTTTCTGCAACTTTTTTGTTGTATAGTTGTATATTATATTGTTCAATATATTAACTAGTATGCTCGTGTGTGCAGGTTGAGGGTGTTTTGGTTGTAGCGAATGCGTACTCGACCCCCTTTGAGCCTATATGTACCAAATTCAACTCTCTTGCTTTTGCCTTTACTTTCATAAATTATGGTACAATTGATTGTCTACGATGCAGTAAAAAATTCCATTACATATATAGACATTGCCTCAACACTGCCATCTGAACCGTCAACAACATAATCGTACATTGTACAATTAGACAACCTCTGTTACAAGATGTGCTTCCTAGGTTAACAAAATTTCCATATGAAGTATGTTGGCATAGGGGCAGACCCAGGGTTCAACGCTCAAGAGAGCACCAACAAAACCCTAACTATCGGCCCTTTCGGCAACACCTGCGAAGTAGATGAAGTCTCACCCGAGGTAGAGGCAAGGGTGGTTGCAGGACTCATATGTCTGCAACCTTAGCTGGGACATAGATCTATGATTATAGCACTTAGCAATTATCTAGCAAGGTTTATCTATCAATATTCTACCCTTACAACACTTCACAGTTAGCACAGAGCATCGTAGTATATACTTAGATTCAAGAAGACTTAGCACTTAGATAGAGCAAGATATATTGGATTCACCAGATCAGACACTAAGCATATTATATATCAGATATAACATACATTCCTATCTCAGAAGCACAAAGCATAACTCAATCTATTTAATCACATCAAGCACTTAGCCAAGAAGGAGATAAACACATTAGGTCAAAGAACATAGCACTATACACAAATTTATCATGGTTAACCCCCACCCTGGGGCTATGTCCACAAAGTCTTCTTATTTATATTATCTCGGTCAAGCGGTTACAACACAGAGCTTCAACAATCCTTACTTCACACAGGACAGAAGATCTGTGCAGCTCGCTAGATCCTTCTTCCTTGCACTTCAGCACAAAACTACAACAACTTGCACTTAGCTTTTCAATATCCTTACAATCATGCACAGAGCACTTGCAATATACATCTGATCACACAGATCTAGTTACTAGCACTAAGCCTTTAGATATACATCACATAGATGTACTACCCTCCTCTACTTACATTGCCTAAGTATCTATTTATAGATTACAAAATGGGCCTAAGCATGGGTAAACCCACGGGTCGACATCCCTTTCCTGTTACATCAAGCCAAAACCCTAAAGGGACCCAAAAATAGGTCTAGTTTCCCTAATTTCCACTTCGCGTTGCGCTCCATCTTTGGAAAGTTGTTGCGGTCCCAAAAATGGTCAAATATGACCAAGTATTCTTAAAAACTTGATCAAGGGCCTACAGGCCCCCAACACTCACCTGTGACTCGTCTCGAGTCACTCTGGTCTGATGAATTCCGCCTTGAATGCCTCGAGCTTAGCTCGAGCTACTTCGACCTGCTGCAGTGTGACAGCTTCTTGCTCAGTGAATTCCTGGATCACTGTTGTTACACATCAAAAATACTCACTTTGATAGTGTCGCAAGTGTCGTCATTACAAAGGTCGCAAGTGTCGCATTTTGCTTACAAGTGTCACAAGTGTCAAGGAAAGCATACTGCCATGATGCCTATGTCATGCCTATAACGACATGAAAAGGACACTTGAAACACCTCAAACATTTGATTTGGAAGAGGAGAAATGAGTCAGCAGGCTCATGAACCTTTGCCATCTGAAAACACTCAAAAAACTAAGCTTTTGAAGGAGAGTGCTCCCCTATACCTCTTCTGGGAGCACTGGCGCTCCCCCTTACACTGTCTGGGAGAGTTATAAATCTCCTTTGGCCCTTTTGAGGGAGCGTTGGCGCCCCCCTTAAGCCTACTGGGGAGCGTTGTAGCGCTCTGATGGCCCTTTTGAGGGAGCGCTACCTATTCTGGGCAGTTGTTAAGTTGTTGAGATGAATGGGGGAACGATCCTTTCATTCTTGGAAGTCAGTTGAGTTTGAATCCTCAATCAAGCCATGATCTTAGGGCAGATCCTCAACTGAAGGAGGCAGATCCTCGACTTCCTCAAGGATATCTCAAGTGGTTAAAGCCTCTCCAAGGCTATATAAGCAAGCTTTCTAATGGTGAAAGGGGAATGGAAAGGGAGAATCACACCAAACTTATGATCTTATAAGTGGTGCTGGAACAGAGATATTTTGGAGGCAAGAGACCTATGATCTCATAGGGAGCAATCGGTGAAGCTATCATCATTCGGATCGTGGATCTTTTGAGCAAGGGGTAGACAAGGAGGACTTGACGAAACTGTTGCATTCGATCTACGACTGTAAGCAATGGTTTGCCCTCATTAATATAATTTTCTTGGCTTGTTTCTTTCTAATTTGTGTTTAATCTCACATGAATTTGTCTCTTTAGTAGATAGACCTATTTCGGACTAATCTTTATAGAGTAGGAAGTGGTCGTACTTTGTTTGTCTACAGGGCTTATCGAAGAGCGAAAGATTGGAGCTCAACTCGGAGCGTGCAGGGACAAACACCGGTAAAAGGTACTTCTTTTCTCCTTCCTTCTCACACACTAGTCCACCTAGATCTAAAAGGAAGTCAGTGACCATGATAAGCACTTTTTGTCTTAGATTTAAGAGTCTAGCTCTTTGAGGCGATCTACCTGTCCGCAAGGAGATTTTCCTTCAACAGAAACTAGCAACTCCAATGGAGATAGTCGAATCGAAACTTTTGGTTTTGATTTTTCCTCATAAGACCTTGTCTTACACTTTGATTGTTTTCAGACCTTTTTCACCCCTTCATATCTGATTGCACTTGCTGATTGACTCTTTACCCCATCACACTCAGCTTACCTGTCAAAATTTGATCAAAATTTTGGGTTTTTGGACTTTTTTATGATTTTTTTGAGCCTAGAGCCCCCCTGCCCATGTTAGCAGAGTGCCAGCACTCCTTGGAAGTGTTATACAGAGCTTTATAATGCTATGGTGGCACTTATACCAAAGCGCCAACCCTTTTTTTCCCAAAATCTCTTCAAAAATTGCAATTTTTGGAGGTCCAAACCCTGTTTTTTCACTTGCTGAGCTGCTTTGTGATTCAATGTTTCTTCCTTTGACCTTTGATATGCTTACTCCTGAGAAGTAAACACCTTGTTGTTCATATTTTGTACCCTTCTTCATTCTTTTTGAGTTTTTGTTGTTGAGAGCTTGAAATCAATCCCTTGCTTTCTTCTCTCCTATCTGACTAAGCGGGAACTCTAGTGAAGGACATTCGAAGTCTGTAACTCTTCTCATTTGATTCTTTGAGGTCATCTGATCCAATCTCTTTCTCCTTCCTTTTGCGTTTTTGGTTTTCTTTCTCTTGTTTGATTACAAAAGGGTGTGTTGTTTGTGCGAAATATGCGTTTTCTTGTATGAATCTCCTTGATCTGAAAGGGTAGTTGGCAGAACAAGTTTTTCATTGAATTGATCATCATTCGCATGAAAACAACAAAAGTACATCTTAATGATTAGTTTTCATATTAGTTTGCATTTCTGAAATGTCGTAGCATCATATTGGATTTGATTTAGAACAAAATTTATCGAGGGCATTCCTTATCAATTGTTTGATAGTGAAAACGACTCTTCCTCTTTCCCTTAAATAGGTATTCATTGAAAAGAAATTATTGCTTATCATATTTCATGCATATTTTTGGGAATCGAGTCATCATTCCATCAATTTCACTTTCGTACACCCTCTGAGTAAACAACAGTCATTAAAATCAACGCTTAACTAAAATTTATCAAACTTTTTACATCTTTGTTAGAAAACCTACATTAGTTTAAGGTGTAGGGATTTGGAATAGGTTGAAAGGATAACTTTCCAAAGCTATCGAACAAACTTAGTATCTTGCAGTAGGGAGAGTCAAATCCAATTGTCGTATAAGTCTGCCTGGGATCCCCCTCTCACACAGGGGTTACGCACGAGGTCACATTTGGGTGAGTTACGGAGATTGTCCCTCCGTGGTTCAATTGTTTGTAGTGGTTGGATCGTATATTGGGGGTCACTGGAAGGTATACCCACGATTATGTGTGGGAGCCTTTCGGGTTGATTTCAGACTTGTTATCCTACCCATACGTTCTGACTGGACTATCGACTGTACCCGCCCAGGGGCTGACTACGAATTGGTAACCTTAGTGGCCATAATCTTTAGGGTCTCACACAAGGTGACGGTGAAGAGAAGTCTCACTGTACCTGGAACAGACGTTGGTCAAACTCACTCGGGCTCCTTGGAGGGTAAATCCACAATTACTGTGTGGAAGCTTGCACCAAGGCATAAGTCCGTTAAGCAGGTCGCCAACGTAACTGATCCACCCGCTCTATCCCCATCCCTTCTTATTTTGATCTCGCGACGTTGGATTTCATCACCAACTAGTGGTTTCATCGTAGGAAGGTTTGTTTGATTGATTGCTTCTCAGATTCATAGCGTGTGTTGTTTGTTTTACTTAGTGGACCTTAGGTCGAGTCAGTGTTAATGGCATTGAATCCTGGGAGTACCAATGGAGGAACCCCTTCTTCTGGGGAACCTTATACCTTTCCTTCGTTTGGAAACTTTGGTCCTCCATATGTTGCCACACTGAGTCTTCCAGGACTCACTATCGGATTACCAGTTTGGTTGTTCCCCCACTCCGATGATCCCGAATCCTCCCAATGTTTTAGTTGCACCTAATACTTTGGATGTCAATACACCACCCACACATCAACCTCATGTCGACTTTTCGCCTTCTTCGTCCATCAAGTCTCCTTCCATTTATCCTTCTTCGCCTAGTGAAATCTCTAAAGCAAGTAGCCAGGTTGATCGGAAGAAGAAGAAACGCAAAGAGAAGAAGAAGAAGAACCTGAAAAGGACAAAGGCCCCAACAACATCAGATGTTGACTCTAAGAAACCAGTTACTGTTAATAGTACTAGGAGTGTTGACGAGGTCAACAAGATTAAAATGAAGAATCCAAAACCCAAATTCCCTTGCAGCCTTTGTAAGGGTGACCACTTTCTGAGGGATTGCCCCAGTCTTACCCAAGTCTTATAAATGTGGTCCTCCACGTCATCAACCTCTGTCAGTCATGTCAATGATACCCCGTCAACTAGTGATGTTCAGGTTGGTAAGAAGAAGCAAACTGTCAAGTTCCCTTGCATGTTATGTAAAGGTAATCATTACTCTCACCTTTGTCCTCGCATGGATGAGGCTTCTTCTCTTTTGGAAAAACTTCAACTTCCAAAAGGTTATCATAAGCTTTCCTCCGACCCATCATTGGTTGATGGACTGGTCAATCTGGTTCCATCCCCAGTCAGTCCGGTTGATCAGGTGGTCAATCTAGTTTCCTCCTCGATTGAACCACGAATCCAAGTAGTTGATCCAGTTCCGTTATCGATCAGCCCCGCTCTTCATCAAAAGAGTGACACCAAAGTGGTCGATCTGTTTTCATCCTTGGTCGATCCCACTCTCCCGTTAGAGAGTGACACCAAAGCGGTCGATCCGTTTCCACCCGTCGACCCCATTCTTCCCTTGGAGAATGACACTCAAGTGGTCAATCCAGTTTCGCCATCGGTCGATCCCATTCCTACATTGCAGAATGTCAAAGTGACTGATCCAGTCCCTTCCTCGGTCAGTCCCACTCTTCCTCTGAAGAGTGCCAAAGTGGTCGATCCAGTTTCTCCATCGGTTGATCCCATTCCTCCATTGAGGAATGTCAAAGTGATTGATCCAGTCCCTTCCTCGGTCAATCCCACTCTTCCTCTGAAGAGTGCTAAAGTGGTCTATCCAAGTCCACCATTGGTTGATCTGATCCAATCACCGGTCGATCCTACTCTCCTTCTAGAGAGTAAACCCGATATTGCCCATGTTTTTCTCATTAATACAGACTCTACCATACTGGGGGGCATTCCTCCTTCTCCTGCGAAACCCCCTCCAAGTAATGAGGCCATCCTTTTTGATTGGGGTGTGCTAACTGGACCTCGTCTTCCCTCTCACATTCCTTTCTAGATTACAGTACAGGTTTGTGGTCGGGACGCTCCTCAAACGCTGATAGATGAAGGTGTGTCTGTTAGTATTTTGTCTTATGTTGCTTGGCACACTTTGGGTTGTCCGCACCTTGCACCGATTACACAGAATCTGTTAGCTTTTAACAGAAGAACTAGTCAACCTTTAGGGATCCTTCCTCAGTTTCCTGTAACTTTGGGAGGGAAAACTATCTTTATCGATGTCATGGTAGTCCGAGACCCTTTGAATTTTGCTTTACTCCTTAGGCGAGATTATGTCTATGCTATGAAAGCTCTTGTATCCACTCTTTTTTGTGTGATATCTTTCCCTCACGATGGAAGAATTGTGACTATTGATCAACTTTCATTCATCGACCCCTATTGGGTTACCTCCCTAAGTGGTTCTTATATGCAGACAGTATCGCCCCCACTGCATGTCAATTATGTGGCATTGTCTCCCATGACCTCAACTTCCGATGCTTTGGATCTGGTAGTTGACATGGTGATCTCTTCGGTAGGGATATTGGAGCCCGATCTCCTTACCCCTGCCGCAACCCTCGACATGTGTTCCTTCCAGAGTGATTCTCTTCCATTCAGTGAAGATCTCTTGGAAGCAATGACTGAGTTTTATCCCTTGACATGGTACCCTTCCAGAGCATTATCCTCTTGGAAGCCATGATCAAGAAGCAACAATGAGCATAGTTTCTCTTCTTTGTGGCAAGCTCGTTAAAAAATGAAACAGAGGTCTTGAGCATAGTTCTTTTCCTATGTCAAGCTCGTTAAAAAATGAAACAGTCACCTCTCTTGAACCTTCTTTTCATACACCCTTCTCCTTTTTCTCATTTACGAGAGAAATTGGTGACGACCTCAGAATCGGTGAATGAATCGAAGCTTGGAGGACATGTCTCCAGCCTTTGATGATCATTCTGGAGTTAAGCCACTAGCTTTCAAGCTGGGGGCATACCGAGCTTAGTCTTTGTTCTTTCTCGTGCTCGTAAATACATGAGAATGCATCCGGGTAGACTTTTATCTCTTTTTCGGCCTGTATGGATACATGAAAAAGGAACCCCCTGAAGTCTCCTTTAAGCTCTTTTCAGACTCTCTAAACATGAAAAGATTGTCGAGTGATCTAGCTTCCTTTCCCACTCGTTAAACGGTTTGAAAGGGCGTCTTTCGAGTGATAATTTATCTCTTTTTCGGCCTCGCAAGAATAACATTATGAAAAAGGACAACATTGGAGTCATCTTTAAGTTCTTTTCAGACTCTCTAAACATGAAAAGATTACTGAGCGACCTTGTTCTCTTCACGCTCGTTAAAGTATTTGAAGAAAACGTTTGTTGAGTGATAGTTTATCTCTTTTTCGGTCTCGTCAGACTACTTTACGAAAAAGGAACTGAGAGATTTCTCTTTTAAGTGTTTTTCCAGACTCTGTAATCATGAAAAACCTTCGAGTTTTCTGTCTTTGGACTCGTTAAACAAAACATCGACAGGCCCATATGGGATCGAACCCTTACTTCTTCCAGTTCGTTAAACAAAGGAAGAGTAACTTACTGAAGGTGAGTTTTATCGAGCATGTGTTACCCTCCTCGAGTTCGTTAAATTAAAAAGAGGTACTCGTCTATCTGGATGGGGAAAAAATTGAAAGAAGCAAGCCAAGCAGTTTTGTGAGAACCTTACCAAGTAATTCTTAGAGTCGCCCTTGAACACAGCACTTTGTCTTTTGCATGCATTATAATCCGTTGAACCTCTGCACTGAACCAATCCTTTGAGTTTCTTTCACTCCTTTGGTTCACCTGACGTAAGTCACAGCATCCACTGCATCATCAAGTTTTGGTCCATGTCATGTTTTTGCTCTCGTGCCTCAGTGTTCAAGGGAAGTATCCACCTCGAGAGTCAGCCATCACAAATATCTTGTCTCAATACCCATGTCATTCCATGTTCATGTGATCTACCACTTACATCTCTGTGTTCATTTCGTGTCGTTGATGGGGGATACATCAAGGCCCTCCTTCGACGAGCCTATTCCTGTCAACTTCAACACATTATACAGGAATTAGACTTAGAAACCAGTTAGTACTTTGGGACCTGCATGCCTCAATGGCAGGCCTCCTCACATCCGATAGCAGGTTTACATCATTGACCTCTGATCGGATGATTCCACGGATGTTCGACTTCAGCTCATCCATTCACATTCATTGGAATGTACTAGGGTACCTTGGGAATCATTGACATTAATGGTGATCTCCCTCGCACTTGTTAACGGTTTACATCATTGACCGATAATCAAGTGGTTTCTTCCATGTTCGACATCAGGACATCTATTCATATGGTTAGATTCGTACTACATCAGGATCGGTAAGAAGACCCTGGGTTGAGTGATCACTTTGATATGTACTTTGCCCAGGTTGCGATGGAGTTTCTTTTTAACAATGACACATATATTGTTACATAGATCCACTTTGTATTGGTCGTGGCTATGTCTTGTCATCTCATAGATCCATTGTGTATTCTTCGTGGCTACAATCAGTTCATGTCATAAGCGTATAAATCCACAGTGTATTTTCAGTGGCTATACCTTTTTATCAATACAATTATGGATCCGCAGTGTATTTTATGGCAGCCATATCTTGCAAGTCTTGATCACCCAAGCATAGGTATGCCTGCCTTGAGTTTGAAACATGTCATAATATTTGTTGGATGTTTGTGTGCAGCTTTTTTCAGGTTCTTTGCGTCTATACCCTTGCTTGAAAGTCTACAAAGCATTTCAGTTATCAGTTCCTGTCTTCTAACTTCATACTTTGGGGGGCAATCTGTTACACATCAAAAATACTCACTTTGATAGTGTCTCAAGTGTCGTCATTACAAAGGTCGCAAGTGTCGCATTTTGCTTACAAGTGTCGCAAGTTTCAAGGAAAGCATATTGCCATGATGCCTATGTCGTGCCTATAACGACATGAGAAGGACACTTGAAACACCTCAAACATTTGATTTGGAAGAGGAGAAATGAGTCAGCAGGCTCATGAACCTTTTGCCATCTGAAAACACTCAAAAAACTAAGCTTTTGAAGGAGAGAGCTCCCCTATACCTCTTCTGGGAGCGCTGGCGCTCCCCCTTACACTATCTGGGAGCATTATAAAGCTCCTTTGGCCCTTTTGAGGGAGCGTTGGTGTCTTTAGGAGCACTGGCGCCCCCCTTAAGCCTACTGGGGAGCGTTGTAGCGCTCTAATGGCCCTTTTGAGGGAGCGCTACCTATTATGGGAAGTTGTTAAGTTGTTGAGATGAATGGGGGAAGGATCATTTCATTCTTAGAAGTCAGTTGAGTTTGAATCCTCAATCAAGCCATGATCTTAGGGAAGATCCTCAACTGAAGGAGGCAGATCCTCAACTGAAGGAGGCAAATCCTCAACTTCCTCAAGGATATCTCAAGTGGTTAAAGCCTCTCCAAGGCTATATAAGCAAGCTTTATAATGGTGAAAGGGGAATGGAAAGGGAGAATCACACCAAACTTATGATCTTATAAGTGGTGCTGGAACAGAGATATTTTGGAGGCAAGAGACCTATGATCTCATAGGGAGAAATCGGTGAAGCTATCATCATTCGGATCGTGGATATTTTGAGCAAGGGGTAGACAAGGAAGACTTGACGAAACTGTTGCATTCCATCTACGGTTGTAAGCAATGGTTTGTCCTCATTAATATAATTTGCTTGGCATGTTTCTTTCTAATTTGTGTTTAATCTCACATGAATTTGTCTCTTTAGTAGATAGACCTCTTTCGGACTAATCTTTATAGAGTAGGAAGTGGTCGTACTTTGTTTGTCTACAAGGCTCATCGAAGAGCGAAAGATTGGAGCTCAACTCGGAGCGTGCAGGGACAAACACCGGTAAAAGGTACTTATTTTCTCCTTCCTTCTCACACACTAGTCCACCTAGATCTAAAAGGAAGTCAATGACCATGATAAGCACTTTCTGTCTTAGAGTTAAGAGTCTAGCTCTTTGAGGCGATCTACCTGTCCGCAGGGAGATTTTCCTTCAACAACTGTGTCATTGAGCGGTCCTTCCAGGCGTTGTTCTGCAGTGATGACAACCTGTTCAAGTTCAGCTCCCTCGCTTTCAAGTTCAGAAAACAGTTGGCATGCCTTTCCTTGGATTGGCTGAAGTTGTTGGGAAATTTACATCACTTTACTTTGCAGCGTATGTACCTGTTGTTGGGTTGTGCATTGTTCTGTGAACCTCTTCATTCTTTCGACTGGGGTCAAAGTCTTTATCTGCTCCTGTAGCGTGTCTGCATGCTTCTTTGCTTCTTGGAGTTATGCCTCTAATGTCTGCAATTTTGGATTCTCTACGAGGGTTTCATAAGTCTGGGCGCTTCTAGCGCTCAACTGCTTGCATTCCAGGGAAAAGGATTTTAATTGTCCAACTGCGCTTCGAGCAGTGGCCTCTCTTAGATCTCTTATTTCTTGGGGGGTCTCGGGCACAGTGTGGAGCTCCAGATCTGTGATGCGTTGTTGGAGTTGTTGGATTACTTCTTCCAGTTGGGTCACCTATTGTGGGAGACGGTCTTCCATCTTCACTTCTATGACCGTCACAGAGTGAAGTGCTTTGTGAACCCTTTCATGTACTTCAAGTTGCTCTACTAGCAACTGTGCCTTTTCCTCGTCCCACTTCGCTTTCAGGGCAAGCTTTTCCCATTCTGCCTCACTCTGTTGTTCTAGAAGTGCTTTATGTGCTTGCATCAAAGCCTAGGTGGATTGTGCTGTGTCTTCTTGAGCTCGTCGAAGGCGAGCTTCAACTTGATCAGTGATCAGGTGTAGATGAGTGGGCTCGTCGCTTGTTCCTGATGTTCCTCTTATCAAGGGTGTTGTAGAAACTGCTCGGCTGGACTGGAGTTCCTACTGCACTTCTTGGAGTTATCCCTTGATTCGGTTGAATATCTCCTCGTGCTTTGCTTCTTGCTTTTCTACAAGCTCTAATGAAACATCATTCAGCGTAGCAATTAAGAAGTCGAAGTCATCTGGGGTAAGGGTAGTTTTAAGCGTGGTCTAGGTGGACTTAGCTTTCTTTCAGGAGGAATTTTTTGGTGGTGTAATCTTTATTTTCATAGAAGGATCCTCCTCCTCTCTAGGTGGAGTAACCTTTCCTCTGTTTTTCTCAACTTCTATGCCACCTAGCTCGTCACCATCACCTCCCTGCATAGGTGATATTGAAGTAGTCTTCGTGGACGTGCTAGGGATATATTCAACTTCATCATCCTTCTTAGTCTTGCTTGGCCCAGGTGTATTCGGCATAGCTTCAGAGCTTTCCTCGTCGGACATGTCTGCGGCGTCTGCTGCAACAAGGAGGTTTGCCGACCATTCCTTGGTGATCTCCTCCAAGTCATATTCTGTCAGCTTGTAGTAGGATTAGAGCTATTTTTTATGCTCATCACCGTGCGTTGTAATATAGGTGAAGTGGCGGTCCACACTGAATTTCATCAAAGGTCTAAACCTATGAAGTACGTTTGGGGTGATTTGTGGTGTAAACTAAATTGTATTCTTCAGTTGGTTGAAATAGGTGTGGAAGATAGCATTGGGTTGCCACTGCTTGTTCATGTCGCTGGCCCAATTCATCTATAGTCCCTCGGCGCACTTCCCTGCGAGGTCAACTACGAAGCCAGTCACCTGTGTTAGTCTGTTCTTATGAACTAACTTGCCCGCGATCAGCTGACAGGCAAGGCGCACTATGCCACTCTGGATAGAGGCTACCTTGTAGCCTTGCGTACCCTTCTCTACATCGCCATAATTTTTTTTTATTTGCTATGCTAGTGCTCGGTCTGAGGTCTTTCCTGGGTAAAATTCCTGTGGGTCAAGGCCTTGCATGCTAAGCCCTGTGATCTGATTGATCAGAGTCGGATCCACAGTGATGTAGCGGTCCAACGATAAGCATCTTTCGTGGTAGCAAGATAGCAGCAACTTGACACATGCGTTGACTTCCCAGTGTCTGCCGAAGTGAGGGATCTTCATTACGTTGAGCAGTGTGGACTGCGTGAGGTTATGGGTCCAGGACTGCGGGACAATCTTAGGATTTCTTCCTTTGGTCTTGGTTAAGTACTTGTATAGAGCTAACATGTTGTAGGTTTTGCGATCTCCAAGGTTAAAATCATTAAATTCCAGTGTTGCGAGCTTATCCTGGTCAGCACGTACTGCGCTCACCCCTTTCAGAAGATACGTGGTGATAAATGTGTACTCAAAGTCTCTGGGTACACTGTCGTGGTTAATATTGTCGCTCAAAGGTGGTATGTAAATCGGCAGAATGCATGAGATCAGCTCGGCATTTGCAATATCGTCTATGTGCTTTGTTCTTATCTCGGTCGTGGTTCTGGAAGGTCCTACTCTGTGAGCAATGGAGGGAGAAGATTGGACTCCTCCTGTTGATGATTCTTGCATGCCTACAAACATCCTTCTTTCTAACATGACTCTCTCATCCATTAAGTCAATCAAAACTTCTTCAACTACTTTCTCAACAACGTTGAGCTCGTTCGACATAAAAGCTTGGGTCCACTAGCTCAGGTGTGAAAATGAATTCAGAGACTACGATGAACAGTATGGGAACAAGGAAATGATCGCAGGGTGAAGTAATCTCAAGTTTCGGGCTCAAATTCTCATTTAGCAAAAGTATTTTTGATGCATGGTGCTATGAACTAAGTAAGGAAACTTAGCAACGGTCGACTTGCAACGAATAAGAGGTTGCATTAACTGATGTTCTGTCCATATGGCACAGTCTAACGGTATATTGGTGAGCCATAATGGCGTTTCGACCCATTCGGAGCGGAAGTCGAACGGTTATATTGGCTTCCAACGGCTATATTTATATGCCATGGCGAAGTGCCATAGGTCGTTGTTTTTATATCCCGGTGAAGCTCGATTCCTGTCATTTTTCCTTCTGTGAAGTTTCCTTTGGAGTCTTCTGTAACTTTCTGATTTTGGCCCTCTTCTTACTTAGATTCCTATCCTTTTTCCCAGTAAGCTTCGTCTCGGTCATCCTTTTTCCATTCTGATTCTTATCTTCTCTTGACAGAGTCACTTCACGCTACTTATGTTCTTTCTTCAGATCCAAAGGTAATACTCCTTCATCATATGGATTAGGTATTTCAGTCTTCTGTGGTTCCTCTAATGCTCTTATAACTTCGATACCCAAGTCCCTGGTGTTCAGTGACTTAGGTTTGTCCTCTTGTTCTTTCATCAAGTAGGAGATCCTTCTAGACATAAATTCATGTTGGTTGTGGAGCCTGATTATCTTCCTGATTCAGAGGTCCTTGCTTTCAGCCGTGTTTATACCCCATGAAGTATTTACACCCCAGAAGTATGTACACTCTTCCACGTGGGGGAGTGCAGAGGAGGGTACCCCCTCTGCAGGGTCCGGGGTGTCCATCCCCCCGGTTGGGGGGTCTGGGGGCAAGTGGGCCCCCAGCGGGGGTTCAAGGGCAGCGTTCCCCGATGGATGTTCGGGGGTGAAGCCCCCGAAGCAAAATTTTCCTTGTAAAAGTATATTGTAATTTCATTATAAATCTGGACCATTCATTATAAGGTCGCAGATCTAATGGTAGAGATTATGTTAGGGTTTTCTTCCCTAGAAGGCAACCCTCTTTTATGAGGGAAATGTATTACGGCTATGGATGATGGTGAATATTGTATTCTGAGAGAGGAGATTGTGAGAGAAAGAAGAGCAAGTTACAGCGGGTTTTGTTGTAGGTTGTATCCCTTCATTTGTTGGATAATAATAAAGGAAGGACCTGGCAATTTCTCTGGTGGACGTAGCCCACACTTGGTGAACCACGTAAACCTGTGTCTCTCTTGTATTGTGTGTCTTTTGTGTTTTTGTTTCTGCATTTGTTTTATTTTATTGCTCTGCGGTCCTGTTTTTCTAACAATTCCATGAGTTCTTGCTTCTTCTGTTCTAGAGCATCCTTTTCTTCTGTTCTCCAGATCTAGTCTTTTTCAATCCAGATCCTGCCTAACAAAGCTGGAAATGGTGCGTGGTCCTCAATAAAATTAATAACTTCAAATTCTTCCTCTGTCGAAGTTCCATGGGTACTCATAGCTATCTGGGTAATTCTGCCACATAGGGTTACCATTTTTCCTTTAAACAATCCGATGGTGCCTAGTGAAGGGACCAGAGCAGGCCTTCCTAGGGTTTCCCAAGTGCTTTCTGTCATAATGTTCATTGGTGTTCCCTCATCTAGAGCACAGTCAATGCTGAAGTCTCTTATTCTTACTTCGATTTTCTCCTTTTCTTTGAAGATCTCTGACAAACTGACATTCTTATGGTCATCTAGGGTTTCTTTTATTTTGAGTAACATGATCTCTGATTCTTTCTGGGGTTCTTCTATAATTTTAGACTCTTGATCTCCTTCAGAGTTTTCTTGGTCCATATTCATCTTTTCAAGTCTAGCAATCATTCTAGGGCAATCCAATACTTCATGGTCCATAGCTCTACAACAGAGGCATCTAGGGTTTCTCCCAGGGCATTCCTTAGCAAGATGTCCTAGTCTTCTGCAATTGTAGCAAAGAGTTGATCCTCTCTTTCTTTTAAATGACCCCTAACTCTTTTTGTACTACGTGCTAAGATCATAAGGGCTAGCCTGCAAAAGTTTCTTTCTAGGGTCCTTCATCCATTGGTTAGTCCAAAAACTCTTTCTATGCATAGGTATACCATATCTTTCACTATTTCTATTCATATCAAACTTTCTTTTATCTAGCAATGCTCTAGTTTTTAAGCCGAGACAATCAAGCATACCTAAATCCATACGTTAGAAGTAAAAAATTTCACTTATTTTCTTCCACGAGGCACAAAGCTTTCAGATCTAAAACTTGAACTATTCTTATCTTTACTAGAGGCTAGAGTTTACAGATCTTACCTTTTTTCTGTAGAAATTTTTTTCTTAGGGCAAAAAGTGTTCAGATCTCACTTCTTTTCTTTAGTATCAACCTCTTTTCTTGCAGATCTGACCTCTTTCCTTCAGATCTGACCTTTCTTTCTCAGCACAAAGCTTTCAGGTCAAGTAGAATACTGCGCACTAGGGCAACAGATCTACGCACAGAGCTTATTTCGCACAAAGATTTTTCTTCTTTAGTTCCCAACAATCACAGTTTCAAGTCCCAGCAACGGAACCATTTGTTGGCATAGGGGCAGACCTAGGGTTCAACGCTCAGGAGTGCACCAAAAAAACCCTAACTACCGGCCCTTTCGGCAACACATGCGAAGCAGATGAAGTCTCACCCGAGGTAGAGGCCGGGTGGTTGCAGGAATCAGATGTCTGCAACCTTAACTGGGACACAGATCTGTGATTATAGCACTTAGCAATTATCTAGCAAGGTTTATCTATCAATATTCAACCCTTACAGCACTTCGCAGTTAGCATAGAGCATCACAGTATATACTTAGATTCAAGAAGACTTAGCACTTAGATACAGCAAGATATATTGGATTCACCAGATCAAACACCAAGCATCTTATATATCATATCTAACATCCATTCCTATCTCAGAAGCACAAAGCATAACTCAATCTATTTAATCACATCAAGAACTTAGCCAAGAAGGAGATAAACACATTAGGTCAAAGCACAAAGCACTATACACAAAGTTACCATGGTTCACCCCCACCCTGGGGCTACATCCACAAAGTCTTCTTCTTTATATTATCTCGGTCAAGCGGTTACAACACAGAGCTTCAACAATCCTTACTTCGCACAGGACAGAAGATCTGCATAGCTCGCTAGATCCTTCTTCCTTGCACTTCAGCACAAAACTACAACAACTTGCACTTATCTTTTCAATCTCCTTACAATCATGCACAGAGCACTTGCAATCTACATCCGATCACACATATCCAGTTACTAGCACTAAGCCTTTAGCTATACATCACATAGATGTACTACCCTCCTCTACTTACATTGCCTAAGTATCTATATATAGATTACAAAATGGGCCTAAGCATGGGTAAACCCACGGGTCGACATCCCTTTCCTGTTACATCAAGCCAAAACCCTAAAGGGACCCAAAAATAGGTCTAGTTTCCCTAATTTCCGCTTCGCGTTGCGCTCCATCTTTGGCAAGCTGTCGCAGTCCCAAAAACGGTCAAATATGACCAAGTATTCTTCAAAACTTGGTCAAGGGCCAACAAAGTATACCAATAGAAAAAGGCAAACAGTGTCTACATGCTACATGACTTTCGGATCCATAGCAAATTTACATTAAATGTGGACAATGCCATACTGCATATCAGCTGAATCAAAAAAAAAAAATCATATCAAGCGTTGGTAGGAAACGAAACAATCTCATGTGTATCTATCCATGCTACCCAATGAGGATATGAATAGAGTTTTGCAGTGCCATGGCAAATTGAAATGGAAGTGCATAAGATTGTTCAATCCAGGAATGAGAAGCATGAGGACAAACCTCATACAAAGTATCCAAATGTGAATAAATCAAACTCCATTAAGTTAAATGCTAACACTCTTTTCCAAAACTGGTAATATTAGAACATTGTCAGGTCAACATGATATCGGTTCATAGTACTATAAGAAGCAAATGTTCATAGTGATCTTGATTCATGGTAATATAGTAATCGAAAAATTTATTGGTGCCCATTTGGGGATTTGGTAATAGATGGGATACAATGCCCAATCTCCGTTGGTTTTGTCCTATCTTGTGTTTGGCAGACTTTTGTTCATGTGCTTTCGTGATGCAGTTCAAAGTTCTCATGGGCCCGGTTTATGAATTATGGCTAGATGATACATTTAGGATCTTAGTGATTTTTCTATGATCTTAAAGAATACACAAGACCTACTTTTCTTTTTAATGTAGGCTATGTGAAGCAAATGTAATATGTAGCTCATTTTAGCACTTTTACTTTATCAATGAAATTACCAAAATTCATCTTCAGAAATATTTTGAAATAAAAGGATATATTCTATGTGAAGTCCAATGGAACTATGATATCAACCACAACAAATTAAAATTAAAATTCGTCATTGTTATACTTACAGTGAAGTTGACAGTACAATAATTTTACTTGAACATCCCAAAATTGATTTTCCTGTAGCTTTTCGATGCTTCTCTTATGCAAACACATCCTGGAAAGTATAAGCATGACTCACTTTCTCTATTCCTTGATTGAAGAGCATGTTCACTTGTTTAATGCACTTCAAAGTTATTGTTAAGACCATCAATGGGGTTCTGTTAACACCAATTCACGCTTTCGAAAATTGCCCTCCCCTTTTTTTTTCCCTCTGCTTTCCCTTTCTAGTTACTTAGTCATTTTTTCAGAAAATGTCTAGGTGCATGGGTTGGTGGATTCACGTGTTCATATTTACATTGATGCTTTTATATCACAAGTCCGATCGACCGCTTCCCCGTTCCATATTCAACAACTTTTTGGATCGCAGGTTCCCGAGTAGGCGGGATCAACATTATGTTTCCATTGTTCTGTTGCCTCCAAGCAGCACCTGGACCTCCCTGATCTATAAATTGACAACCAAATTCCCCTTTATTTTTCTCCTTTACTTTCCCTTTCTGGTTACTTAGTCATTTTTCCAAATATGGCTCATGATTTTATATCACGAGTCTGACCAACCACTTCCCCATTCCATACTTGGCCACTATTTCCATCGTCGGTTCCCGGCCAGGCTTGCTCAACATTGTGCTTCCATTATTCTGCGACCTACAAACAACACCCAAAGTTCCACGATATACAAATTGACCGTCGAAGTCTGTCATCATGCCTTATTTTGTGTTACACATTTTGCAGTCAAAATTTCGGAGACATACAATTTGACCATCGGGTGCTCGTGTCTCCTAAGTATAACTTGTGACCTTGTTGTGAAGCTCAACTGACCTCTTTCCATACTTGGCCATTTCTTGGAATCTCTTTCATGGGTTGCCAGGTTCACGAAATGTCCAATGCTTAATTGATCTTTTCCATCCCCGCCACCTTTGCACTTCTTTCTAGATATGCAATTATTAAGATTTAATGTTAATAGCTCATCCTGCAGGAACCGTTAAGATTGTCATTAATGTCCGAAAGGTTGGAGGAGATATGTCATTAATACGAATTAAACCAATATTTGTGGAGGGTTGTATTATCCCTTCCGAGTGTTCATTTCAAGCATCATGGAATCTCTTTCGCGTATCGTCTGGTTGGCGGCTTCCAAAAATTTCCAAACCTTAATCGCTCTTCGTCATCACTACCACCTTCGCACTTTTTTCTAAGTATGCAATTAGTAAGCTTTAATGGTAACATCTCATTATGCAGGAACCATAGAAATTATCATTGATCAATGAAAGGCTCGAGGAGATCTCTCATTGATACCCATTAAACCAAGATTTACGGAGGGTTATATTATCCCTTCTTAATGTTCATTTAAAACATCATCTAGAGAAAACAGACATTCTCGTTAACTTATGGTAGTAGTTCAACAGCAGTTCTGTCCAGATACAGTAAACACCTTCGGGCATGATGACCAGAACTTCCAGTGGTCCAAGGCATATTCTTACTACTCATCTCCTTCCACCCAGAAGCAAAGAAGGAGATGGTCCCTTGGTGCATCGAGAGATATATTTCAATCCAAAGAATTCCAAGGCAACCCCCCTGCTCAGACAACCTGTCCCCCTGCGTTGATGGCCAACACAGAGGTTGATGTGATCAATTTTGAGTTAGAAGAAGATGATCTGATGGACGGTGATACGACGATGGATGATGCAAATGTAGATGTTGTTCCCACTCATGTGCCCAAATTGAAATCCACCATAACGAGGGGCACTTCCCAGCTCGGCAATGGTGGCCCTGACGAGACCAAAGGAAGGGGTTTCAGAAAATAAGTTGACGTTGAACGCAATAGCCACTTTGCATCTCGAGAGTTTGAGTCTCTCAGCTCGGATGGCGGTCCTTGCCCTAAGAGATGTATCCTTTCCTTTCATTTTTAAGGTTTTGGATTGGGTTTGGATTTGTCCCTGGTGCAGCCTGTGTCCCTGAAGTCTTTGACTGTAAGGAAATGGTCTCTTGGTGCTCCCAGAGATATATTTCAAGCCAAATAATTATTCAATTGCGGGATGACTCTCCTATTCTCTAGATATACAATTAACATCTTAGGGGGTGAGGACCAGAACTCCCAATGGTGTAAGGCATATTCCTACTACTCATTCCCTTTTGCCCAGAATGGAGTAATTTGGACCTTTGGAATTGCTCGTGCAGCCTGTGTCTCTGAAGTCTTTGCCTGTAAGGAGGGGGTCTCTTGGTCCCCTTCCGCCCAGAACAAAGTAATTTAGACCTCTCGAATTGCTCATGTAGGTTGTGTCCCTGAAATCTTTGACTGTAAGGAGGTTGTCTCTTGGTGTGTCCTCACATTCAGTTTCGGGCTCTTCCACTTGCTCTACAACATTTTTTATTTTCTTCCTCACAGGAAGCTTGTGAGAACTATCAATTTTACCATGAGGAGGGTTCTTATATACTCCTTCATTTGAAGAATTATGGGTTGCTTTCTTACTGGGGTGAGTCGTTGGAGCGATGCTGCGAGATGTTGTACTCTTGGCAGTGGTGGTTGAGGATTGGACACTCTTCTCATCGGGGCCTTTTCCCTGTTATTTGTACAATTCAGTGGTCCTTTGAAATGTCTCTAGATCGTCAACGTCAGGAGCAGGAGTGTTGTTGACGTGTTCCAAGCCAATGAATTATTCCACTGCGGAACCACTCTCCTATTTCTTTTTCACCTCAGGTCTTCCGCAAGATATTGAGATTGCGACAGCCAACATTGACCTTCCGAGGAGAAGACTGCAAGGAGTTCCTAAAAAATCATGATAATCAGTTTTGTATGCATGTTGAAGAGCTTGTCGATGGCTCCTGCATGTTGTCGCATTGGATGAACAACACATAATTGTATGCATGTGTTTTTTTTTTTTGTAACTCATGTACCTGTATTTATGACAAATATTTTCAATGCTTCGGTGCAAAGAACTCAGTCCAATGTCTATGGATAAATATATATTGCCCACTATTTTTTTATAAATTTGCTATTAAAAAAAATTCCTTGGAATCTTGGTTGGTGCTTCTTTGCTAGATTTAACACCTCTTCTCATTTGCATGGTTCGATAATCTCGTCATTCTTAAATATTGTATTGACTCAAGTAATTTGATCTAATATGGAGCATTGAACAATTATATGACAATGCATTGTGTCGATCACATGGGGCTTCTATGGAAACATAAATGAATTTCAGACAGTTTCAAACCAACATTCAATTCTATTTGTAATGTAGATAAAACATAGCAACACTAATTCACAATGCAGGAGTTGGGGCCCAACCCAAGAAGTTTCGTTTTCATCTCAACCTTGCTAAGCAAATGATCTCTTATTTCCCTTTCACTTCCTTGATTCCTTTACTACAAAAGGAAACATTTTATTAGTTGTCCATCCCTTGGCCTCTATTTGAGCACTTTTACTTTATTAATGAAATTACCAAATTTCTTCTTCGCAAATATTTTGAAAAAAAAATGATATATGGTAGTTGAAGTCAAATGGGGCTATGAAATCAAGCACAATATTAAAATTCAAGTTTTTAATTGTGATAATTACGGTCAAGTTGACAGTACAGTAAGTTTATTTCTAGATATGCAATTATTAATCTTTAATGCTAACAACTCATCATGCAATAAGTTTAATAATTAAGATATTATTTCAAGGCATTAAACAATGTATCAAGAACACAATTACTCCCACAAGTTTCAATAAAAACAAATCTTCAACAAAGCATTTGCTCACACCCTTTTTAATGGTACAAGCACAATAAAAAACGAGTAAGTGGATAAAATATAGGACTAGAAAATGATGATTTTCCAACAATGGGGCTTGTTTGAGACCAATTCCCGCTTACAAAAATTGCCCTCCGCTTTTCTATTTTCCCACTCTCTTTTATCCCCTTATTTTCCCTCTTCTATACTTAACAAAATTCCCCTCTCTTTTTCCCCTCTACTTTCTCTTTCTGGATACTAAGTCGTTTTTTTCTGAAAATGTCTAACTACGCGGGTTGGCGAACTCACAGGTTCACATTTTCACTCATGCTTTTATATCACGATTTCGATCGACCGCTTCCCCATTCCATACCTAGCCACTTTTTCGATTGTGGATTCCTAGGAAGGTAGGCTCTAGATTGCACTTCCATTGTTCTGTGACCTACAAACAACACCTGGACTTCCACGATTTACAAATTGACTTCCGGACTCCCACATCATCCACTCTTCCATGTTACACATTTTGCACTCAAAAGTTTCACGACATACAATTTGACCGTCGGGGCCTCACATCTCTTGGAGACCCTTGTCACCCTATTTTGAAGCTTGTACAACTGCTTTCCATACTTGGCCATTTCTTGGAATCTCTTTCGCGGATCGTCAGGTTGACGAGTTCACGAAATCTCCAATTCCTAATCGTTGTTTCATGTGCCCACCACCTTCGAACTTCTTTCCAAATATGCAATAACTGAGACTTAATGCTAACATCTCATCATGCAGCGACCGTAAAGATTGTCATTAATGAGAAAAAGGGTTGAGGAGACAGTCACACTGACTATCCTTATACAACTTGTCCATAAACATGCAAAAAAGATCTTTCTAGGTAATGGGGTATCTATTACAAATTTTAATATATTAGCCCTTCTTCTCCCTCTTCTATACTTAACTAAATTCTCATTTCTTTTTGCCCTCTACTTTCTCTTTCTGGTTACTTAGTCGTTTTTTTCTGAAAATGTCTAACTGCGCGGGTTGGCGAACTCATGGGTTCACATTTGCATTCATGCTTTTATATCACAACTCCGATCGACCTTCCCCATTCCATACCTAGCCACTTTTTCGATCATGGATTCCCGGGCAGGCGAGCTCTAGATTGCACTTCCATTGTTCCATGACCTACAAACAATACCTGTACTTCCACGATATACAAATTGACTATCGGACTTCCACATCATCCCCTCTTCCGTGTTACACATTTTGCACTCAAAAGTTCTGAGACATACAATTTGACCGTCAGGGCCTCATGTCTCCTGGGAAACTCTTGTCACCCTATTTTGAAGCCCGTTCATTCGCTTTCCATACTTGCCCATTTCTTGGAATCTCTTTCGTGGATCATCGGGTTGGCAAGTTCACTAAATCTCCAATTCCTAATTGTTGTTTCATGTGCCCACCACCTTCGCACTTCTTTCCAAGTATGCAATAATTGAGGTTTAATGCTAATAGATCACCATGCAACAACCGTAAATATTGTCATTAATGAGTAAAAGCATCGAGGAGACAGTCACACTGACTATCCCTACACAAATTGTCCATAAACATGCAGAAAAGATCTTGCCATGTAATGGGATATCTATTACAAAATTCAATATATTAGCGAAAACAAGTCCGATCGACCATTTCCTTATTCCATACTTTGCCACTTTTTCGATTGCGGGTTCCCAGATAGGCGGGCTCAAGATTGCGCTTCCATTGTTCCATGACTTGCAAACAACACCTAGAATTCTATGATATACAAACTGATCATTGGACTGCCCCATCATGCCCTCTTCCATTTTACGCATTTTGCACTCAAAATTTCGGAGACATACAATTTGACCGTCGGGCCCTCGCCTCTCTTGAGTATCCCTTGTAACCCTATTTTGAAGCTCGTCCGACTGCCTTTCATACTTAGACATTCCTTAATTGCTCTTCCCCATCCCCGCCACCTTAGCACTTGTTTATAAATATGCAATTAGTGAGATTTAATGCTAACAACTCATCATGTAGGGACCATAAAGATTGTCATTGATGAGCGAAAGGCTCGAGGAGATCTCCCACTAATATGCATTAAACCAAGATTTGTGGAGGGTTATATTATCCCTTCTGAGTGTTCATTTCAAACATCATGGAATGTCTTTCGCGGTTGATCGGGTTGGTGGGTTCACAAAACCTTCAATCCTTAATTGCTCTTTGTCGTACCCGCCACCTTCGCACTTCTAAGTATGCAATTAATAAGCTTTAATGCTAATAGCTCGTCATGCAGCAACCGTAGAGATTGTCATTAATGAGTGAAAGGCTCGAGGAGATCTCCCATTCACATGCATTGGACCAACATTTTAGAGGGTTATATTATCCCCTCCAATTGTTCATTTCAAGCATCATCTGGAGCAAACGGACGTTCTCATAAACTTATGGAACTAGCTCGACAACAGTTCTGTGGAGATACAGTGAACATCTTTGGGCGTGAGGACTAGAACTTCCAATGGTCCAGGGCATACTCTTACTATTAATCCCCTTATGTCCAGAACGAAGTAATTTGCACCCTTGGAATTGCTCATGCAGGCTGTGTCCCTGAAGTTTTTGACTGTAAGGAGGTGGTCTCTTGGTGCGTTGAGAGATATATTTCAGGCCAAAGAATTATTCCACTACAGGACCACTCTCATGTTTCTTTGTCACCTCAAGTCCTCCGCAAGATGTTAAGATTTTCAGAGCCAACATTGACCTTCAGAGGAGAAGACTGCAAGAAGTTCCTAAAAAAGCATGATAATGGGTTGGACCTCTTGCCCGAGTTCCTAGAAGACCCGATGGCAGTTCCTGAAGATATCACATGATTGCAGGTTGGTTCATTTAGAAATCCATTACAGGAAATTGCCTAGTTGTTTACAAGAATAACAGGACAGGAATCCACAACAAGTATTTCCCGCATGATTCTTTATATTTTGTATTTCACATTCAAGGAACAAGCCATTTTGTATTGGGGGAAGCTAATTTCCATTGAAATATGTTCCCAATTGTCATGATTCAAAGAGGAGAAGAAATTATGTATGTCATCCTACTTGGTTTTCGTGATAGCACATTGTAGTATGTTTCCAAAATTGTCTGTGTCTAAGAAGGTAAACTGTGAATTCGACCAAGTAACCTTCTAGTACCAGGCCTTGTGGAGGCACAAGGCCTCCCATTTTTTTTATGATGTTTTTAATGACTTTGTCTCAGTTTTCAAATATATATTGTTAGGAAAGGATGCTCACCGCATGTCTGACCATGCAACCAAGTTTTTGGACAGGAAGGGGACACTTGAACAAATGGAGAATTATAGTGTGATAATGAGTTTTGGCTTCAAGAAAAAACATGTTTTCCTTCCATCTCACATTATGGACAGAATGTGTTGATTAAGGTTGGTTTTCATTGATGTCAACCCTTGAAGAAAGTCCGACAGTGAATTCTAGTAGCACAAAGGTTTGGGTAATGGACCCAAGGTTGTTTCATGTATAATGGTATGAGTTTTAATATATTTGAAGGTAATATTATTCTATATGGATATTACATGTCATGTCATTTCTTGTGGTATGTAGAACGTCACATAACTCCTCACGGTTTGAGAGTTATGGCCTTACGAAGTTGGAGGATCCTCATATGTTGGAGTGAAGCCCCAAAAGGTCAAAGAAGTCAAAGAGCTTGCAAAGAATAAATTATTATTTAAATGATAAAGTAAAGTGACAAAGTCAAGAAGGATTATTTAAATAATAAAGTGAAGTGACAAAATCAAACAAGATTATTTAAATGACAAAGTGAGGTGACAAAGTCAAATAGGAATATGTAAATGATAAATTAATGGAGAACTTTCTAATTATGGAAAGTGGTTAACCCTAAAAATAAGGAAAATAGGTTAAGTGACCTAGAAATGGGTTAAGTGACCTAGAAGATGGAGAGTATAAATAAGAGGCAAGGCTCTCTCATTTTACATCACACTTGAGCATATTGAATATCTACAGGTGACTGAGGTAACCAAAGTATATCTAAGCTGAATTTCAGAGGGAAGGTGAAGAAAAGAAGGTCGGAATTCAAGGGAGGATAAATTCTTTTGATGATGCTTTCTAAGGTATGTTATTTACATGTCATCTCACTATTTTCGCTATAACTTTTTTTCTAGAATGATTCAGACTGTTAAATTGATATTCCATTGAGGAAACATATCCAAGTATCTATGGTAAAAATCCAGCTTGTGTATTGTTGTATTTTTGGAGTTACACTCCATGGAAAATAGGGTTTGTGGCTAGTCTTGAAACTAGTCTAAAACAGGTGTTTCAGATAAAAATGTCATAACTTCTTCATAACAGATCTAAATTTAGTAAGACCAAATGTGTTGGTTAGAGTATATTCTATAGTATGTTGTGTAACATTTTCAAATCGATTCAATAAATATTTTGTGCGGGGCACGCTCTACAAGGTCTCTTTCTAGAATAAGCCAGAATTCAGCAAGGTATGTCATTTTTTCTATAACTCATTTTCTGAGAGATTCCAAGTAATGACACCTAGAGTAATTACATAAAACACACTGAAGAACATTGTGTATCATTTTCATATCTTTATTCATTACAGGTACATAGTTATGATTATTTCAAGTTAGGGTTGTTGACTAATCCAAAACTAGTCATGTGAGACTAAAGAAAAGTTTGATGAAAATGCTAGTCTCTTGTTGTTAAAGTTAAGGAAGGTTTGCAGCTATGTGATCATATACGCCAAGTCTATTACAGAGTTACAAATCATATTTGGATGATGATATTAATTAGGGATTTTGGTTGAGGTACATGTTGGGTACATGGTTGAGATAAGTAGTTGATGAGTTGGCACATACATGAGGTGTATAGTTGATGATGTTGGTACATTTTGATGAGTCATAGTTGATGAGTAGTTGACACATGAATGGTACAGGTTGGTGCATGGTTGATGCACTTGTTTATGGCACAGGTTCATTACAAGTTGATGCATGGTTGATGCATGGTTCAGGTTTATTAGTACAGGTTTACAGCGGTATATCTCACAGTGATAGTGTGACAGTGGTTCCATCATTCTACTTCTACTTCAGGGTGGTTGGACGGGGCAAGTACAAGTTGTTGTAGCCACCTTCCGATTGTAGTCGAAGAACATAGGGGGTTGTAGCCTCCTTCTAGTTGTAGCCAGAGAATAGGGGAGTTGGAGCTTCCTTCAAGTTGTAGCCTAAGAAACAAGGGGGTTGGATCCTCCTTCCAATTGCAGCTGGAAAACAATTCCAATGAATGTAATTCTTCAAGACATATAAGAAAAATCATTATGTGGTTTTCTCCCGCTTTGGGTTTCCACGTAAAACACGGGTGTATTGAGTGTGTGTATGATTGTTCATTTGTTCATTGCTTATTTACTATGCAGTTATTGGATGATAATGCTACATTGATATAACACTTGGATTATATGGTTAAAAAGGATTAAATTGCTCTATTATTGATTCACCCCCCCTCTCAGTAATCCAACAATTGGTATCATAGCAGGTTCCTTCAGAAATCAGTTTAACCACTCAAAGGTAGATCATGAAGAGTAAAAACTTGTATAAAAATGGAATACCACAGTTCAATGGACAAAAGTATGCATTTTGGAGCATAAGGATGAAAACGTATATACAGGCACAAGGATTTGAAATTTGACAATCAATTGTAGATGGATACACAGCACCAGCGGTTCCACTAACAAATGACAAAGCAGTGAAACTCGATCAGAATAATTCCAAAGCCAAAAATGCACTTTTGAATGGTCTTAGCAAAACGGTATTCACCAAAGTTGCACATTGTAAATCTGCTAAAGAGATTTGGGACAAACTTCAAAATATTTATGAAGGAGATTCAAAAGTCAAAGCGGCAAAGCTTAAAACTTACAGAGGTCAGTTCGAACAACTTAAGATGAAGGAAGATTAGAATATTGCAACTTACATTTTACGAGTTGATGAAATAGTAAATGCAATCATAGAATTGGGAGAAGAAATCAAAGAATCTGTAATTGTTCAAAAAGTACTAAGATCTCTTCCTATGAGATTTGACCATGAGATATCAGCACTAGAAGAAAGATCAGATCTAAACTAATAAGCATGAACGAATTACATGGAATCTTCACAGCATATGAAATGAGAACTGAACGGGAAAATCCATCTATAAAAGAAGCAGTGTTCAAAGCATCCAAAAAGTCAAAGCAAAAGGGAAGGCAAAAAGAAGAACATAGCAACAACAGTAACGTCTCGGAAGATGATAAAGAAGTGGCCAACTTTGTTAAAAGACTGAACAAGGGAACCGACGGTAGGTATAGAGGTAAGCTTCCTTTAATTTGTTTTAATTGTGATGGTATTGGTCATTTTGCTAACAAATGTCCTTATAAAAAAAAGAGAAATAATGAAGGTTACTCAAAAGGAAAACAAGCATATAAAGGCAAAAGAACCACAAAGAAAGTTTTCAAGAAAAACTTATGCACCAAAGAAGACATCTCATCATCAGATGAGGATGAAGTCAGTGACAGTGAGGCATAAAGAGTTATATTCATGGCAGTAGAAGACTCTCATAAAAAGACTCTGAAGAAGAATATGAAGAAGTCGAAGAAGAATATGAAGAAGTCGAAGAAGAAATTGAAGAGGCGGAAGTTGACTACCGAGAGGAATTAATGTGTGCCATAGAAGTTATTAGAAGAGAAAAGAAGAAAAACAAGAAACTACAAGCAGAACTAGAAAAGAAAGAAGACACTCAAGAACTAGAACAAATGATCACAAATTTGAAGGTTCAAATAGAAGAAGATAAAATAATTGAAGAAGAAAATAAAATAAAAGAATAGCTAGAAGAAAAAGACAAGATCATTGGAAATTTGGAAGCAGAGATTGTCACATTAAGAAAGGATATTCAAAATAAAAATATGCAGAACAACTCAAATGTTTTGGATGACATTATCAGCAGTAAAAAATCTCATTATGACAAGTCCAGACTTGGATACAATCAGACATAAAAAGGATCAAGCTCCAAAACAACAGAGCAAGAAACATATCCAAAAAGCTATGCAGAAACGATCAAGGGGGATAGGAAGATCTACAAGGAAGATTACAGGGACACTCCTCCATCGAGAAGATTCAGATTTCAGAATCAACAATCGACAGATAGGCCTCAAGAAAAAGAAGAATTTATAAGAGTACCTCCTTTCAGAAGATCTTCAACTCCCAAGTATCAAACTATTTTTTTTAGTTTATGTTATGCATGTAATAATTTTGGACACAAATCTGTTATGCAGAGCTAACAACAAGAACACAAACAACTTTGAAAGTCATACACAAAGGGGTTATCCAAGAAGGCCTAGTGAAACACAAAGAAGAAGTTACAACATGTTTGAATCTTTGAGCACTGAAGTGGAATGTTACAAATGTAAGCATTTTGGACACATGGCCAAAGATTGTAGAATGGCAGTCCCTCTTAGAGAACCACAACAGAACAACAACAGTCATAGACAGGAACCTCAGAAAAGGACATGGATAAGAAAGCAGGATCAATATAGTAATGAAGAATGCACACTCGCTTTACAAGCTAAGCAGAAGAAACGTTGTTGGCATGTTGACAGTGGTTGTTCAAAACACATGACAGGTGATAGAGACAGGTTTCTTACATTACGAAAGGAAAGAGATGGATCAGTCTCCTTCGGAAATGATGATTCAGCTAAAATCATTGGAAAAGGCACAGTCAGAATTGGGAACAAAAATACCAAGGTAGAAAATGTTATACTAGTAGAAGATATGAAACATAATATTCTAAGTGTGAGTCAAATGTGTGACCAAGTTCATAAAGTTACTTTCGATTCACAAAAGTGTGAGATAAGAAAAGAAGGTTCAGAAAAATTGATTGCTACAGTTGCGAGAACTTCAAGAAACATATATGTATTAAGTGAAATTGGAAATGAAAAGTGTTGTCTAGGAAAGGAAGATGAAAGTTCGCTATGGCACAAAAGAATGGGTCACATACATTTTGATAACCTTGTCAAAGTCAGTAGAAGAGAAGCAGTTAGAGAAATGCCCCAAATCACGAAACCAACCAACACTTTATGCAGCATTGTCAACAAGGAAAGAAAACAAAGACCAGGTTCAAATCAAAGGAATATTCAACGACAAGACAACTAGAAATTGTGCATATTGATCTAGTTGGACTAACTACAACAAAGGGTTTAAAAGGTGAGAAATACTTTATGTTATTAATTGATGATTATACAAGAATGATTGTAGTTTGCTTTCTCAAGAATAAGTCAGAAGCTTTTGAAAACTTCAAGATCTACAAGGAAATGGTTGAAATGAAATGGATTCAAAAATCAAATGTTTGAGATTTGATAATGGAGGAGAGTTCACTTCAAAGGAATTTATGGACTACTGCAACAGTCATGGAATAAAAAGGCAATTCTTTGTTGCTAGGACACCTCAACAAAATGTAGTTGTTGAAATAAAGAACAGGATAGTACGGGAAATGGCTTGAACAATGCTAATGGATTCCAAATTGACAGATATATTTTGGACACAGGTAGCGTATACATCAGTGCACATTCAAAACAGAGTACTGCTCAAAAACAACACTGACAAAACTCCCTACGAGCTATGGAAAGGAAGACCAGCAAATGTGAAGCACTTCTGAGTTTTTGGAAGCAAATGTTACATCAAAAGAGAAGATGGAAAAATGAGAAAGTTTGACTCTCGTGTGGACAAAGGAGTACTTGTTGGTTACTCAAGTATAAGAAAAGTATACAAGTATTACAATCTGAGGTTGAACAAAGTTGTAGAAAGCATCAACATAACAATTGATGAAACAGGAAGACCAGAATCAAAGGAAGAAGAAAATGAATCAATGGAACAGCTTTTCGAAGAAGGAGAAGAAGATGAAAAGGAATTAGAAGAGGAAGATGAAGAGAATCTGACAGAAGCAGAAGAGCAAGTTCAGTAAGTTCATCCAAAGACACCTAGCAGATAAGTACAAAAGAATCATCCTTCATATCAGATTATCGAAAACAAAGACGCAAGATTTGAGACTAGAAGAAGAATTTGTTCACCAGAACAAACACACCTAGCACTCACATCTACGATTGAACCAACCTATTTTGAAGAGGCCAGCAAGGATGAATTTTGGAACAAGGCCATGGATGAATAATTGGATCAAATAGAGAAAAATGACACTTGGGAATCGGTTCCAAGACCAAAGGATAAGAATGTGATCGGCACAAAGTGGGTTTACATGAATAAATTGAACGAAGATGGATAGGTTACAAGGAACAAAGCTAGATTGGTATGTAAAGGATATGCATAGGTTGAAGGAATCAGCTTTGAAGAGACATTTGCCCCAGTTTCCAAAATGGAAGCAATCCGATTGATTTTAGCTTATACATGCCACAAAAATATTAAAGTGTATCAGATGGACGTAAAATCATCTTTTCTGAATGGGGAACTTGAAGAAGAAGTCTACATTGAACAACCAGAAGGATTTCAGTTGTCAAAGAATGCAAACTATGTGTGCAAATTAAAGAAGGCCTTGTATGGTCTAAAACAAGCTCCTAGAGCATGGTATTCTAAACTGGATAAATATCTACAGCAGGCAGGGTTCAGAAAAGGAAGTGCAGACAACAACCTCTACATCAAGTTAAGTCAAGGTAATATTTTATTAATTGAAGTTTATGTTGATGATATTATTTTTGGTAGTGATGATTATAGGTTAAGCCAGAAATTTGCAAAGGATATGCAGAATGAATTTGAAATGTCATTACTTGGAGAACTATCCTTCTTTTTGGGACTTCAGATACATCAAAGCAAACAAGAAATTTTTATTTCTCAAACCAAGTATATCATAGAAATGTTAAAGAGGTTCTGAATGGAAGATTGAAAACCAATTATCACTCCCATGTAACCCAGTTGCAAGTTAAGTAAAGATGATGATTCAAAGTATACATATCAGAGGCAATACAGGTCAATGATTGGTAGCCTACTATATGTGACAACATCCAAACCATATGTAATGCAGGCAGTTGGACATGTGGCATGATTTCAAGCAGCACTAAAGGAATCACATGTGTTAGCAGTGAGGAGGATTTTCAGATATCTCAAAGGAACAGAAGAGTTTGGATTATGGTATCCAAAAGGAAATGATCTATCTCTTATTACCTACACAGATGCAGATTGGACAGGTTGTATTGATGACTGACGAAGCACCAGTGGAGCAACGTTCTACTTGGGTGAGTGTTTAGTATCATGGCTAAGCAAGAAACAATCATCAGTATCTCTATCTACAGTCGAGGCAGAGTATGTTGCAGCAGCAGCATGTTGTACACAAGTTCTTTGGATGAAACAAACTCTTACAGATATACAGGTTGAGTATGATGAGCCCATTCCAATCTGTTGTGATAATACAAGCACCATCAGTATCTCAAAGAACCCAGTGATGCACTCCAAGATGAAGCATATTCCAATCAAGTATCACTTTCTATGGGAACAGGTTGCAAAAAAGAACATCAGAGTTGAGTATGTGGGCACAAAAGAACAAGTGGCAAACATCTTTACAAAACCACTTCCACGGGAAGCCTTTCAGTATCTTCACCAGAGACTCAGAGTTATTTCTACTCCAAAATGAATGTTTTTGAATTCTTATATTATATGTCTTAGATGTACATGAGGAAGCACTACAAAGAGGACAATTCAGTTAGGTGGAGCATCCACGGATAGAAAGATACATTTGTAATTGATGACAAAGGGGGAGAGATTTATCCGATGTAGAGGATAGAGGCATGATTCCAGGAGGGGCAATGGTCACAGAGATGCAGAGGAGAGAGGTATGGTTCCAGGGGGAGCATGAGTGATATGAATTCAGTATTGTATGAAATGATTTCAGTATTACATCAGAGTGTTGCCATCAATGCCAAAGGGGGAGATTGTTGATTAAGGTTGGTTGTCATTGATGTCAACCCTTGAAGAAAGTCTGGTAGTGAATTCTGGTGGCACAAAGGTTTGGGTAATGGACCCAAGGTTGTTTCATGTATAATGGTATGATTTTTAATATATTTTAAGGTAATACTATTCTATATGGATAGTACATGTCATGTCATTTTTGGTGGTATGTGGAACGTCACATAACTCCTCACGGTTTGAGAGTTATGGCCTTACAAAGTTGGAGGACCCTCATATGTTGGCTTGAAGCCCCAAAAGGTCAAAGAAGTCAAAGAGCTTGCAAAGAATAAATTATTATTTAAATGATAAAGTAAAGTGACAAAATCAAGAATGATTATTTAAATAATAAAATGAAGTGACAAAAATCAAAAAGATTATTTAAATGATAAAGTGAGGTGACAAAGTCAAGGAGGAATATTTAAATGATAAAGTAATGGAGAACTTTCTAATTATGGAAAGTGGTTAACCCTAAAAATGAAGAAAATAGGTTAAGTGACCTATAAGTGGGTTAAGTGACCTAGAAATAGGTTAAGTGACCTAGAAGATGGAGAGTATAAATAAGAGGCAAGGCTCTCTCATTTTACATCACACTTGAGCATATTGAATATCTATAGGTGACTGAGATAACCAAATTATATCTAATCCAAATTTCAGAGGGAAGGTGAAGAAAAGAAGGTCGGAATTCAAAGGAGGATAAATTCTTTTGATGATGCTTTCTAAGGTATGTTATTTACAGGTCATCTCACCATTTTCGCAATAACTTTTTTCTAGAATGATTCAGACCGTGAAATTGGTATGCTATTGAGGAAACATATCCAAGTATCTGTGGTAAACAATTCATCTTGTGGGTCATTGTATTTTTGGAGTTACACTCCATGGAAAATAGGGTTTGTGGCTAGTCCTGAAACTAGTCTAAAACAAGTGGTTCGGGTAAAAATGTCATAACTTCTTCATAACATATCAAAATTTAGTTAGACCAAATGTGTTAGTTAGAGTACAGTCTGTAGTATGTTATGTAACATTTTCAGATCGATTCAACAAATATTTTGTGCGGGGCACTCTCTACAAGGTCTCTCTCTAGAATAAGCCAGAATTCAGCAAGGTATGCCATTTTTGCTATAACTCATTTTCTGAGAGGTTCTAAGTAGTGACACCTGGAGGAATTGCATAAAACACATTGAAGAACATTGTATATCATGTTCAGATATTTATTCATTACAGGTACATAGTTATGATTATTTCAAGTTAGGGTTGTTGACTAATCCAAAACTAGTCATGTGAGACTAAAGAAAAGTTTGATGAAAATGCTAATGTCTTGTTGTTAAAGTTAAGGAAGTTTTTTAGGTATGTGATCATATACACCAGGTCTATTATAGAGTTACAAATCATATTTGGATGATGATATTGATGAGGGATTTTGGTTGAGGTACATGTTGGGTACACGGTTTAGACAAGTAGTTGATGAGTTGGCACATACATGAGGTGTATAGTTGATGATGTTGGTACATATTGATGAGTCATAGTTGATGAGTAGTTGACACATGATTGGTATAGGTTGGTGCATGGTTGATGCACTTTTTTATGGTATAGGTTCATTACAGGTTGATGCATGGTTCAAGTTTATTGGTACAGGTTTACAGCGGTATATCTCACAGTGATATTGTGATAGTGGTTCCATCATTCTACTTCTACTTTAGGGCAGTTGGACGGGGCAAGGATAGGTGGTTGTAGCCACCTTTCAGTTGTAGCTGGAGAACATAGGGGGTTGTATCCTCCTTCTGGTTGTAGCGAGAGAATAGAGGAGTTGGAGCTTCCTTCAAGTTGTATCCTGAGAAACAAGGGGGTTGGAGCCTCCTTCCAATTGCAGCTGGAAAACAAAGGAAGTTGGTGCTTCCAATGAATGTAATTCTTCAAGACATATAAGAAAAATCATTCTATGGTTTTCTCTCGCTTTGGGTTTCCACGTAAAACACTAGTGTATTGTGTATGTGTATGATTGTTCATTTGTTCATTGCTTATTTACTCTGCAGTTATTGGATGATAATGCTACATTGATATAACACTTGGATTANCCCCCCCCCCTCCCTCCTCTCTGTAATCCAACAAAATGTTTGTTACAGAAATAGCAAGGAAATACAACTACTCGTTGCATTTATTCCATGAGAAGAGAAAAAAGCAGTTCATTCCTCTGCCTTGGAAAGTCGGGGACTTCGTGTTCAAGAACGTCAACAAAATTGACGAATTCGCAGGCCATTTCAACAACTTGAACCTAAGATATGTTGAAAGGCTAAGAGGGTTCAACCCTAATAGGATATTTTTAGAACATTTATTGGCAATTAGCTTCATCGATTCTTTTATCCAGACACGCCTGAACGAAGACAGAGACAATGATGACAACACTCCTCCTTTTGACGCTGGCGACCTAGAGACATTACAAAGCACCATTGAATTGTACAAACAATAGGGAAAATGCCTCGGTGAGAAGAGTGTTCAATCCCTGGCTACCAATCTCGAGAGTACGACATCCTGTACCATCGCTCCGATGGCCCACCCCAGTAAGAAAGAAACCCAGAATTCTTCAAACAGAGGAGTAGATAAGAACCCTCCTCACGGTAAAATTGATAGTTCTCACAATCTTCCTGTGAGGAAGAAGAGAAAAAACGTTGTAGGGCAAGCAGAAAAGCCTGAAATTGAAAGTGAAGACATGGAACTTGAGACTGATCTGGATAGCGTATTCTACAATGTTGATCATCCCAGGGACGTGATCCACTATAGTCCCCTAATGGAAATAACCGAGACCAAAAATTTTGACAAAGATGAATCCTTCGTATTCCAGAGCATTGTTTTTTACAGCGAGTCTAAAAATTTAATTATTGAAAAGAGATATGTAAGAAATAAGAAAGGGAAATCTCGTTTAGAGATTGACCTTAGGAACATGTGGTCATCTCAAATCTCCCGACTTCACCGAGCAACTGGAGATGCTCTTGATGATTCCATTGGAGGCATTGAGTTCAAGAATGCCAGACTGAAGGACCGACTCGAGGAATTGGAGGAAGCTTTGATTCATATCCCATTTCTTACCAGTCCTTTATAAATAACCATGCTTGCCACCCCTATAGCCAAGTTAAAAGGATCCTCCTGCCTCCTCGCATCGTGTAGAGGCTATGTGGAGAAGAATATCAAGAAAAGAATGGAGCTACTTACTCAGGCATGGGAAACATCACAAAATATGGCTTCCCTTGGAACGAGGGCACATGCTTTGCACGAATATTTCCAGGTGGATTTAAAAAATGAAGAACATTTCCATATAGAGACGGTCATCCCTTTTGGCATCCATGTCAGCAACATGACAGATATGAGAAGAAGACAAGAAGATGTACCCTCCCCAAATTGGATCACTCAATTAAATGCATGTTGTAAAGAGAAAGTGAATAACCTACATCTCATTGTCCAATCGTGTGAACAAGCCATATCAAAGAAAGAAGAATTATTCAGAAAGCTGACCAAAATAGACTTAACTGGAAGTACCAACGATGTCCAAGACCCCAACTTAATTGTCAACTCCTTGCCCTTAACCAAGAAAGCCTTCGATAAACAAGTTGATATTTTTAAGGGGTTGTCTTTAGAAAAGTTTTACAACATCCTTGAATATGGTGAAGATGATGTGGACAACTGGCTAGTGGACTATTCGGTACAAAATGAAGAAATTGATCAGGCTCTACGTAATCTTTCTATCAATCTAAGGGAATTATAAAAGGATATTTTCAACATAAAAATCTGGGATGAGATCAACGTGGTCCCCATGAGAGGCTACATTGAAGAATGGCTCCAAAGGGCAATTAACAGCCTCACCGACTAAGGGAAACAGGCAGTTGGCACGATTCCAGTAGCCGTCAACGACAGGAATAAAAAGGCATCAGCAAGCAAATAGCAAAGGGGGAGATATATACCATCAGTGTAAGTCTATACTGCTCACATCTTGTTTTGTTTATCAATCCAGCTATTCCACCTCTTTAAATAGAAATGTCTAACCAAAGACTGATAACTTCCAATTTCTTCTTTCAGGTCTTGCTCTGTACCGTCGCCCACTTATTCTTTCTACAGTCCAATTTCGTGTACTTATTTCTTTTATGGTTCATGGGAGCCCCAATCCCAGTCTATATGACAAATGCATTTAAATTTCTAGGAATATGTAACAGATCATATTATTTTTTGATATATTTCAAAGAAAACTACTTTTTTTGTAATGCAAAATTAGTTCTCTTTATGCATGTCGGTCATCTTCTTTTATTTTTATGTGCTCAGAAATTTTTATTTTCAACTATGTTGAATGTCAAGAGATTGTGTTTATTTAATTTGAATGTTTAATGTGTGTGATTCCTGGTCCTATTTTCCAAGAACCTTTATTTCAAAAACAAAAAACAAAAAAAAACAAAAAAAAATTGTTGTTTTGTATTGCTTCAAGTCATTGCGATGGATATTCTCTAAGTCCCACATTTGAACTATACACGCCACGGGAAAAACTTATAGAGGAGTACCACATCTATAAGAACGTAGTAGGATTCAAAAAAAAAAATATTGTTTCTTTGCCATTGCATATAACTTATTTATCCTAACATGTATAGAGACACACAAGCCAGATGATATATTTAAAGAAGTGACTATGAAAATTGTACTTAACTCTAACCAGTTGGAAGTATATAGAAATCATTATGAATGAATTTCGTAAATACATTGAAGAGATAAAACATGAAAGGTAGGAACAGAAATTTTGAATATGGCAAATCAGACTCTGCCTAGTGTACTACTAGTAAAAATAAAAGCAAGATGGATTATGCAAAACACAGTATAATTAGAATGAAAATACTTTCAAAAACTAAATGGTTTCAATGGCACAATTGCTCTAGGATATACGTGTCATTTTCTGCATGGATACCACCTGTACTTCATGTTGTTTGCCACGTGTCCGCTGTAGTTTCCATTTTCCTCCACTACTTATTCCCCATCCTTGTGCATTTATTCACATTCCAACCCGACAGGGACTACGCTACCATGTAGCACTTGTTTGTTATAATATATATATTCATTAAAAATGAGCTATTCTATCTCTTAATTTTTTTGCAATTATATGAGGTGGCAAAGTGTTTTCAAGTAAGGATTGCTCTAAGGATTGTTCTCATATAAGGAATTAAACACACCAATTTCAAGTTCTAACAATTAATATTGATTGACGTGGTTGGCTATGCTTGACTATATTATTCTTCATCTTAGACCTAAAATGTTGGGAAACCTCTTTTTGGGCAAAAGAAATGTTGTAGAGATAATTACTCATCCTTAATGCCAAGTAGTTATTATCATCGTAATAATATAATTGCCAATTGTATATCTTATGTGCTCCACATCCCTTATCTAAGAATCCTTTACATACTCACCCGAATACGGAGAATGGCCCGAGCTAGGGAATCTGGAACCCTAGCCGCGTGCACAGGCAGCCTCGGCCCTCTCGGCGGCCAGGCTTAGCTTGGTCGACTCCCCTATACCTGCTCCAGGCCGCTCGCTGGCAGCAGTGCTTTCTCGGATCAAAGCGGTCCCGTTTTGAAGGTCACAATCGGCAACCCTAGTGCATTCAAAGACGGGACTCGGCACCCTCATCACAAAAATCGCGATTTAGCACGCAGGGGCGTGAGGAAGCGAATCAGTACGGGCTCCGTTTAGGGCAACCCCAGCCATGGACGCTGGTGGGGGCGCCATCCCTAACCCTTCCCCATTACCAGAACTGGAAGCATTCAGGAAGCTAGTCGCTGCAGCCTCCAAGAGAACGTCATCAGCAATGCAGCAGAAATTGGTGAAGAAACTGGACAGCATTCCCAGTGTTGAATTGCCTTTGGAAGAAACATGCAGAACGGCAGTCAACTTAGCAGATAGGGGACTTATTGGGCAATTTACCGGCCTCTGGCCATCTCCCAAATCCGTAGACGCATGGGTGCAGAGGAACTGGAAGCCGCTCATAACAGAAGGAATAAAGAGCCACTTCGTAGGGAAAGGATATTTTGTATTCGTCTTCGACAATCCTGAAGACAAAAATCTCATCTTCAGAAATGGTCCGTACTTCATGGGGCCTCAGGGGTTATACCTGAACAAATGGACCCCGGACTTCGACCCATCCCAGGATGTGCCCTCAGCGGTTCTAGTGTGGGTCTGTTTACCTCACCTCCCCTTACACTGCTGGAACCAAAAATCTTTGCTTGCAATCGGGAACACGCTCGGAAGGTATATAGATCAAGCAGTAAGAAAAGATCAGTACTCATGCGCACGGATCTGCGTGGAGGTTGATCTGGAAGTGGGATTACCGGAGGCAATTAAGCTAATGGCCGCAGACTGGATGCACATTCAGGAGCTTGACTACGAATAGTTGCCCTTCAAATGCCGGCACTGCCACGGCTACGGTCACTTCGCAAGGCACTGCAAGAATAAGAATGCAGAAGAAAGTGAAAATGAGAAAGCAAATCAGTGGACTGCAGTACAGAAAATAGGGACAGCAAAATCCAGATCCAAAGGAGCAACCAAGAATGGCAACTCTGGGCAATTAGAGTCAGAGAAAATCGAAGGGAGTTCTAACCCCCCGCCGCATGTAGAACCTCAAGCAGAAAAGGTCAACAATGACATAGAAGAACCAGAAATTATGGACAGCATGACACATTCAAGCCCCCCTCCAAATGGGACAGACACAGGGGCACCTGGGAAAGCGGAAGGAACCTTGGAAGTAGTCCCCTCTCCAACATATGCTGACGTAGCCAGAAAGAAAGTAATAGATCCATCAAGCTCCTCGGAGGACGAGATCCTAGAAAGGCCAGCCAAAAGAGCAG
>ML781381.1:464231-483509 GCA_009831015.1 Picea engelmannii | reverse complement strand
TTCTTTTTTTCTTTTTTTTTTTTTTTTAGGTGCAGAATGATTTTTTTACTTTCACTGAAATGTGTAGAATATTTGATTTATAAATAGCCAATGGCCAATATGAGGTCAAAGACGTGATTTTAGAAAAACTCTATTTGTGGCCAAAATTTGGATCAAGACAAAGCTCTGATACCATTGTGGTGAACCAAGCTAGTTCATTAGGTAAAGACCCAATGTAGGTAGGACAACAGGTTATAATCCAAAAAGGATAATATATTATATAATAATTTATATGAATATGAGATGATATACAATAAGAATGAGGGCCTTATATACCCACACAGGGGTTCCCTTCCATGAAGAAACATGACCTTTCATTGGGAAGGTGTCTCTTCATTAATTATTCATTAACTATTATAATGTATTTGTATTTATTATTATATATTATGTTCATAATAGAGAAACAAAATCACCATCAAGGATACATTCCTTGTTCCAAATATTGATGAGTTATTAGATGAGCTTCAAGGCATGGCTTATTTCACAAAGCTAGATCTTAAATCAAGATATCGCCAAATAAAATTAAGGGAAGAAGACATCCCCAAAACAACTTTCAGAACACATGAAGGGCACTATGAGTTCTTGGCCATGCCTTTAGGGTTGACTAATGCTCTTTCTACTTTTCAAAGCCTCGTGAACAAAAAAAATCGACCTTGTCTTAGAAAGTTTGTTGGTTTTCTTTGATAGTATGCTTATCTATAGCAAATCATGGGAATAACACATTAAACATGTATATAAACTCCCATAAATTATTGAGAACAATCAATTGTCTGTAAAAATGTCCAAACGTGCTTTTGGGAAACAAGAAGTAAAGTAATTATGGCATATTGTTTCATGGGAAGGGGTAAAGGTGAACCCTCAAAAGATTCAAGCTATCACAGAATAGTCCATTCCTAAGAACATCAAGAGTCTCAGAGGATTTTGGGGTCTTATAGAATATTATAGAAAATTTGTTAAGAATTATGTACGCATTGCAATCCCACTCACATATCTCTTGAAGAAAAATTCATTTGTATGGAATGAAGAGGCCAGCTTGGCATTCTCGCTCTTAAAGGACACTATGTCTTCGACATCAATATTGGCAACACTTGATTTTGATAAAACATTCATAGTCGAATGTGATGCATTGGGACAATGAATTGGAGAAATGTTGATGCAAGAAGGGAGACAATTGGCTTTTGAAAGTAAACAATTCAAGGGAAAAGACTTCGTAAAATCTACATATGAGAAAGAAATGGTAGCAATTTTACGTGCAAAAAAAAATGGCAACAATGTCTCATTGGGAGGAATTTTAAATTCGAGATAAACCGTGACAGCCTAAAGTACTTTTTGGAGCAAATATTGTTATTAAAAGAGCAACAAAAATGGGTAGAAAAAATGCAAGGGTTTGATTTTGAAATAATCTATAAGGGGGGGGAGGATAATGTGGTAACAGATGCCCTTTCTAGCATAAAATAAGCCTCTAGTTTATATTCCATTACATCTTCCATTCTTATGTGGGTGGAAGCTCATTGTGAATGGCAAGAAAACAATAATACTAGACATAAAATACAATGTCTAAAAGAAAGAAAGACATATATGGAACATTGGGAGTGGAAGAGAGATACCCTTTAGTACTAGGGTAGATTATATTTATGCCCTCAATCAAATTTGAAACAACAAATATTAATGGAATCTCATAACTCTTCGATGGTAGGACATTCAAGGTTCCTTAAAACATATCAAAGGATCAAACGATATTTTTGGGGGGAAGGAATGAAAAAAGATATTCAAAAATTTGTGAGAAAATGTTAGGTGCGCCAAAGAAATAAAGGAGAGATAGTCAAGGCTCCAGGGTTACTTCAACCTTTACACATACCTAATCAAAGATGGGAAGAGATATCGATGGACTTCATCGTAGGTTTACCAAAATCAGAAGGTAAGGATGCCATTTTTGTGGTCGTGGATAAACTCATAAAATATGCACATTTTTTTGGAATTCAAAATACATATATTGCAAGCCAAGTGACATAAATGTTCATGAAGGAAAATCATAGGATTCATGTACTTACTAAAGTAATAGTAAGTGATAGAGATCCAAAATTGAAAGGAAATTTTTGGAAAGAGTTATAGAATATAATGGGAACAACATTATCTATGAGTTCAACATATCATCCATAAACAGATGGTCAAACAAAAATAGTTAACAAATGTTTAGAGGGTTATCTTCATTGTTATTCTTCAAACAAGCAATGTCAATGGGTGAAGATGCTTCCTCTAACAGAATGGTGGTATAATACCACCTATCACACATATACTAAGATGTCTCCATTTAAAGCTCTCTATGGATATCCAACTGCTAGTATCACATCCGTTTTCTAGGACCATTCAAAAGTACAAGAACTCACATATGGAAAAGTCTAAAGAAACTTTGAAAAATATTAAAGAAAACCTTCAAATGGTCTAGAATAGAATGAAGCAACAAAGAAATCAGCATCGAAGTGAAAGACAATTTGAAAAGGGTGATTGGGTGTTTTCGAGACTCAACCATATAAGCAATCTACTCTCAAACAAAAGAAGAATCATAAACTAGCTCCAAAATTTTATGGACCCTATAAGATTCTTCACAAGACTGGAGATGTGGCTTATGAGTTAGACTTACCTTCTTTATGCATTTGTAAGACTTTTCATGTATCTTGCCTAAAAAAGGTTATGAGACAAAGTATGTCAATGCATACGAAACTTCTAGAATTAGATGAAGAAGGGAAGTTAACTCTTGGACCAGAAAATGTTATAGATCAATGTTCTCTTTCTCTTCAGAATAAAACCATTATGGAGAACCTTATCAAGTGGATGAATATGCCTCTACAAGAAGTTACATGGGAAAACGAGCAATTCATGAAGAAACACCCTCATTTACAAGCTTTAAGGGCAAATATTTTTTAAAGAGGGGGGCTATGTTAAGGCCCTAACCCTCATTTATTGTTAATATATCAGTTATGGTTAGGCCAACTTAGTGGTAGGCTACATCATGCTCACTTTATCTCCTATTTATAATAAAGGAGATTCATTTCTATAGGAATCTTGTCTTGTGCATTGGATATATTGTAAAAGGAGGTTGACCCCTCGAAGTGGCCTCTTATTCATTCAATATTTATCACTCTAAAGGTGTAGAGTTACTTCTTCTCTCTATTTTTATGTTATTTAGGGAATTTAGTTCATAACAATATCCTTCATGAACACTTCTGCTACTTGGCTTGTAGTATGTACTTTGAATTCCACAAAAATGTGCATATTTGAGAGTCTATTTATGACCACAAAATTGGCATCCTTACCTTCTCATTTTGGTAAAACTATAGTGAAGTCCATTGATATCTCTTCCAATATTTGATTAGGTATGTGGAAGGGTTGAAGTAAACCTAGATCATTAACTGTCTCTTCTTTATTTCTTTGGCTCACTTGACATTCTCTTACAAAATTTTGAATATCATTTTTCATTCCTTCCCAAAAAAATTATTTTTTGATCCTTTGATATGTTTTGAGGAACCCTAAATTTCCCGACATGAGAGAATTATGAGACTTCCTTAGTATTTGTAGTTTCAACTTTGATCGAGGGCATAAGAATATTATATCCTTGTACCAAAGGATATATCCCTTCTTTTAAACATTGTATTTTATCTTTAGTACTATTGTATTATTTCCATTCATGCCAAGCTTCTTCCAACCGTAAAGGAATGGAAGATGTAATGGAATATAAAATGGATACTTCTTCTATTTTTGAAAGGGCATATGTTACCACATTCTCCTTCCTTTTTTGTAGATTATTTCAAAATCAAATCCTTGCATTTTAGATACCCATTTTTCTTATTCTTTTGACGACGACCTTTGCTCTAGAAAGTACTTTATCTTATCATGGTCTATCTTGACTTTAAAATGCCTCCCAAGAAGATATCATTGTCATTTTTTCATTGCATGTAAAATTGCTACCATTTCTTTTTCATGAGTGGATTTCACAAAGACTTTTCCCTTGAGTTGTTTACTTTTGGAAGCTAATGGTTTCCCTTCTTGCACAAATACTATTCCAATTCCTTGTCCTAATGCATCACATTCAACTATAAAGATTTTACCAAAATTGGGTGTTTTCAACACTATTGTAGAAGTCTATAATCTTTTAAAATTGAGAATACCAAGGTAGCCTCTTCATTCTATGCAAACAATTTTTTGTTCAAAAGAGACATGAGTGGGCCTGCAATGCATGCATAATTCATAAAAAAAAATTCTATAATATCCTGTAAGACCCAAAAATCCTCTAAGACACTTGATGTTCTTAGGAATGGTCCATTTTGTGATGGCTTGACTCTTTTGAGGGTCAACCTTTACCCCTTCCTATGAAATAATATGACCCAAATACTCTACTTCTTGTTTTCTAAAAGCACATTTGGCCCTTTTTACATAAAATTGAGAATATGGCTTGAATCTTTTGAGGGTCAACCTTGACCCCTTCTTATCAAAAAATATAACCTAGATAATCTAATTCTTGTTTTCCAAAGGCACATTTAGACCTTTTTACATACAATTGATTATTCTCAAGAATTTGTCGGACTTTATCCACATGTTCAATGTTTTCTTCCCGTGATTTGATATAGATAAGTATATCATCAAAGAAAACCAACACAAACTTTCTAAGATGAGGTCAAATTTTTTTGTTCATAAGGCTTTGAAAAGTAGAAGGCACATTAGTCAACCCAAAAGGCATGACCAAGAACTTGTAGTGCCCTTTGTGTGTTCTAGAAGTTATTTTCGGAATGTCATCTTCTCTTGATCTAATTTGGTGGTATCCTGATTTAAGATCTAGCTTTGTGAAACACGCTACCCCATGAATCTCATGTAACAACTCATCACTATTTGGAATGGGGCATTTATCCTTTAAGGTGATTTTGTTTAAATCTTTGTAATCAAGACACATCCTCCAAGCATTATCTTTTCTTCTTACCATCACTACCAGGGCTAAAAAGGAAATCTTGCTTGGTTGAATAATACGTGCATCCAACATGTCTTGTGTATATTTCTCAATCTCCCTCTTTTGTTGATGTGTATATATATAAGGCCATTTATTAGGAGGAGTACCTCCAAGTATGAGCATAATTTGATGTTCATGATCTCTAGATGGAGGTTTCCCCTTAGGAATTTCTTGGAAGACTTTGTGGTGCTTTTCCAAGGTACTTTTTGATTCATCTAGAATATGTTCATCTTCCTGCTTCACTTTCTATTGTACCTACAACAACCTCCCATTGAATTTATTTGTCCCAGGGGAATTCAATGCCCCCCCCTACTTAATTTTTTACATGAGATAAGAAGAGCAAGGGTAATCTCTCACTTCTAACTAATCTAGGTATTTACTGTTGATGTTTGGGTAGCATCGGAAAGACATTCTACTAGATTGATAATTAATAATGAGATTATTAATTATTAAGCAATATATATATATATATATATATATATATATATATATATATAATAAAGCATAAATCATAAATATAAAGTATATTTATATTATATGTATAATATAATATAAAGTATAAATATATTTATTACCCAAGGGACACATCTCTTCATGGATGGTCACCATGGTCACCATATGTTCTTTATATATAGAACACTTGTCATTGTAATAAGATATTCATTCACATACAATATCATCTCTTATGAAAAATCAACATGGTATCAGAGCGGGACCAGGCTTAACTCCCTCACAGGAGGGCCCGAGAAAATAAGAGAGACAAGTGTTGGAGAAAACCAAAGCATGGGATAGGTGTCTCATGTGGAAATGCAATGTTGATTCTATTTGCATTGGTGACTACACAGAGGACAAGATCGATTCGATGGTGAAGGAAGCATGCAGAAAAGTACAATTGTACTAGAGGTTAAATTTTTGAACTTACTATGTAAGGTGAAGATGCAAGGAAATGGCTACATCTTTGGTACCAAATCTGAAGTTGTTGCAGGACATGACTTCAGAGACTATGGATGTTACTTTATACAAGAAAATGGTATGTGACAGACCATGAGTTCGGGTTATATGGATATTCGAATTCAAATTGGGCCAGCAGTATTCCTAATTGGAAGAGTACTTCAACATATTTCTTCAGTCTAGGCTCCAGTATGGTTTCATGGAGAAGCAAGAAGCAGTTATGCATAGCACTCAGTACGACTGAGGCAGAGTATGTGGAAGCATGTGCAGCAAGGTGTGAAGTAGTGTGGCTTCGAAAATTCATGATTATTGGACTGAATTTGACTTGTATTCAAGACCTACAAGAAGAGGATGACGAGACTTGTTCTGGAGGACAAGTGATGCAGTCATCAGGTTGAAGATTCATTTTATATTCAGTGCTCGAGAGGGATTCAGGCAGTCAGTTCTAGATGGATTTGGGTACTACAGTAAGGAGCAGGAGGCTCCACTAGATGTAGGAAGCAGTCATGTGTGTCGCTCAATACGGCCGAAGTTGAGTATTTGGCAGCATGTGCAGTAGTAGTGTGGCTTTGAGAACTTTTGTCTCAGTTATTTGGTCTCAGACTAGAGGTGACCTACATTTGGTGTGACAACTAGAGTTGCATGAAGTTGTCAGAGAGCCATGTGGTCTATGACAAGTCGAAGCATATCGAGATCAGATATTACTATATCAGGGATATAGTGCAGAAGGGAGTAGTGAGGCTCCTGTTTCGTGACTACAGAGGATCAAGTTGCAAACGTGTTTACCAAGCCGTTGTCAAGGATGAAGTTTGGGTGTTTCATGGACAAGCTTGGTGTGGTCCCTCTTCAGAGGGAGTGTTCTCATCTAGCATGAAAAAGGGTTGGCACTGATACAGGAGTGCACATGATTAGGTATTGATGCATCTCAGGGAGTGGATGTCTTGGGGACATGTTGTAGCTATTGAGAGCTACCCATAGACCTTGGTTGCATGGGGTGAAGTCATGTTCCCACTGAGACATGTGGAACTCGTCCAATGTGAAAAAGGGTTGGCACTGAGTGTTCTCATCCAGCATGAAAAAGGGTTGGCACTGAGACAGGAGTTCACATGATCAGGTACTGATGCATCGCAGGAAGTGGATGTCCTGGGGACATGTTGTAGTTATTGAAAGCTACCCATAGACCTTGGTTGCATGGGGTGAATTCATGTTGCACTATGGATATCTGAGGGTTGGCACTGAGACAGGAGTGCACATGATCAGGTATTGATGCATCCCAGGAAGTGTATGTCATGGGGACATGTTGTAGCTATTGAAAGCTATCCACAGACCTTGGTTGCATAGGGTGAAGTCATGTTGCACTATGGATATCCGAGGGCTGGCACCGAGACAGGAGTGCACATGATCAGGTATTGATGCATCGCAGGGAGTGGATGTCCTGGGCACATTTTGTAGCTATTGAGAGCTGCCCACAAACCTTGGTTGTATTTGGTGAAGTCATGTTGCACTATGGATATCCGAGGATGTATAGATTCGCATGTTCAACAATCAATGGATGTGAGCTCATGTGGTATCAGAATTTGAGTCTGTGTCTCATGGAAGTGACACTTGGTACAAAAGGGAGCAATGAGGCTCCAATATGGTGTAGAAGGGAGCAGTGAAGCTCCAATATGTGGCTACCGATGAGAAGGTAGTGGATGTGCTGACAAAGCCATTGTCAAGAACGAAGTTCGAGTACTTCATGGACAAGCTCGACATAGTCCCTCTTCAGAGGGAGTAATGGCTTCAGATGTTATCGCAAGGTAGTGGATGTCATGATGACATGTTGAAGCCATTGGGGACATACCCATCGGCCCTAGATGCATGTTGAAGAGACGAGGTACAAATGTTACTGCAGGGTATTGGATGTCATGCATAAGGTATCCAAGTTTTATGTGGGAAACTGGATAGTCTCATGATGCCATGTTGTAGCTATTGGAGAGCTACCCATCGGCCCTGGATGCATGATGTGAAGTCACAAGGGTGCACATGATGAGGTACAGGTGCATTGTAAGGTAGTGGATATCATGGGGACATGTTGTAGTTATTTGAGAACTACCCACAGGCCTTGGATGCATTGGTTGTGAAGTAACAAGGGTGCACATGATGAAGTACATATGCATTGTGAGGTAATGGATGTCATGGTGACATGTTGAAGCTATTTGAGAGCTACCCATAGGTAATCTGCAAAGGTAATTTTCAGAGGTAATCTTGGCATAATGTAGAATGTCTCCCTCTCTGAGAGGGAGTGTTGATGTTTGGGCAGCATCAGAAAGACATTCTACTAGATTGATAATTAATAATGAGATTATTAATTATTAAGCAATATTATTATTTTAATAATGTATTTATGATATATATATATATATATATATATATATATATATATATATATATATATAATAATAATAATAATAAAGTATAAAGCATAAATATAAAGTATATTTATATTATATGCATAATATAATATAAAGTATAAATATATTTATTACCCAAGGGACGCATCTCTTCATGGATAGTCACCATGGTCACTATATGTTCTTTATATATATAACACTCATCATTGTAATAAGATATTCGTTCACATACAATATTAACTATTATGAAAAATCAACATTTACAAGGGAATAATACTTTCCCAAATGCAATTTCTAATACTCGAGGGTATGATGCTTGGAATTGCATTACATAGAAATGTTTCAATATTTCTTTCTTATAAGTTGTTACAATTGTCATGCTTCCTTTGGAGATTAATTCCTGATTGGTTGATCGGTTGCCTATGTAAACTCATCAATCCAATATCCTAATAGGACATATTAATCATACTTTCTCGATCAAGACGACTAGCGCCACAGTAACAAAGAATTATTTGAAATATGAAGGCCGAATGACCTATGGAATATTCTCTTTCGGATATATGTTATTAGACGATTGGTTATGCGCATTGTAATGTTTTCCCAAAACCCAAAGACCGATGGTCTATCGGGATTTTTCCTTTTTGACTTTCATCTCTATGAAAAGGTTGAGAGTGGTGTGTTAAAAATTTATCCCGAGCATATTTTACTGATAATCTAATTTTGAATGCTTTGTAGGTCCTTCCTTCATAAAGTATGTAAAGCTATTTAGCCTTTTCGTCGGATCTCATGTCGAGGAAGTATTGGTTAGACAAGCATGATTTAAGAGTGTGTTAATGTTGGCACATGGATTAAACCTATCCATGATATATTTTTGCAACTATAATAATCCTATGTGCTCCTCTTTCATTGGTCATATTGATTAAGTAACGACCTTATTCTCCTCAACACTTAACATAGCTTTTGAGCATTGTCCCCAAGACCCCAAATTTTTATTCGAGGAATCTCGTTTGGAACAACCGAGGGTCATTCATGCTTGATTTTTCTGAAAAGGCGTTTCCTGAGAAAATACTCTCGAACACATTTCTTCCTGAATACCTCCCTTTCCAAGTACAACATCCCGATGAGACTTTCTGCAAAAGCTTCAAAATTTCAAAAGTCTATTCTCTCAAAAGTTTATCAAAAAAGTCCTTTCTGAAACAAAAGTTTTTGATAGAAAGCTTTTTCGAAAACCCATGTCTTTGAACACATTCTTCTGAACAACATTCTCTAAAGTACATTAATGGATCTGTACTATTACCCATCGACTAGGTCGGAGCCTATGCTCATTCAATACAGAGGTATAGGGTGAGTAAAGAAATAATCCTAGTTTGGACATAGTAAAACATGTTGTTTTTCATTAAAAGAACGATGTGAGGAGTATTTTCACAACTAATTGAAGTTTTCGTAGTTAAATTGTCAAACACACAAGTAATGTCTAAACTAAATAGATAACTCAATTACTCCTCATATTTGAATTCATGTGTACTTATACCGTTCAAAATTGCATAGGATGTCGAGAGCCAACACATCAAAGACTTTGGGGTGAAGAGGAAGAGGAACCATAGAGAATCCTCTTGTGCAGGGAAAAAGTCCAGAAAGCCTACTTTTGACAGACACTAACCATCACAATGGCCTGACTGGTTGCCCCACCTAGAATGAAATGTACGAGAAATTCTTGAAGGAAGATTCCCCACTGGAAGATGATGACCTGGGTGTATATCAAAATATCAGAAAAAGTGGGTTGTTTGCCATAGAAACTAGACTTGCCCTTATGTCATACAATGATGCGAAAATATGGGTGGTTGCACACATGAATGCAGGGACAATTGCAATATTGAATGAGCTTGAGGCACCCATAGCTTCCTTAAAACCAACAGACATCCATATACGGTACTAGTTACCGAAACCATATTCACCGAATACATAATTGTTGGAATCATTCAAAGAAGAGAATGCAGACATGTCTGAAGCAATTCAAGATTGCTGGGAGGAAGGTGTGTCAATCACTCCAAAAGGCAACAAACTATTTTTGGTACAACATATGAAAGAACCCTACAAGTTGATCACATATATGATATGCATGTTGTATGGAGAAGAAAAGTGCATTCACTTGAGGTTAGAATGGAGTTCACATTACGTGGAAGAGAAGGAGCATGTGTTCAGTTGGGAAAAACTATTGTCCATCAACGTCTTTGAGACAACAAAAAGAGCATCAGGCTAAAACCACTAGGTTTCTATATGTATGCTTGTCTATTAGATGTTATATGTGTTGCAAATCGTTTTCCTAAAATGGGTTGGGAACCCTACTTTATTCCATATGCATGTATATTGTTTTCAGTTGTGGGAAGATAGTTATAGAAGTCATTTTTATGATATTTGTGATTAGTTTTTGGTGCCCCTGTATGCTATGATATACAAACAAACCCCTCTAAGGATATCCCTAAAAGACATAGGATATCCCCAAAAGACATTCAAGCCATTAAAGATATTGGTGATTGGTATATAGGGAAATATTATACCTATATCAGAATTTATGGTTGTGCAAGTGCAACACACCTTCTCCCTAAGTATATGCTTGACAAATTGATTATCAGGGAGATTGCATACCAAACAAGGGATGTTGGAGTCACTACATTACTAGCTTCTAATTCAAGAAGGTATTGGCCAAAATTTCCCATAACGGTGGGGACACAAATGTTATTGAATGTCCCTCATGCTAAGAAGGAGGTAGGAGCTTCAAAAGATTTTATTTTGTGCACAGGGAAAGCTAAACAACATGATACTAAAGGAGTAGTCCAAAGTCACCTCAAGTTGGTAGGGTTAGTACACCAAACCCAACCTCAAACATATCCTTAAGAAGACATTTTTCAAGGAACTTTGTCCTTTGAAGAAGCTTTTAAATTGAAGATAAGAAATGAAACAGAAAGGGAGACAACAAAATTGGTTGAGGAAGAGAAAGGAAAAAAATGAAGGAGCAATTGGAGAAATTGATATTCCATGATGTAATTCAAGAGAAAGAGAGGAAGAAAGCCCAGATTGTTAAAGAACAAGAGCAATACAAGAAGGCTCTGGAGGTAAATGAAAGATATGAAGCAAAGAAGAAAGCAACAGAGGAGGAATTGAAAAAGAAAGCAACAAAGGAACAAGAACATAAAAGAAAGGAGGAATCAACAAAGAAAGCATCAGAGGAAGCAAAGAGGAGAAGAGGAAGCGAGCAAAAAGAGATGGTTGCAACAAAGAAATTATAGGAGAAGCAGTGAAAAGATACCCCTCTAAACTCATAACAATTTTTTTTGTGCTAGGCACTCCTATAGACCCTGGCATCCCATTAAATACTCTGCCAATTGATTTCAATAGTACAACTACATGTATGGTCATGTTTGAAGACAGTGTGCTTGATTTATGGAAATTTTTCTTTAGTAAATCTAAAAGAAAAATAACTACCAAATCAAACAAAAGACCAATGATTGAAGAAGTCCCAGATATAGAAACTAAACAAATATCCATCTCGCGGCCTTTGGGAAATGACCATAAGGAGAATGCAAAAGAGACAACTTCAACCCTATATGCTTTTGCAAGGGCTAATTCCATCACAGTCAATGAACTAGGTATTGCTCTGGACAGTTGCAAAGTCTAAGTATCCTTGTTGGAAGAGTAGTTGAAACAACAAATGGACCAGATGGAGGCAAGATTTGTGCAATAGATCAAGGAGAAAGAGTACTTGTATAGTATTTAGGTTGATAATCTAAAGAACATGCATGTGTAAGAAGTGACAAAACTCAAGGTAGAGCATCAAGAGTAGGTTAACCTCTCTGGAAAAAAGAAGCTTAAAACTTTTGAGCTTGAACAAAAATTGCAGGAAGTTGAAAAGACCACGAAGCAAAGCATCTTGGGGACACTCACTTTATAAACTGTATAGAAAGAAGCTACTGAGGTCAACGAAGACCTAAGAAAAACACAAACACAAATTTTTTGTACATTTAATGATGTACAAAGGCACCATGATGATTTGATTTCATTGCAAGAACAAATAAATAAACAAAGGAGCCAGTACAAAAAGGTTCAATATGCATTTGACAAAATGGTGTATTAGTAGGAGATGCATACTTAGACACCTGAAACTCTGCCCAATTACAATGTTAAGCAAAACATGAAAGATCAGATATTATTTGACTCCTTCAAGGAAATATTTGATGCGATATAAGAAGCTCAAGAATTACCACCAAAGCCTGTTTTAGAATATGGAACGCTTTAGATGAGTTGTTAGAATAATGAGGGATGAAAACAATGGAAAAGTTGGATAAGGATGTCCCAAGTGAATTAAAGATTAAGAACATGATAGAAGGTAGAGATACTAGCAAAGAAGAAATCAACCAAATCAAGGAGGTAAACAAAGAGGTTTTGAATAAATACTTGATCAAACCGATCAAGTTAGATACCTCTGCCAATGAATATATAAAGAAAACTAAATAAGAGATTAAAGGGGAAGTAGCTCAAAAGGTATGTGATGGGGAGCTACAACTTTAAAAGATGCAGTTGAGTTAATGAGAAGAAGTTCTCGAAAGCTACGAGTTGTGGACTACTTACAAAGAAGAAATAAACTCCAAGAAATCCACTTGAGAATTTGTGTATTTCCTTCTGTACATTAGTCCATCGAAATTGTAATTTGTAATAGTACAAAGTAGTAATATGAAAATTCATAGATAGGAGATGAACAATAATGAGAATTGAAAAGTCTCTCTTATTCTATAAAAGAGAGCTCGATGTAATAAAGAGAGACTTTTTCCTGTTTTATAGACATGTAATACTATTATTTCTGAATAGATGAAGTGTAGAAGGTGTTATCCCCATTTTGTGGGATAACTAAGGAGATTATGTCTCGAGGCCCTTAGGTTGCAGATATGGAGTGTCAAAAGACTACATGACCAACAATATCCACTTGCATAGATGGAGACCCTTCTCACCACCACACATGTCATAGATTTGCAGATGGCATCCACCACACCAGCTGGCTTCCGAGAGGCATTGGGCCTTGCTCCATGAGGTACAAGTCGGGTAATATGGTAAGTGTCATTTCAATATATGAGGCATTTGAGTATGTTGTATCTTAGACTGCTTTAAATTTCACGACATATGCTTGGACATTATGCCTTTTGCCCTATTTCACCTTGGTGATTGCCATTGTGCCCTAATAAGTGGTCTTCCTCGGGAATGGGTTTGCTACTAGGAACTCGCTTAGAAACCCATCGTACCATTCTCAGCCATACTTACCACTTTTCATCATTAATTCCCTCTATTTCCTCGTCTCTTGGGATTTTAGGGTGTATTGACCCAAGAAGGGGTTTTCCCTCATTCTATGGGAAGAAGGGGATGAAGGCCCAAAGGGATTGTTGTTGGGTAAATGATAAAATCCTATACATAAACCTTCCATATGCTTCACCCAGGGATCCCCCAAGAAAGAAATGAAACGATTATCTGTAAGAAAAGGAGGACCCATAAGAATAAATGATAGAATGCCTAGGGGGTTATTTGGAGGATAGGAGGTCTCATAGCGAGCCGACCTATCGTGATCATGGGTATCTAGCAGTATGACATTACCATCATCTCGCCACCAAGCCAGGGTAGTGGCTCTCATTTGCACAACTTAGAGAAAGGAGGTCTCATTACAAGCCAACCTCCACATTTTTGCAAGGTATTTGTGAGTGACACTGTCATTATATGAACACCACTCCAGAACAGTGGCCTTCAACTCATCCTTAAAACATGAAAGAAACAAAGAATGGCAAAACGATGGTCTTGGAAAAATTGCATTTGCAAACAAAGGTGCCACAAACCATCTACAAAGGCACTCATGAATTAGACACTACAACCCCTTGTATGTCATGAACCCCATGCCCATTGAGTCTTGATCCTTAACCACTTCATCCACTTTACATGGCTTAGAGAGGGATCTCTTGGAAACACTCCTTGACCCAGAGCAAGATCTACTCAATAAGACACCTCGTCAACCCTATCATATCCAAGATTGGCAAGTTGCATAATGTCTTTGAGCACTTACTTGTTTGACATGGTAATCTTTGATGCACATGCTTAGGTGGCTCATTAATTGACTTGATTTACTCATCGTGATATTTTGACTTGAGATCCTTTGAGGGCATGCTTATTTGTCTTTGCAGGACCTAGTTGGTGGACAATTTTGGAGGAACAAGCCTAACTTGGGCTTCCATGGGACTTGAAGCCCACAGGTTGGATGTTAGGGGCTTGAATGATGGATGAGAGAGACATACCTTCGGAGACCTATAAGACATTGGGGATAACATGACCTAGCCCTCACATGCCAAACATTTTTCCTAGGAGAGGCAAAATGTCACCTTTGGAGGCATGACGTCATCTAGGAGGGATAGGGTTTGGTGGTGAGGTTATTAATCATTGACACAAGAGCGTTTTGAGGAGGATGGGGATTTGACCATGAAGAAATGACCTAGATGATTGACATGTGGCTTTGGGAGACCTAACTACATTTCTCCAACACCAACGACTTGCTCCTAGTGTCAAAATGTCCCCTAAAGGGGTGATGTCACCTTCAATTAGGGTTTCTTTTTGTCTAAAAGTAAATTTTAAGTGAATTGTTTAATATTATTTGTGTAAAGGGGAAAGATCAGGATTGTTGACCCCTAGTCTTGTGGTTTACCCTAAAATTATGTGGAAAAACTATTTTGGTGACAATTTGTATAAATAGAGATCATAAGATCTCATTTTAAAACATAACTCTCCCATTGTGATAAGTATTGGACTGGAATTTTTGCTATCTTTGGCTAGTTTTCCCTCTTGTGCTCTTACATATGTCTATCTCTTTGGTTATTGGTTGATGGAAGTGATGCGCTAACCTTGGAAGGCTTTTCTCTAGCTATTGTGGTGGTTTGTCTTAACTTTTTTTCCTTGAATTGGTAAGGCTTTTGACATTGTGCTATCATTTGTTATTCAAGTCAAGGTTATTTTCTAGAGCCATGTGGGAAGTATAAGGGCATACACCCCCACATTAGTCTCCATCATTTTATGCTTACATTTGATTGGTTTAACAAGGGTTTGCTAAGAGAAGTATAAGGGCTTACACCCTCTTATCCTAAACGCTAGCTAGAGATACTTGTCTTGGGGGGTAAGAGGATTTACACCCCCAAGGAGGTAGTACCTCTGGCTCTTTCTTTACTTGACTCCATTAACACAATTATTGAAGGAACTAGTCATTACTTGTTGCATTCGAGAAATAAATTGTTGCCTTGGTAAACGTGAAATTTTCAAGTTTTAAAGTTGTCTCTTTGGGAAATTGTTCCTTGAACCTTTGGCTCCCTTGCCTCATTGAGGCATCCCCTTTCAACCACAAATTCTTGTTGTTGTTACAAAAGTAACCTACAACCAATATGGATGCAGAAAACTAACCCTCTAACACTTAACAACTCCTAAACTAACCCTAGGATTTCACCCTAACTTTGCCCTAAATCACTACTGACCCTAGCGCAACTATTGGGCTAGTTAAAGTGGTTTATAGTGGCTGATTTTTCTATTATTAAGCTTGGTTTGGTATAGTCATAAGGTCGATAATATCACTGCAACAACCTTTTGTTTCAGCCTTGCTTTTTGTGCTAGAGTTATTGCTTAATCATTGAAGAGTTGAGCTAGCTTTCACTAGCTTCCACCTTGTTTATTTTATCATATGCTTAGCACTTATATTGCAACCTTTGCTATATTTATTGAGCTGATATATATCATTTAATTTTGATGCAATTAGGGACAACATGTAGAGCCTGGTTGGACTCAAACTAAATAAAGGTTTTCTAAATTTCTTAAACAATAAATAGCAGCAACAGAATAATGATAAACAACAACATAATAATGATAAACAAGAACAGAATAATGATAACAACAACAGAATACATAGCTCCACCTGCAGCTTGGTTTATCTAGTCCCTTTTCTGAGATGATCATGTTCTTGTTCTTACCCAGACTGAATATTAACCTCCCAACTAACTAGGAACAACCTCTTCGGCTCCCTAGCTCCATGAACCCTTGCAGTTTCCTGGGCCCCGAGACCAAAATTCCTAGCAACATCAGTGCCATGTAAGAGTTCCCCAAAACAATTCTTCCAATTTCCTCCTCCTCCATCTTTCGGAAATTCTCAAACAAAAATAAAAATGAGATCCTCTTCCAAGTCCTCCCCTTCTCTCTCAAGTCCCCCTCATTAACCCCCCAACAACCTTATCCCCCCATTAATTACTTCACCCACTTTTAATAATAAAATAACAAAAAACTCATTTACTATATTTTAATAATTAATTAAATTCAAATTTAAAAATTATGATAAAAATTAATCAATTTGGGTTGTTACATACACCCACCCTTCAAGAAACTTCGTCCTGAAGTTAGAGTAATTTACAATACAAGGGTAACGACACATGATTCATACATCCACATCAAATAAGCAACATCATCAATTTATAACACTTACACATACTAGTGTACATGTGCAAGGCATACATGTGTAGCTAGCATGTACAAGACTCGTACATGCACTAATGAAAATAATTATCACACCTAAAGTAATTCGTGTATGCATTCAATCCAATCAACAAGACCATTCATTTCATAAAAGATAGTAAATTATTAAAATGTTCGCGAAATTTCTCAATTACAATAATTTAGCACAAGCAACATTCACTTAGATAATTTTAGTTTAGTTAAGTAAATATAAACACACACACACACACACACACACACATTTAAAAAGAGGAAGTCAAGAAATTCTTCTATAAGGCAGAATCCCCACACACTCTCCACTACTTCTATTCATCCTTCCTCCCTAACTTACTTCCATCTTCCATCCCTATCCTTCCTCTACTGGACTATCTTGGAGCGTCAGCTATATTGACCTAACTCCAAATAGAACCCGTAAGCGGAAGTGTCACTCTCTTGACCAAGCTTCCCCAACATGCAACTGACAATCATCATCACACGTCTAGGGGAGCGTGAGCTAACACCGTCGTCCCATGACTCCAGGTTTCAGAGGATACATGGTGGGAAATGCCTCCACCCTTCCTAATAGGACTAGGGTCCACACCCTACCATGGAATATACAGTGGCACTATGTTTCTAGGAATTTTGTCATCGTATATTCAGTTTTAGGCAGTCTCGTCACCTGAAAAAACTACACTTGTCCACATATCATAGCAATGCATTTGAACCAATATAATTTCACATACAAAATTTATACCATATTGTTTCTTGGTCGATGTTCACAACATCAACCTTTTATCATCATTATTCTCTGGCTATTTTATAGCCTATTGACCTGCAGATTAATCTATAACACAAACTCATACATATCTATGCATTATCATATTGTAAATGCATTTAACCATAATCTCAATTCGATATCCACGCACCAACAACTTTAAAAGTCAAAATTTTCAAGTTAGAAATATATTGCATAATATCCATCATAATTCCAATAACGTTAAACATTCATAGGATTGCCTTTCACCTAGGTTTGTATGTCTTAAAAGTTCAAGTGTATCATTAATAGTTTCAGAGTGAATACAAAATAAGGTGATTAGGCCTTAGGTAATTCTAGTTATCTAAGTCAAAAGGTGGAATTACATACACCTAACCTTCGAGAAAACATATTCTCAAGGTGGTCAAAAAGTGAGGTATGATCTCTTTGTAAGGTCTCTGCATCCTCCCAAGTAGAAGATCTTGAGTTATATTTATCCCACTCGACCTTAAATTGATTAGAAATATGTTAATCCTATTAATTCATTAATTGTGGTTACCCCGATTTAGTAGTCCTCCAATGTGTACAAACTCGAATTTTGTTACCACTTGTGAATTAGTTAATGTTAAGACTCACTTCTCTTATATATTTATTCATCCTAAGTTCCATATAGGACCCCCATAATTAAAATATAGTCTACTAGTTTGATTGCTAGTTAATACCTTGGGTCATCATTTCTCCAGTTAACTGCATCTTATTTTGAGTTCAATATAAATTTAGTTAAGTCATACATACAATCCCACATGGAATATATTGATAATTATAAACAATCTTTATTAACTTTGATTATGGCTCTAGCTTGACAATATATATCCAATCACTCATGAGATTCACATTCAAATGTTAGGTGTTGAGAAATATTGACTAAGATATTGCTAAATAATTTTCATGAGTTGACATCACTTCATGATTTGTTATTGCCTTCAAGTCCACTTCATAATTTTTATTTTTTTTTACTCTTTTCTTATAATTAGTTACTAACTTCTACTATTTTCTTTATATATATATATATATAATTTAAATTTAGTTAAGTCATACATACAATCCCACATGGAATATATTGATAATTATAAACAATCTTTATTAACTTTAATTATCGCTCTAGTTTGACAATATATATCCAATCATTCATGAGATTCACATTCAAATGTTAGGTGTTGAGAAATATTGACTAAAATATTGCTAAATATTTTTCATGAGTTGACATCACTTCATGATTTGTTATTGCCTTCAAGTCCACTTCATAATTTTTATTTTTTTCACTCTTTTCTTATAATTAGTTACTAACTTCTACTATTTTCTATATATATATATAATTCAATTAATTTTTTACATGTTTGTTTGTTTATTTATTGATTTACCACAAATGCTAAGAATCGTTTTGACAATTAGATTTAAAACCATTTAAAAATAAATAAATAAAATACCACAACTCAAATTATATTACATATATAATAATCATCTTAAATTATTTTTGGATTTTTTTTTTTATCGAAACTTTTATGATGAAAGTTTTCCTTAATGTAAAACAA